>CAHIKZ030000415.1:0-140000 GCA_903632075.3 Acanthosepion pharaonis
AAATAAGGATACTAGGTTAATTTTAGATATTATGATGTTCAATACATGACACAAGGCTACAAAGCATAGCTTAGATGTAGCACAAGGCTGCCAGTATAGGGCACCCAATAAGGATCAAACTCACTACTCAGTAACCTAGGGAGGCAATCTTGCTAACCATGTCAAAGTGCCACAAAGTAATCGTCTACTTTGAGTGGCTCTTAGGCCTTGTATTGGATGAACATTTGTAAAAAAAAAATGAAAAAAAATTAATGTAGAATTTGGATTCAGTTCAAAATTCCTTGAAGGTTACCTGGATCACTCTGCACCTGAAGAAGGCTAGAGAGTATAGCAGCCAAAATGTTGTGTTAAGAACAACAAAGATGAGGACACTTGTCAGAATGTAAACAATGTTTAATGGTTATCAAGACTTTTGGTTGACTATTAACAAGGAATTCATTTCCCATTATTGTTAATTTGTTAATCTTTTTGTTCAAGTTTTTCATTTTACTCTACCCAAATTTTCCCAAATGTTTAACCCAAATTGGGGGGAGGGAAATGTAGCTGAACTCATTACACAGGATAATGATTTGTTAGAATAGGTCTTGTAGTATGGTAAAAAGCCAAACATTTTTTAAATTCTTATAATTTCAGGATCTCTTTTTTTTCCACTTTGCGAATTTGCATTTCCCTCTCCACTTGTCACAAAATAGGGAAAACTATCAGGACAACGTATGTTGGTATCATGCTAAGTTTTGCCACCAGGCACATAAATGCCGTAAACTTTGCCGGCTTAGCGTGAATTTCTTTGGCAGTAGACTGACACAGCAAGCAAGAAATGACGTTCCCAGCAGCAAGTGAAGACGGCATTCGCTACTGGAGAAAAAAATATTAACCGTCTTTTTTATGTTAAGGACGCCAATTCTGGTTACCTATTCTTGGTTGGCACGGGTGCACAAGTTAGTGTGATTCCACCTACAGCAAACATGGCAGCCAAAGCTACATCATACAACCTCCAAGCTGCCAATGGTTCTTGGATAGAAACTTATGGTGAAAAATCGCTGGGATTACATAGATCACTAGCTGGCTGGTTATCAGCTATTTTATCAGCTATTTCAGCTAGTTTTTGTAGTTCAATTTCGTCTGGGAGGGAAGCTAAAATTTGGATGGTGTTCACATGAAGCTTGTCCAACCTAAGCTGCTGTCTTAACACTGTGTCAGACATTGTGTTGCTTCCTAATAGTACTCCCATTTTACACAAAATAAGATGTTCAAATGCTACCAATAAAAAAAAATATCCTATGAGCACTTTGATCCAACCCAATATTTATATTTTTTTTTTTTTTTTGAATAAAAAACAGACCACTTTAAGGTTCCATGTAATAAATTATTTCACCACAGCCCTTTTAAAGGGCTCTGGATCATCAGACTTTACTTCCTAAGGTTGAAATGAAAAATGAAAAGAAATTTACACATTTTTGACGGGCCGTATTTACATTGAGCTCTGCGGATATCATTCTCCTTGGGTCTATCCATACGGATTACCTAGTTTTGCATAAACTATATATATATATATATATATATTGGACTTTTCCGTCATTTTTCAACATATGATGGTCAAGCAACTTAGTTCCTAGGAACCGACAGCCAGACACCTGCACCTATGATTTGATTATAGTGGTGAAGAATTTTTGGAGGACCAACCATGCTTTTTGGAAGAGCTAAATACAGAGACCTGGCACAAACAACTCTCTGCAAGTTTTGAAGTCAGAGTTTTCCTTCTCGTAGACCAGTTGCCATGCAAGGCTATAAAACCCAGTCTGCCCTGCTATTTACCCATAAGTGGAGGAGAAGAAGAGAAATCATACCTTTTCCATAATAAATAAGGAAAATATTTTGGTGCAGAGTGGACACTGTTATGGCAGCTGCTCCATGCTGAAGCCTCTCCTCTTCTCGCAAATGACTACGACCAGTTAAGACCAGTGTCCTGAGTGGAAATGCTCAGGTTTCCCACATTAAAAAATAACCTTATTTCACATCCTTGTTCCAGTAGGTGTCCAAGTTAAATACTGGCTCTCTTCCCCCAACCAGAGGTTAGTTGCTGATCCTGTTGGCATGACAGATATGATCACATCCCTGACCAGAAGAGTTGCCGGAAGGAAGTAGAAGTGATTTCCACTTTTGATGTTGAAATCATCCTTCCTGTTTTTGTTCTTGTCCATTTTTCACTTTCTTTCCCATTTTCACCTCTTCCTTCTTGAAAAGACACAGACACTACCTCTCATACTCTCTGCTTACCCTTTCTCTTGAGAAGATGCAGTGAACCTGTTTTTCCTTTTCTTTGTCTTCTGTTTCGGAGTTGGAGAGTTGAGTTATTCCGTTTCAACTCTGTTGAGCAAACCCAATCCCCGCTTTGTTTGAATTCTTTCTTGTTGCTTTATTCATTATTTTTGCATTTTAATTCACTTAATGTTTATTCGCAGAAACACCATGTTTGGTTACCTAGCAACTACACCAGTTTGGCACCATTTTTTCATCAGCATATTGCCATTTTGAATTCAACCTAACATCATAGCATCCCTATTTGATTTCCCGCCAAATTTCTGGATTTACATCACGATATGCCACATGTGACATCTTTTTCAGCACACTGACATTTTTCGATTCCCAAGTCACTTCATTCAAGTGATTTCTTTGCGATTAATATCTCCTTTCATCAAAGACCACAATGCATGAACATTCCAAAGATTTACCACTTGCATGTGGTTACCATGCTCCTTTGTCTCCTTTAAATTAACCGCATTTGCATATCCACACACTCACACTTTGGAACATTTCTACGTATTTTTAATATTTCACCCCTTACCAGATGGTGACTATTTTCAGTTCTTACAAATCAACAAATGTACATATTTGTAATTGAGTTATTGATTGTTTGCCAATAATAAAACTTTGGCCTTTTTATTAAGACCTCTGTCTTTGTTGTAACTCAGTTTTTGGTGTCAATATTTTGCCTGTTTTCTTTATTAAGAATTTCCATGATTACAAAAACCGTGACCTTATCTGTGGGCTGCTACAAGTCTATTATTCCTCCTTGTTTTGAATATTGCTGCCACATATGGCCTGGTGTTTTTGCTATATATTTAGAGATTCTTGACAAAATCCAAAGAGGAATCTGTAATGTTTCTCTCCAGAATCTATCTTACATATTTATAAGTCTACCATTCCTCCATGCTTTGCATATTGCTGCCACATATGGTCCAGTGCTCCTGCTATATATTTAGAGATTCTTGTTTAAATCCAAAGAAGAATCTGCAATATTATTGATCCTGACATGACATCTCAGCTTCAGTCACTTTCCCACTGTCATAATGTAGCTTACCTGTGTCTTTTCTAGAAACACATTCATGGTAATTATTCTGATGAGCTATCCTCTATGGTACCTAGACTTTATGAATTTAAATACAGTACTAAATTGGCAGCAAGGTCTCATCATTTTACAGTTGAAATGGCTGCTAGATGGAACTGTAAGTTCTATGCTAATAGTTTCTTCTGTCACACTTCTCACTTGTGGAACTCTCCTGGTTTCTTACTTTCCATTCAACTATGACCTTCAAAAAATTAAATGCAATATCATCCTGTTATCTTATCTTCTTAATTCCTATTCTTTTATTGTTATCTCTCCTTAATAGAGTTTGTTTTCTCATATTCTTTAACATTCAGTAACCCCTTGTATCTTAGTGGTTTTATTACTTTTCTTGGATTAAAAACAAAGGAAAAAAGCTATGTAAAAAATTAAAATAATTTACCTTGCTGCAATTGTGTGCATCAGGAAACTTGTGTTCCAAACTGAAATATATCAATAAAATGATTTTTTTTAGACACAACACTATTTATCAGCATGCATCAATGAACAATAATATAAAATACAGTGTGAAAAAATACATTTCATTTGACTATGATCAAATTTAAATAGTTTTTATATATTTTTTTAATATCACTATTAAATTGAGAACAGTTAATGTTTGGTGGAATTTCTTTAGTTTTGAAAAAAAGAAACCTATTATAATTGTGCTTGTCTCACCCTTCTTTAGTTTGAATGACTATTACACCCTACTAGTAATGGACTATTCCATTTTGATTGTGTGAAAAGAAGGGAAAAGACACTACTTGGTTTCAGTGAGAAAATGAAAGAAATAAAAAAGAACTACACTTTGATCTTAGCCAAAATCCTGAGAAGTGATGATGATCATGATAATAGCACCATTTTTCAGACGCACATTATCAAGTGATGGAATGCGAGTAAGGTAATTGCCAAAAATCCAGTTACCATGAATAAAATAATATTATCTGCTGAATTATTTTAAAATTATTATCAAGAGAAATGACAAAATGTAGGCACAAAAGAAAGTTATACTTAGGCATTTACAAACTCAGATGAGGTTGGATGATATTTTATTTTCTCCTTACCCACCACAGCCAATTACTTCTGGTGTAACATTCTCTTATTTAAGTTTTAGTGTGTGGAAGGTAATTTAATTTGCTGTATTAACCACCTGAAGAGACTTTGGCAGTTGAAACCGTGGTCATGTTTCTATCCAGCGCCTAAAGATTTTATTATATATATATATATATATATACACACACACACACACACATATATATATATATATGGTTTGGTTTGGTTTGGTGTGGTTTGGTTTGGTTTACAGCACATCAACCTCAATGCACTATTTAATGTCGACAAAATTTTTATTGCTGGAAACTTTTTTTTTCAAAAATGTATAGCTGGTAATAATGTATTGCTGGTAATAATTTTTTTACAAAGTATTTCTCATATTACAACCTATTTTTATACTTTCATAGTGTTTTGACCCCAGTTTGGAGGGTTAAGTATTTACCCATGGTTGGGTCCCTAATAGGTGCTACCACCCACGAATCAGGGTGGACCTGGGAATACCAGCAATTAAGAGGTGGTTCCATGCTCCTCAAAACCAAAGATCAATGACCTTGCTGTTGGACATTGTGTGTGTGTGTGTATATATATATATATATATATATATATATATATATACGTGTGTGTATATATATATATATATATATACACTTACACACATATATATATATATTTTGGCATGGTTGATAATAAGCATCTGCAGAAGGCTGACTGGAATGTCATTCCAAGTGATGAAGATGGTTTTACAAAGATCATGCACTGTTTGGAATTGATGTCCATTTCATAGACATCCCTTGTTAGCCACCTCACCCCAAACATTAATTTTTCTTTTTTCTTTTTCTTATTTTCCTTTTTCAAAGCTCTACACAAATATGTGGTTGAGTCTAACAACACAAAAAGTATATTTTTTCTTTATTTTCATAAGCCTTAAGATTTTGACCAGCATTATATATTTCTAAAGAATTAATGGATTGATTTTTAATCTAATATTTAATTTATTAATTTATAATATTATAATATTAATTTAATCTAATATTTTTTATTACTACAAATGTTATTATAGTGGATACTTTGAATTTGGCATCTATTTCAAATACAAACGAACTGCTTTGTTTATATTTCAGATATGAAACAGAGTAGATATGAAGCCTTTGAGAAAATAATCAGAGTGAAGAGGATGTGCTTTCCTTAAAAAGGGAAAATAGAGCCTTGTTTGCTGTGATGCTCTCTGTGGCTGAGCATTAAAGCACACTTGATCAAATGTTGGTTTCCTCTAGAAAAAGGATGAAATTTCAAAGAAAAAAATAAATTACTTAAATCAATTAAAAAAAAGAAAAAACCTAATTAAATAGCAACTTACCAAAATGTCTTCGAGCAGTCAGAACATGTAAATGGTAGAAAGTCTATAACAAAATTTAAAAAAACAATTAAAAAAGAAATTATTAGAAAAAACGCATCATTAAAAAGATAATACAGATTAATAACATTTATATTGCTTCAATACATGTATTACTTAGTATCATATTATATTTCTGCTCTGGGTGGTAGCACCTGTTAGGGTCCCAGTTGTGGGCAAAGAGTAAACCCCTATGCAAAAACAAAATACTATGGAAGTGTGAAAGTGGGTTTTTGTAGTAAAAATAACAGCAATGCATTTTTGTATAAGTAAATTACTGGCAATACATATTTATAGTAAAATACATTTTTATAGTAAAATGACCAACAATACATTTTATCTGTAGTTTAAGGCATACAATTGCCTTCAAAATGTATTTAGTTGAAGCCATAAAATTGTGTTCAAAATATTTACATTTCAGCATTAAATAACCCATAGTGGTGTTGATATGCCATTAAACAGAATCAACCAAACCATTCTGCTCATTCCTTAATTAACACATACATTACACCCTGCCAATACCTCATAAATAATGGACTATTCCATTTTGATCACAAGGAAAGGTAGAAAAGATATATCAAAGATATTGTTTGTTTTCATTGAGAAAAAAGAAAGAGGAGGTGATAACGCTCTCATGTGTTTAATATCTGCTTCAGTGAAATGGAAAGACTTATCAATGTAAAATCTTTCTATTTGTACCCTTTTACGTCTTTAAATAATGACTTGCATTCATATTTATGATTGTTATTGTAATATATTGTTAAAGTCATTAAGCTCAAATATCTAACGATACAATATGGAAATTTCTATGGGTATTTTGTAGTCATAGAACTCTCAAGGAGGTTATACAATCATTAACTGAAGGATTATGGTTTGTCAGAAAATTCAAATAACTGTGAAATTTTCACAGGTAGAACTCTGATTATTATCAGGAGAGAATATTTCTCATGTAAATTGTAGCTCATATATGAAATAAAGAAAAAGCATGCAAATAAAGTGGAATTTTTTGTTATTAATGTTTACCCTACGTAATGCCCAAGGGCCACTCAAGGTAGAAGGTTACTGAAGGCAGTTGTTGTGTGAGTGGTAAGAGTAATGGGTGCAGTTTATGCAGATATGTCGGAAAGATAACAGTTAATCCTAGGCTTGAAGTGGTTAACATTGCAGTAGTTGGGAAAACATCCTCCTGGGATTCCGTTCTACAAAGTAACAGTTCTTAGAAAGAAGCTATCCTTTATTCAAGAATATGAAGAGAATGAGGATGGTTTACTTCAACGTACATAATGTAGCAGGTCTTAGCTCAAAGGGTTAGAGTTGAGGGAACTAAGGAATATAACTGCTGGAACATTTTTCATGGAAATAGCAAGTGATTTAAAATATTTCATCTGTGTTTGTAAGGTGGAAAACATTTCATCATCCACTTGGCTGCATAGATGCTTTTTGAACTCTATCAAGACTGGGGAGGGAAGCCCATGTATGGCAGCCACACTCTGTTTTCATCCTGATCTGGATCTCATAAAAGCAAAGCATAGCAGGAGTCAGGTATTTATTCAAATGGTACAGGGGAACAAGCATTTTTTCAGCATATTTCATGATAGGTTGTGTATACATGTTCCACTTGAAGTCTGGGGTGAGCTTAATTCCCAATAGGCATTAAAGGCAAGGGTTCTTGAGAAAACATTTACTGCAATAGATGGAAATTCAGGAGCTGCTCAGTAATGATATCTTTCAAGATGTTATCTATACTACTCTATATGTTTTCAATAAAACAATACAGAACTAAAGTAAAATACAAGTCAAGCAGAAATTTTATGAAAAATTTCTTCCATTAAATAAGAATAAAATAATAAAAGCTTGGCTATTGAAAAGGTAAGATTTTTCTTAACAGCAGAGTCTGAATGTCTATGTTTTTAAAACAAGAAAAGTACTACTTAAATGACTCGCTATAGAGAAGTGCATTTTGTTATGGTTAATGACCCTACATATTAGGCAAAGGAATGGAGAGTATTTTTAAAGTCAGCTGCTGCTATTTGACTGCTGGTTTCTGCTAGTAAATGTATTCTCTACAGCCAACAATCTGTGTTAGGGCTTAAACTTACTGTACAAATATCATAATCAACACTTTTCAACCTTTTTTCCACAGACGAAAGCTTCTTGTCAACTCTATTGCTATTTCTATGGAAAGTGTTCTGACAAGCAACATTCCTTAGTTATACCAACTCTAACCCTCACAGCTAAGACCTGCCATGCTGTGTATACAGAGGCAAACCATCCTCATGCCCTTTGTATTCTATTAGTAAGGAGTAAGTTCCACTTGAACAGCTTCTTCCCATGGACAGCTATTTTGTGGAACCGACTCCCAAGAGGATGCTTTCTTGACCACTATAATCTTAACCACTTCAAACCTAGTGTTAACCATTGCCTTTCCCTTGTATCCTCATAAACTGAACCTTTTAACATTTTTACAATAACCTCCTTTAGTAGCCTTCTACTTAGAGTGGCTCTCAGGATTTTATAGGGTGAATATTCCTAAAAAAAACAGAATTGTAGAATTTATAAGTGAGGACATATAAAAGTTATTTAAAGGTTAATTCAGAACTATCAGTTACTCAGGGCATTGGGTTGTATTGACATCATAAATAAATTAGTAATCACTGTTAAGTTTTGTTAAAAAAAGAAAAAAGTAGAGATATGTATGGAGTAATAACATGGAGATTGATAATAGGATGCTGTTTTCAAGTTTCCAATGTTGTAAATGGACTTATTGAGGGATAATGATAAGGAAGCACACATGTTATATTTAACAAAACAAGATAAGGAATTATTTGTTTATACATTTGGAGTTGTCAGTATCTTGTTTCAGGAAAAGGATCAAATATTTAAAGTTTGTAGTTTCGATGAATTGTCAAGAAGAGAAAATGTTCATATTAAATAATCGGACAAAAAGTAATATTCCAAAATGTTTAAAGCAAATTGAGAGAGTTTGTTTTTCACATAAAAGTTATATGGTTGTATTCAACATGAATGAAAAGATATATTTTAAGGTACTTAGCTTTGGAGTTCAATAGAGTTCTTTGAAATTGCCCTGCTCTCATTAGAGGCTGATAATGTATTAGCATGTAATTTGACATTGGCATTATTTAGACACATGGAACTCTGCTTCTTTCTGCCTCCCCCCTCTCTCTACCTCTCTGCTTTGATTCAACTTTTTCTGCCTATTTATATCAAAAAGTGATTTGACATCAGTTTCTTACTTTTTTCTCAGTTTGTAAGCTGCTCCCTTTTCCACTGGTCAAAAATAAATTTTCATGTAGGCTCATTAAACTTTGCCTTGGTCTTTTCTTCAGCCTGGAGCTAATCCCTTTCTCTATTGGTCAAAATAAATTTTTGCACAGGCTTTTGAATTTGAAAACAGTGAAGAAAAGAGACTTATTTTTATTTTGTATTCACAACAGACTCTTGACTTTTTTCATGTCAGCATATTTGAAACTGATTAGTTAAAAAATTGTAATTCAGGATTTTTACTGATTAGTTGAACTATGTCAATAAATCAAGGGAGATAATTCATTTGTTTTTCTGAAACTACATGCAATTTTTCCTTTTCAAATAATTCAAACTCAGCACCTAATCAAGGATAAAAATAAGATATATAATGATCTGAGTTCTGTTTCTAGGTTCATTTATTTGTTATCATAACACAGTAAAAATGACACATCATGATGAGATTTTTTATAGAACAATACTGTTAAAATGCTCTAATTTGAAGAATAAAGCAATTTGTATTGAGCCAGTGTTTGTGCTAACCCCAATAAAAATGATCCACTTTTTGTATGTTTGTGCTTTTATTAGAAGATATTAAATATAGATATCAACATTAAAAAAGGAAAAAAGACATAAAATGAAACCATTACTAATTGCTGCATGAAATAATGTTTATTTTGTAAGAAAGAAGTATTTTTATTGCATATTTTATGCAGAAATAATAGTTTTAAAAAATAAACATTATTTCATGCAAAAATGATTAATCTTTTTATTTCATTATTTCTTCCATCACGAACATATTCAAACTTTATAAGAGAAAATATTTTTTGTAAATAGTAAGTCTGCATGTACAAAAATCATTTAATTACTGTCTACTAAGTATTATTTGTAAAAGTAATGCATACTTTAAATTTTAAATGTAAAGTTTGGCTAATTACAGAGTAGTCTCCCCTTACGTATTTGCAAATAATCATCAAACCATATAATTATTAATGCATATTTATATATTTCCTGCCTCATATGTGGTGGGAATGAGGTAAATCAACTTAAGTTAGTAAATCTATGAATGATTACTTTCCTTAGTCATTTTAATGATCTATAAAAATGAACTATTTATCTGCATTTAGACAATATTAGTTCCCAAGCAAAATGAACCCTTTAATTAATCTGTTCCCACATTTCTTGGATTGCAGTCTTATTTGTTCAAGTCTTTCATGTGAGGTGCTCGGTTACCTTTGTCTAATTGATTATCTTGCTTCAACTTGATCTTGAAATATGCTTTGTTGTTCTGTTGCTAATCTTTTTTTTAGGAGATATTTCCATTTCACTGTTATAGTAAACAAAATTTTTCACATGAAAAAATATTGAGCAAAAAGCGATTTACCAGAAGCAATCAATGAATCATAGACACCATTGAACATCTAAAAAATATAGGGATTCGTTGGCCTCTACTTCAGTTGTGAATTCTTTTCTCTACTTTATTGAATCTCAGTGCATTGTTCAGAGACTTTTGTTTCACTTTATCTCACTATTAAATTAAGACTTTCTAACAATTGCTGTCATTTTTGACAGCACCGGTAGAGACACTAAATAATTTCTTGATCTTGAAAACTATTTGAAAAAAGCACTCTTTAATGCCTTCATTTTTTCTCGAAAATTAATTATAGAGAAAAATGGATTATGTTCAAAAGACAGATACCATCCTAATATAAAAGTTTTAAAACATTATTAAAAATATCTACAAGTAAAATTTAATGAAAAATGCTTCGGCAAACGATCGCATTCACAGGTGCTCGTTTTAGATATTTTTTAACAGCAAGAGTAACTTCCCCTTAGCAACAAGTTGTTTCCTTGGCGAAACCGGCCTTAAGCCGAGTAGATGGATGTGGATATTATAAAGCACACCATGCAATGATCTAAAATAAACTGATTTAAGTCGAATATTATTATTATTTACTGTCATAGTTTAATACAGAAAAATTTAATCATCATTTACTTAATCTACTTTTTTTTAAAACAATAGCAGCAGCAGCTGATGCCGGGTGACGAGTGTCAAGTTGTGTGGCTAAAAAAATATTTTATACATTAAAATTTAAGATCAAGTATATTTTTAGACTCAATTTTTTTTTAAAAAATGAATGTAATAAAAAAACAAGAGGCGATATCTTCTCACCAATTTGTTTACAAGATTCTACATCACATTGCTTTCCCAATGCCGGAAGTTCAGCCATAGTGGTTATCACAAGCTACGGACTAAATAAATACTTGGGGGAAAAAAAAAAGAGAAAATAGTTTGGATATTTTTAAGAAAAATAAAAAAGAAGAGAGTTTAAAAATAGATTAATATAATTTTTTGTTAAATGAGATAAGGTGGTTTCAACAGTGCAGGAATAGTTTTGAAATTAGATTGCTTTTCATCTTTAAAATTGTTCTGTATCTAGCGCGTTATTCAGTGCGGACTGTTTGTCTAAGCCATATGTCTGATGCAAGAGGTTGAGTCGGTGTCGTTTTTGAGAAATTATACGATTTGGGTCGAAGACCGGCCCTTAAACGTGTTCAGCTACAGTTTTTCTAATCATTTTGCATAGTTTCACTATAGAAGCAAAGATGGCTGAGGATGAAGCGGTAAGGAAATCAATTTAGTTTGGGTTATATTTTTCGGTTAAAAAATATTAGTAAGAAAGAAAGCTATCGTGTTAAAACTCTTAAGTTTATCAGCCCTCTCCATGCTTGTGCATCACTACTATACAATTTCTGTACATCTGCCCCGAAGAAAACTATCGAAATGAAAATTATTCATTTATTTTGGTATCTAAGCTGAATATTGAGTAGTTAAATTTTAGTACTGGTTATCTATTTATTTTTTGTTTTTTTTCTTGGTCTTTAAAAAAAAAAGTTTTTCAAGGAGTATTCTTGATCCTTAAAATTTTTTACACCGTCCATATTTCTACGCACGAGATTGAAAATGGCAAAGGGTTAGAGAACGTTATTTTTAGTGATCATCTTTTAAAAAAAAAAAAAAATAAATGTCTGATTATTATTCTATTGTTACATATTTTGTCTTCTAGCTGATGCCCAGCACTAATTTTCTTTTTAATTTTAATATTGTGTAAAGATGCCCGAAAAAATGTAAGTTTCAAATTGAAGATAAAAAGCAGTGTGCCATGTGGATCGCCAGAGACGAAACAGCCATGGAAGGAGGCCAAGCTCAACTAGTGAAGAAAAGTCTTCTTTTTTTTATTATTATTAAGCAAGAAAGAAGATTATCTCAAACATCACAATAAAATCTCTTAACTCTAAAATTCACTCTTGAAACAAGCATCTAACTTGTGAAAAATCTATTTAATTAAAGAAAAGAAACGAAAGATCGAGTCTTCAAATTCTTTCTCTTCAGCTTTTGTACGACGTGAGGACGACTCTTTATCTTTTATTTCCAGTTTAAAATATGAAATAATAATTTGATTGTTTATATTTAATTACCAATTTGTTTACTTCCATTATGGTTGTCTTATTTAATATTTGATCCCATCACATGGATTTTTTTTTTTTTTTTTTTTTTTGTTAAGCAAATCAGAATGTTAACATTGAAAAGAAGAAAAGGTAAAATTTTAAATGAAAATCCAGTATTTTTTTTTTTTAATGTTGAAAAGTTTTAAATAAATATTTTTGTCCGTTAAGACTTAGCCATCAATATTTAGGGGTCATGTAAACATTTATTTTGTGAGATTCTCGTATGTATTTTAAAATACAATGCTAATTAATGCACGTGTAAAATCGAATAATGTTCTCCAGATGGAGACTCTGTCAGTTAAAAAAAAAAAGTAATTATATGGGGTTGGGGAGGTGGTCACAAATTCCTTTTTGTCATGTATATGGGAAAGGAAATCAAATAAAGTCTACACTAGTATTATTCTTCATTGTACTTTATTTTTCTGGAGGGAACTGTTTTTGTTATTTTACTTGCTACTTAAAAATTATATTAAAAATATTTTTAATTCTTCATTAAAACTATTTTAAACCTTAAATTTTTTTTAAAAATTTGTGATTCACTAATTAAGAATTGAGAAAACCAAAAGCACAATATAATAAAACGGCTCCAAATATAGAATAAGGAATATTTTTTAAATTTGGTGTTAGTAATTTTAAAATTTAAATGAAACATTTGACATTTAAAAAAAAAAAAAAAAAAAAAAGATCTACAATATGGTAAATAATTCAATTACTAATCAAGAAATGCAATGTTAAACTTCCACTTAAAACTAAACTCGCTGACGGCTACTTTTAAACAGGTTCTCTAGCATTTTGCTAAGTATTTTATTAACTTTTTAAAATGGGAGGAGTTTGAAAACTTTGAATTATTATATACTAAAATAATGAATTGTGAAAAGACTAGTAATAATCCCCTTCCCCAAAACGGAAAAAAAAATATTCTCGTATCTAACTCTTTTTAGCCATTCTTGACAGGAAAATTTTGTCTGCTACCCATACACTTAGAATTGTGCGTTTTTTTGTTTTGTTTTTTTTCATCCATTCAGTTTAGGAACTACTTCAATTTTTATGATCCTTTGAACAAACAAAAAAGAAAGAGGTGGAAGAAAACGATGCAATATTTGTGAATCAAAAATTTCTTGTATATAACAGAACAATTAATTTTAGGCACCTCCAAAAATTAGCTAATAAGAAAATGGGGAAAAAAAATGCACAGAACGTAAATTTTTATTGTCAAAAACAAAACTCAGAGGATTTTGTTTTTAATCTTTTTTAGAATCTTAAAAATTTTGGCTAAAATAAATATAGTTTTATTTTTATTTTATTTATTTATTTATTTTGTTTGTTCGTCAACACGGGGCCATAAATTTGTACGGGAATTTTGAGTGTCTTTTTGCAGTGAAAAACATTGATTCGGAAATTTTTGCAAAAATCGGGAAACTTCCAGGACTTATTCAGAAATGAATGAAACTTTTTCTTTTCTTTTTTTTTTAATCTGTTTTCCACACGTACCTCATTCAATTTTTGTGGAATTTCAAGGAATTCTTTTTTGTGTCACTTGATTGCTTATATTGTTATAAAGACAAGGAGGAAAGGTTGACACAAATATAGAAAATAAGTAATAGTTTATTTTGAAGAATAATATAGTACATAGTTGAGAAGACTGACTAATGTAATAAGGAGTTACTTGTTAACTCCTCAGTATTTACCCAAGACCTCCTCACCAGGTGGGATTTGGCACAAGGTTGTTTTTTTAATGTGGTGCTTTCTGAACACACATGCTTGGGCAAAAATTCCCCATAGATCCACATACACAGGGTCAGGTGGCTGTCTACCTCCCCGGATGAGACTCTGTGTGAAGGCAGTCATGATTAATCATTAACTTCTCGGTAATTACCTGAGACCTCCTCACAAAGCAGAATGTGGCACAAGGCCAGTTTTTTACATGGGGCATTCTGAGCTCATATGCTCAGGCAAAAATTGCCTGTAGACCCCATATACATGGGGTTCAGATATCCGTCTACCACCCTAGATGAGACTCTGCCCTTTGGCATAGCTTCATCTGGGTTCCTCTCCACCCAGAGGTAGAGTTGACAAGCAGAATTAACTGTAATCGTTAATTCCTCTCCCTCAGTAAGAGAGAGTGCTGTTTAAATAGTCTTAGACCAATTCCTATTGTGGGAGTTTTCAGGTACTCCACAACATGTATTCAAATTAATTTTTTTTTTTTTTTTATATTAAGAACCATTTACTTAAAATTCTCAAACATCAGGCTGTCAATAAATCGCTCAACATGTCAGAAAAACACCCCTCTCTTTTTATAAAAATGTTTCTCTGATATTTCAAACTAAAAGTAAATTTGTTTCAATTCAAATTAAACTTTAAATAGGCTAATCTTCCTCAGAGATTCAGAAAAGTATATTTTAGTTTTGAAAGATGTCTTAAAAAGAATTATGTGTTGACACATCTGTTAATATGAATGAGTTTATAGATTTTACTGATAAGAAAAGATTCCAATCAATTTCAGTGGTATGATTAAACCTATTTATATAATTCAAAAATAATATGCCTTGTTTGAGACAATAGAATTGTCTGTTATGATCATCACTAGTTTCCTTTTGTAATGTTTGGATGTATTCCTGAAGAAAAAATGTTTTAAAGCTTTGAGACAAGCAAATAATATTAAAAATACTTGCTACTGTTTGCCAAAATTAAAGCAAGACTTTTAGAAAATGTTTATATTTACCAGTGATAGAATAAAAACAGTGATGTATATAAATTATATTTTAGTATTGTCAGCTCAGTTTCTGTAGAGAAGCCATTTTTTAATTGATAGCAATTTGTATATGTTGATGAATCTGTTAAATTTCATATTTAAAGTATTTTCTATTCTATAATTGTACACTAATAAATTAAATACTTTGAATAAAACCGGTTTTGTCAATCTAGTATTGATTCAGTGAAAAAGAAAAATTCATTTTTGTATATCTTTCTTTCTTTTTTTTTCTTGGCTTCTTAAGTCACTTCTCCAAAATGTTTACTTTAGATGTGCATGTTTTTTTTATTTATTTTTTTTTATTTTTTAATTCTAAAATAGAGAAAAATGTTGGCCAAATGCATAGATTGATTCTCTTCTGTGACAAACTTTGTGACCAAGTAGTTAGAATGCTAGCGTTCCAAACCTGTCATGTAGATAATTTGATAATATTGGCCTGGAGAGACGGTCACAGGATGAGACAACACTTCAAAAGTGCCTGAAAACCATACCGCAGCTTGTATCAATTCCTGTGAGGGGAATTAGGTTGATGATTATGTTAACACAAAGTTAGAAGTTAGTCTTCAGTATAAGCTACCTGAGCAGGTATCTACAACAGGAATTAGCTAATCACTGAAGCAAACAAACTACCAGCTATTATGACAATCAGTTCAGCAAAATCATAAGCTTCTTTTCAGTCTTCTGTAAAGACAAGAAACTATGAAATTGCTTAGAAAATATTTACAAATTAAGTAGAGGTTTAATATAGACACACAGGTTCAACCCCTTTGTCCCAGACCCATACCGGATTACCTGTTTTTGCCAGACATACTGTAGTGATGTAATAAAACACCTCTAACTCTTACCTCATGTTTGGATCCTTTGACATGTTGAAAAATATACATCAAAAAGTAAATCAAGTCTCTGCTCATAATTCTGTCTGAATTAAGAGAGGTGTCAAACTTATTGCTGGAAAATTGGTTGTATCTCTATTTGCCAGTGATGTCAGAAAAGTTTTTCTCTCTTAATGTATTGCACAGCTGTCTGAGGCTTCCTACAGACCCACTGAACTTAAATAAAGTCAATTCAGGTTTCCTATGGTAAAAATTTTCTTTCCCAAGTGAAAATCATCACAAAAATAGCAAAAGTCATTTTGTCACAGCTTATTTTCTCTCAAAATATGGGTTTTCATACTTTTTTAGGGGTAAAATATTGAAAAATGACTGTTTTATCATCACCTAAACGAATATCAAGGAAACTTTTGATCTGAACCCCATGAAACTAGGTATTTTCTGAAAGCAAAAGATATATTCTTTCATTTAAAAGTAAAATTAGCTGGTGTAAATGACTCAAAAATTTTTCAGTGGGTAAAATGTGAAAAAAATAGTGAAAATTTTGCATTTTTTTCTTGTTCTAAACAAATATTTCCCCCATTAATGGGAAATTAACCATTTTTTTTTTTTTTTTGAAAATCAGAAAGCCTAGATCATAATCAAACTATTTCAGGCATAAAATTGAGAGTTTTGAAGGAAATCAACATTCCTAGGGGTTCAAAAAATGCGACAAAATCCATTGTTAATTTTCAATTATGACTGCCAAGGGTTAAAAAAATTGACACCTGGCCACGGAAATCTTTAGTAAAAGGCAAGAGATTTATCTGCAATTCCTAACCACCAGAAACCAAAAGTTTTTTTTTTTTTCCTAAAAATAGTGATAAGGGAAAATAAACCTAATTGACTTAGACGTCTAGGTCAAAGGCCAGCCAGCCAGCCAGCCAGCCAGCTAGCAATAAACGGACGGCAAACCTTAGAACAAGTTGTAATAAAACCCACCACTCCCAGATAAAAGCAAAGGGTGAATAAAAAAGGGTTCACAATTACTAGGGCTTCATATAACCTATGTTTGAACAATGGCTTGATAAGTTTTGTTTTGTTTTTTAACACCCCGTGACCCGGTGATGACAACAACACTTAGCAGACAACATTGTTTTTTTTTTCACGCATATCTTTTGTATTTCCCATCGCCGGTCCATTTAGCCTTTCTTTTTATTCAATGATGTTCATGCCAAATGAAAGAGAAAGGAATGAATTTTGAATGATGTTATTTTGAAGCGAAAATGAATATTTTTTCATTAAAAAAGGGTTTTTCTCAGAAAATTGTGCATAATTTCTTAATGCTAACCGCCGAGTGACATTTTCCACAGCCAAATCGAAGATTAATTACCAGTGAATAATTCCATGTGCAAAAAAATAGCCGTCTGGATCCTATAAGGTCGCCCTAAAAGGTCCAGAAGTTTACTAATTGATCGAAAACCTGTTGCGCATAATTGTATTTTTCACAGTCAGTTTCCATTATTTCATCTTGATATTATCATTTTCGGACAGCCAAGTCATCAAGGATTCAGGAAAACACTTTGACATAGGTTTTCTTTAAGAACTTTACATTCTATGAGGTGTTTAAAATGTTACTGACGAATGAGATTTTTTGCCGCATATTTCAATTACGCGCCATGTTGGATTTTCCTATATGACAAAAACAAGGGTTTTAAACAGCTGTGATTGTCATAATCACAAATATTTCAAGTATTCTCAATTACTCTAATAAACCTTAATGCCAATAAGACTTGTAAATTAAACACCTACTAAATAGGAAAGAACATATATGAAAGGTTCTTGTTCTGGTTTGTACATTTCTAAATGCATATAACAACAAATTGCTCAAGTTTTACTGAGTCTATTGCTCTTACTTTACAGGAAGCAG
The DNA here is from genome assembly GCA_903632075.3 of Acanthosepion pharaonis. Lineage (NCBI taxonomy): Eukaryota > Metazoa > Mollusca > Cephalopoda > Sepiida > Sepiidae > Acanthosepion > Acanthosepion pharaonis. The sequence goes on from CAHIKZ030000415.1 coordinate 18,097, forward strand.
TGGAGATTTGTGATTGCCCACGTCCTGAAGAGACAAGGCACATAGAATCACTCTTACTTCTGTATTATTTAATGTTGCTATTTTTCAGATGATCAGTGTTTTGTTGGCATGTTTATCTTCTGAGAAAAAATTACTTATCAGTGAATATGCTTGTAGAGTTATGGTTAGTTGGTTAGACAAGTAAATCATTGTTAATCAGTTATTTCTTAATGGATAAACTATTGTCAATGCTTTGTACCAGAAAAGGTTAAACTTAGTCGGTCAATAACTTTGTCGTATGCCTATATAAAAAACACTGAAAACCTTTGTGCCAACTTGTCTGATTTTTTTCACCATGGATTGGGATTTTTTTTTTTTTTTTTTTTTTTTTTAATTAATGCCTATTGAATTTTATGGTGAATAATATAAGAAATATTGGGATTTTTCTTTTCTCTACCATTTATCAAAATTGAAATCTGAATAACAAAAAAAAATACTGTTTCAGTAAGAAAAACAGCAAGTCAACAAGAAGGTTCCAAGGTGACATTTCTTGAATTACATTAACCGAAATGTTGTACAAGGTGATCTGAAAGTTTTGTGTGCCCCCCCCCCAAAAAAAAGTAATGGGTGCAATAGAACAAGTAATACAAAGCACATGTACTAGATTCAGTTTATTCACTTTCATTGACGCTGTCACTTGCAAGCAACCTCTCTTCCAAACTGTAAGGGCTCACATCAGCCATCTGAAATACAAAATTATATTATGTCGGTGACAAGATTTTCAGACCACCCTGTAGTATAAACATTGCCACTAGATGGGAATAGTTTATAAATAAAAATGAAAAATGATTCTTTGAGTAACTTCTTAAGTCAAAAATAAGTTTTTTGGCAAAATATTGAGAACTGAATTTTTCGATTCCTCCTTGTGATCACATAAGGAAATGTTTTTGAATTGATGTATTTGACTCATGAGTTTGCTAAATGAATGCCAAAAGTATGATGATTAAGATTCTGCCTACTTAGCAAACAGTTACTTCTGAAAACCTGTTACACTACAAATTTAACATTAATTCTCTATTGAGAAAAAATTTAATTCATTAACTACTATCTACTGAAATACTACTCTAATGTTTATTCAAATTGTTTTGTGTGCAATAAAGAGGTTTAACTTTAGTCTTTTGTTGTTAGTGACATTAGCAAAACTAGATTTGTATGACATTTAAGCATTTGTTTATATCCAGATGGTGAAGACTTTTGGCTGGATTCAGAATTTAAAATAGGCACTCTTTATTTTTTTTTTGTTTTTTATCTCTGGCTGAAATTATATTTTTTTTAATTTTGATAAATTCTTAATGTTTAACAAATAGCTGGACTAATATGCGTAAAATTAAGAATCCTTTCAATTTAAGTCAGTGTATTAGTAAAAAGTGATACTATTGAGCATTGTTTCTCAAAAAAAAATTATTTACAATAGAGCTTATAAATAAAAAAAAAATGGTTGGTAAATTCTGGGGCAGTAACATTTTGTACAGTGATGACATGTTTAAATTTGGCTTTGTGAAATTATAAATTTTATATTACTAGTATAATACCTGTTAACAAAATAACTAGATTATATATATATATATATATATATATGTGTATATAAATAAAAAAGCGAAAAAAACATTTTAAATCAATTAATTTATAATATATATATAAATTGGTACATCTGCCTAGGATTAGTGCAATATCAGTGTACCCTGTAGAAAGTATTTTATTTATATAACAATATTGAGGAAATTGTATGAGATATATATATATATATATATGAACAGTTGTGGTAAACTATTCATGACAATGAGACCTGAATTATTGAAGTTTGAATAGGTCATAATAGTGGGTATCAAATATAATTTCTGCACTTGTGGGTGCATTCCTCAATTTGCATTGTCACATGTCTACCAAGAATACCTTTTAAAAGTTGGGAGCAGCACAGTGACTGATCACAGGTGTGCTTAATGATTGTGACCAGAAACATCTAGCTAGAAATGTCTCTAGCAATAGACAACTGACACTAGCTCAAATCATAACTTTTAATGCAGTAGGTACCAGATGTACATTACTGTAGGTTAGTTCATCATTCTTTAGCCTCCATCAGCAGAAAACCCTCCAGGATGCCACTGTTGACACCACAACTGAGATTATGACATTGCCAGTCCACAGAGTTTCAATTAGCAATGTGACATCATCTGATGAGCCATAGTCCCTATTTTTGGGGGCTGATGGTAGCATTCACTTGTGACACAGAGACCATTGGCCCCCAATTGCTAACAAGTAACTGCAACCACATGGTGTGTATGGTAATGGTGTGTTTACGTGACATTAATAGGTTTGCTGGTCTGCTTTCCTTGAGAAAACTTAATAATAACCAAGAATAAAATAAAAAAGTTAACTAATGCCACTATTGGGCAAAATATTGCATTCAAATCCACAATTATTCTGTCTTAATGGCCCCTAGAATAATTTGAAACACAACCGTTACCACCCACCAAAATAACTGATAGAATAATACAATGGACTACCCACAATACATCACTGACTGACAGACAGACATACACACACACACACACACATATATATATATATATATATATATATATATGAATAGTTGAGCAAAAACTGCACATGGCCTGATGATTGCATTTAGTATGGAACACTGTTGCCTCTGGGTGTTGAATTCAATGTCCACATACACATATATCCTATTGTACTTGTCCCTCTTTTTGTTTGCACAACTGTTATGTCCTGTTAATACCTCATAAATAATGGACTATTCCATTTTGATCAAGGGGTGGGGACTACTTGCTTTCAGTGAGAAAATGAAAGCAGGGAAGATAGAAGTGTTTAACAGCTGTTTAAGGGAAATTGAAAAAGTTGTCAGTTTCAAATCTTTTTATTTGTACTCCCCTTACTTAAAATAAAAACCAGCATTCATATTTATTATTATTGCAATATTTTGTTAAAGATGTTAAGCTCAAATTTTTAACGATGAATTTCTATGGATATTGTAGAATTCTCCATGAGCTTATTCAATCATTAACTGAAAAATTAAGACTCCTCAGAAAATTAAAATGGGAAAATTGTGAAATTTTCATGGGTTAAAATTGTGTGTGTTGGCATCTATTGTCTGTCACCTTATGATAAAAGAAATATTTTTCAACATAATCTCTTTGTAACTGCATTTAGTTCACTGGTGTAGATTAATTAGATAAACTGAAAATTATACAATGAAAATTTCTGGCCAACTTTTCACTATTAATTATGTGACCCCTGACTTGTTGCTGATATATAATTTATAATTGAGGACATTTTAGTAAAACACATTATTTAGATTTATTTCTTGTTTATCATTTCATTCATTGTTACTTGAAAGAGAGAGAGAGTTGATTTTTTTTTTTTTTTTTTTTTTTTTTCAAAGCCAATTGTTTGATCTTTGTGACTAGTTCTGGATAAAAATATAGATAATGAATTAATTCACTTTCTATGCCCAGTTAAGCTGTGTTTTCATATTTCACAATACTGTGTCCATTTCTTGTTAGCACATGTTCAGTTTTTCAGCTTTTAGTTTTATGATATGAATGGATTTATTAAAATTCTTTGCATCTTACACTGTGTTTTCAATTTGGTGAAAAGACATAACAACATAGCTGAATTTGTTTCTATAAGGAAGAATTAATACATAATGACTAAATTCTTGCTTTTGTTTGAATCACATTATTGAAGGTATTCTTATTTGCTTGTATCATAACGTAATAATTTGGTTTTCATTTGCATAAAATTGGTAGATTCATCATTGCCTATGGCTTAAGGAACTTAAACTTGCCTTGCTGATTCTGTTTTCATTTCTCCCTTTTTTTTTTTCTTTTTTTTGTGGTTTACTTTAACTTTTTTTTTTTTTTTTTTTTTTTTTCAACAGTTGAGCTTTGATCCAATGATGAAGAAAAAGAAGAAAAAAAAGAAAACTCCTTATATGGAGGGAGTTGAGCTCGATGGATCCCGTTCTGATGCCCTGGCCACAGATGGTGCCCCACCAGAGCAAACAACTGATAATGCAGATGCTGATGGCATTGACACATTAGCAGATAAAATTGACGAAGGTTTGTAAATTTACTCTTGATGGATCTGTTTTCTTAGTGCTACTTTTGTATTAGCATTGTATTAATTAATCAGTTGATAATCAGTAAATTGTCTTAGCAACTGTTTGCCAATTAATTAGGCATCTGGTTTTTTCACCTCCAGTTATTCAGTTTTCATAATCTATCATTTCTGTTTATTGCATCACCAAAATTTCATCCCTGGCTTTAGAAACACAGCAGTTTTGTTGATCTTTGAGAATAATTAACCCTTTAAAGTTGGAAGCACCCAACTAAATACACTGACAAGCTTCATACGATATTATGTAGTGCCCTGTATTTTAATACACAGCTTCACTTTTCACATGATTAATTAGTGGTGCTAGAAATCTACAACTATTGTAAAAGTTCTAGTTTTTCAAAACCATATCTCATCAAGGAGGCTAAATTTGGTATTATTTGAAAGAGAAATCAATTTACTTTCAGATAAAATCAACTTGTAAGACTTAATTTTTCAATGAGTTTTGAAATATATATCAATGTAAATAAACTAACACTACATATTCTGATTCTTTTTCAACAATTTGGTCAGGACTCTAGGGAGTTAATTGAAATCTAAGAGCTGTTAGGGTTAAATTAAACAAACTGGTACAAATTCCTTCATTGATCCATTACAGTCAGCTGAGTATTTTTGTTTCAGCTCTGGCTATCTGCATCCTTAGTCTTCACTGGTGAAATATCTTTTGATATGCTTAGCTGCTTAGGACCCAAGAACATACTTGTTCTGATTAATAATTAATTTGGCCCTGTAGGCAGTCATGTGATGGTTTAATTTTATGTGCATGGTTAAACTTTTAAAATAAAACATGTCGGCAATTTTCTTTTTTTTCTCTCTCTCTCTCTCTCTCTCATGCCTAAGAAAAAAAATTACCATCAAAGAACAGTTCAATTAGAAAAGTTAGAAACTACTTATAAAAATTTGGTGGTAATTCTGACCATCTTCTGGAAGAGGAGGGAAAACTGCCTGAATCTACTACTGAAGTATATAGAAAAAGAATTAATTTGGTGATAATTTTAAACTGATTAATTAGCAATTGGTTAATCTGCTTATCAGTGTAGCCCTTATCTGTATGTGTGATTTATTTATTTATATATATACACACACACACACACACACACACATGTAATGAGACAAAGATTAGAGAGACAATTGGCTAAGAGGCATTAGTTGATAAAAGTGGAGATTTTTGAGGAGTGTGATGTCATTTAGATGTCAAAAGTTTTCTCATTGTCCAAAGTCATCTCTCAATGGCAAGGAAGCATGCATCAAATAATGAAACACCATTTAAAAAAAAAATTGATTGGCTTATTTATATAGCAGCAGAAATATCTCCCACATGATAACAATGGTATCTTCATTTAGTTAATGTCTTCTCACTATGTGGGAGGTATTTCAGCAACAACTTGTAAATGGGTTGATCTTCTGCTTAGGATCAGTTGTAGCTGCATTGAAAAAAAAATTATGTAGAGCATTGCATTTTTATATATGTGGACAGATGCACATCTCTTTCTCACACACACACACACACACACTCTGTAAAAAAAATTTTTTTTGTCAATGCATAAAAGGATAAAACAATGGTTTACTTACAAAGGGGTGCTGAAAAGTACTTGGCCTGACCAAGATAGTTTTAAAAAGAAAAAATTCTGACACTTGGTCAAATTTTCTGAAGTTGGTTGGGCCATGGTCATGTCAATTTGGAAATGCAAATTCTCATAAGGAAATTAGGTTAAAATAATTTCTTTTTAGGACAGTTATATTCAAGGATATTTTATATGAAAAAATCTGATGCACTCTCCCCCCCCCCTCACCATGTGTTGTTTTTCCTTATTGTCTGTCATGTGATTTCTTTTTGTATTTTAAGATTTATCACTGGATTTCGCAATGACTAAAAAGAAGAAGAAAAAGAAGAAAACTACTGACCCAGATGAACAATTAGATTCAACACCTGTAAGTTGTATTTGTTTATGGGAGGAAAGAAGTGTGACAAAGTGGGAAAAGTTATTGCATGACACATTTCATCCTTTAGGACTTAGTCAGACTAAGTTTATGAACTTAGTTCAATGAAGGCCTAAAGGATGAAATGCATCACACAAAAACTTTTCCACTTTGTCATACTTCTTTCCACTAAAAAAATTTTTCTTGATGAATAAAAAAAATTGTTGTTATCCCGTACTAGTACCTTATACATATTTTTTTACCAAAAAGATGCTTCCTTTTAAGTTTCCCTCAAAGCTTTTAACAAAAGATAAAAGAAAAATATTCATCCACTTTGTTGTTGATGACTAGAACAAAACATTATCTTTTTTTACTAAAGGACCTTTTGTGGAGAATGGGTCCACAAGTGTATCACAGCAGGGGTGATGCTACTGTGGTTTTCACTAACAAGTATATGATTATGTCATGAAGTTGTTAACCTCACTCTTAAAACTCTCTTTACCCATCTTGGTTTGAATTTGTACTTGCCCTATTAGATTGTTTGTCAACTAAAGCTAGGGAATTCAGTTTGCCCTGCTATTTCACCATAATTGAAAGAGATGTGATAGAGAAGCATGAATCCATGAAGTAATTTTCTCAATGTTTAAAAAAAAAAAAGAAAAAAAAAAGACTTTTGTTTGTTAGACCCCATTTACTGTTATTTCTTATTAGAGCCTTCTGTTGTAGAAAACAGGTTTTTTGTTACTGATTGTTTCCATAAATTTCATTTTGTTTTGATGGAACAAGTTCAGAATTTAAATATGTAGTAGAAATAAAAGAATGTTTTATTTTGCAATTTTTAAAAAAAAAATTTATAGAAACTTTTGCACACATTGAATGTGTGTCATCTCTATCCTTCTGTTGATGCCACTTTTGGTACAAATTTCTTCTGTACATTGTTATTTTTCAATATCTTTTTCTTTCTTTTTTTTTTTTCCATACATGCATTTGCCTAGTAGTAGTGATACCATCTCTAATTATTACAAAAGTTACTATAAAGTAATTAATGACCATTCATTCATAAGGACTCCATTTTGTAATTGGTTAAGTAGATCAGATTTTATTGTCTTTTACATTTTACCTTTAGATTAATTTGTAGCCTTGGGTCAATCATGGTCAACAGCAACCAATAACTTAACCCTGTGTTCTGCGCATTGATCTTCAGGTTCCTTCAGAGCACCATGGTTACCATCTAACTGACTCCTCATTCATTAATGTGTTGCTGGTATCATGTTGAAGAGCATGGTTCCACTCAATCTGGCTGATGCTTGTCTGCTTCATGGCTCTTCACTCCTCTGCCTCATTGTGCTTTTGATCTTTGGGGGGGGGTGAGAAAATCACTGAAGTAAACTTAAGCGAAGAATAGGTCAACAGCGAGGAGCTACACAAAAAAGAATTATCTCTGGTTAAAAATGTAACAATTTCATTTATATATGATTTGTTGTATGCAGCGGTTTTAACCCTTCCCACTTGTTGTTATAATCAAATGACACCGGGATCCCCTTCTGGAGCTTACAGAAACTTCTAAGTTCTGGTCTTCAGGGCTGACACAAAGTGTTGGTCAGGAGGTCTTGGTGAGCAATATGGATTCCAGTAGCAATAATGTGTCAACTCCCGTTGCCCAAACCTCCAGCTTATATGGTGTCTTGCATCCGGCAGGTGTAGGATTAACTACGGTCTGGGTTTGGTTATCTTCCATCCTTAACATCAACCGTTTTCTAAAATTCCATATTTTCAATATATGTTTACTTGAGTAATTTTCAAAATTTAGAGGTTGTCCAGCCCCTTCTTGAGAGTGGTCAGAGGAATCAAGCTGCTCTCTTTACAACTCTCTTCACATCTCATCTCACACCTTTGCTCCATATGGGTGGTGTTAATCTCTCTCTTCCACTTTCTCAGCATCCAACCTCAGCCCACTCCAAGAACTGGCACATTATCCCTGTGGCGAATCCAAATTTTCAGAATGCATAAGTGAAAAAGAGGGATTTCCAATCATTAAACTTTCTTTATCAGCTTGTCTCATGCTGATTGTTTTTAAGTGATTTCTCAATCAACCAGTCAACACAGCCAGCCATCTGTGGTCACTCTGGGACTAGTAATTCATTTTTCACTATCATTTGTATCTAAAAGAATCCGAAATAATGTCAACTAAAAAAAAAATTTGATAAATGTCACAGAAATTAAACTGAGCAAACCCGTCCTCAATCTTAGGCATTAATCTATATTTTTGTATGGATGTTTTTCTTCTGGGTGGCTGATTCAAACCAGATGTTTTTTCTGTTTCATTATCCAGAAAAATCTTAAATGTTATTCCGGTGACCACCCAGGCTTCTTTATTGTGTTTTTTCTATTTTCCAGGACCAACATCTTCAAGGATACATTCTTTTTTTTTATCAGTGGGAAATGAGGAAGGATGGATAGTCTTGGTTTTGCTCAATCTTACTGAATTCCATCTAGTTAAATTTGGGTTCAATTTTCCTTGGAACTGTTTAGGATTTCATTATATTATTTTGAAACATGATTTTCCAACGAATTCTGTCTTTAATTTTCTTAACTTTTCAATTCACTTTCTTTCAGCTATCCAGTTAGCTGTTTTTAGGTTAATAATAGAAACCATTTTTTTTTTTTTTTTTTTTTTTTGTAACATTTTCTTTTGAGTAAGAAATGATGTTAAACTGGTCATTGGATGTATTTCTCTACAGGACTTAGTCAACAATGCTGACAGCAGTAATGTTGAAAGCATTGTTGTGGATGAAGAAGATTTGAATCTTTCTTTGCCCATGAAGAAGAAAAAGAAAAAGAAGAAGATTAACATAGATGAACAGATAGAAGATGAAGATGCTGATGATGGTAATGGATTTCTTTTTCTATTTATTTGGTTAAGTCAGATTACTGAAGATTTTAAGGAATTGCAAATAAAAAATAAAAAAATCTCAATTGCATTCATATATTCTTACTAATTTCATGGTTTGGACAAATAAATGGTGAAGGAGGGGTATTATTAAAATGAATGCAGAATTATCTTTTTTTTTTTTTTTTTTTTCAATCCCAATATAAGAAACAATTTATTTGTTACTTAATTACCTACTCAAAAGCAGAAATGATCTTTTGTGAAGTGCAATAGGTGGTCATGGCTCCCCACAACTTATTATATATATATATATATATATATATATATATATATATATAAATTATTCAAAAATTATAACATATGTTATCACTACAAAAATAGTCTTTTTTTTTTTTTTTTTCAACACTTTTCGTGTCTTATCAAGTGATGGTGTTGAATGTAGATTCTACATAATTTTTGAATAAATATTTGCTCTACTAGGTATTGAGCACTATTTTAAGAATAGTATTTGTTGGTTATTGGAATCTATACTTGTGTGTGTGTGTATATGTATATATAAAAACTGTTACCATATTTGTTATTGAAATAAAAATGGTGGTGTGGTTTTCTGTTGCTTTCTCCATGGTTTTAAATTCTGGGTTTTTCTCCTAAATTGGTTGCTAACCAAGTCTAGGGAACCCTGTCTATTCTACCAGAAAATGAGATTGGTTCTTACCTTTCTCAAGAGCATTGGCATAAAGTGTATACAAACTGTATCTCAGTTGGAATTCGAATTTGGCTAGCTGATTCAATTTTTCACAGCCTGAAAAATTAATCACCAATCATCATTACATGGATTAGGTTTTTTGATATGAAATTGGGAATTTGTTTTTGGCTTACACTATTTATATTGTTCAGACTATTGTCCTCATTTTTGTCATATTTACAACATTTCTTCTGTTGTGTGCTCAAGCATTCTTCATGTTATATATATTGTTATTTCAAGCCAAACCCTCTATTTATTCCACTGGGGACTGTATTGGAACAGTAAATACATAAGGCTTTATTCACTATCAACAATGCTCCTCACATATATTTATATTTTATCTAATGTGGCATGTATCTGACCAATAAGAACTAAGTGAAAATCTTAACATACCCATTCTCTGTCTCTGTTTTTTTTTTCATTTCTATCTCATTCTCTGACAAAGCTTTAATAAAAGTGAAATGTGTTAGATTGACATATATTTCCTTCTTGTTCTTCATTTTATTTTATCTTGTTGGATTTGTATCCGTATCATTGGGTAATAAAATATCAAGGAGTGCATATTTTTGTAAACCTTGACCTGTCATAAAATCTGACATAAGGAAATTATCATTTTTAAATGAGGCAAAGTTAACATGTTCACTGTCACCTTGGATATCTGAACATTTACATAATTCCATCTATATTTTTATTAGTTGGCATTAGAGATTGCTATATAATGTTTTATTTTGGCAGATAATATTAAATTTCTTAACACCTACACTATTGGATATTCGAACCCTTACACGTTTTGACTGATTTTGTTTTATAGTAATTTCTAATGGTAACTAAGATGCTTTAAGTTTTATTTTTGGAGATAAAATTAAAACTATTCATCTAGAGGAGAGAAAAAAAAAAACAAGAATGGGTGTCCTTTGTGCAGGCTTTGTTGTTTTGTGTGTGTCAAGCCCCATCATCATATGATACATGTATATTTATGCATTATGAGCATTTTCTTTTTCTTTACAAAAAAAGTTCTATAAATCAAGGTTTAAAAAAGTATTAAGACTGAAGGTTTTATTCTTTAATAGAGAAATACATCCTCTTAAAGTGGCAATATGTAAAGGTTCTAACAAACTCAAATGATATTATTTACATGATATTAGGACACTATTATCTGCATCTTTGTTTTATCACAATGTGTCAACATTGTGCCCTCTGGTATTCAGGTGTTTATTGATCTGAGTAACTTAAACTGCACTCTTTGTTTAATCTAGAAGGGTTCTCATTACATACTGCTCAGTTATTGCTTGTTTGTTTCCACTCAATCCAAGTACACACTGCCTGGCCTAGGGATTGAACTCCCAATTAATATGTCACCAAATTCACAAACCAACACTTTAATCCACTAGACTATTGTCTGATAGGATGAATTGTTGTGAACTTGAAACCTTAAACCAAGATCAGTACTAAAAATAAGATCTAGACAAGATATCCCTTGACATGGGGCAGTGGAACAGGAACAGTCTACTCTCTGAGGATTAAAGGGTTCTGTTCAGAAATCCCTGTAGGTGGGGGCCCAGATTGATATATACACTTCAAGGAAGGCTGAAAGGCACAATGGCCAAATATGTTGTGATAATAACAACAACAAAGATGAGGACAATAGTCTAAATGATAATGCCTCATCCCAGAAATTCAGTCAAATGATATTGTTGTGCCAATCTGTAACATGAATTCTTTGTTGCATTTCTTGAACAGTATTTAATGTTAAAAATAGTAGCTATAAATTATTTTTTTGTTTTATTTCTTTCAGATGACGACGAAGAGAATATGGGAAAGAGCAAATCTTGGTATGGTTCTGATCGAGATTACACGTACGACGAGGCAAGTGAAGTTCCTTCCCTTTTAGTTTTGATCTTAATCTTTACAACAAAAGTTTGTTTTAATTTAAATTGGTTTGCCTTTTGCTCGTGAATATGAGCATCACTAACTCAGCCTAATTAACCTTTATTGCCATAGAATTCTCTCCCTTTGCTGCTCTAGACACATTATGTCACCTTGAGACAGTTGCTATAAATAAACACATGTCAACTAGACTTTACATAAGGTGTAACATCAATTAAACCCATGTTAATTTTTTCACCATTTTTTTGTAAACAAAAATGGCCACATCAACATCCAACAAAGCCTTTATTCCAGAGTTTTTCTTTGATTTCGGACTCCAGTGATGTTTTTGAAGGCTTCACTCTAGTGGATATTGACGGTGAATTGGTCGATGATAATCACACGTCATTATGTGGAGGAAAATGTTGATGACCATTAGCAGCTACTATCATCCCTAGCAGACTAATTTTATGGAAGCTACTGGTGACCATCGAAATATCTAATAGCCTTTCTGAAGATGAATTATATCATCTATTTATAAATGATGAATAATTTGTAAACAAGGCATATATGCTAGTCGGGTGAAAGAAATGCCAGACAAATGCTTGTGTCTTCTCGTCTGTATACACAAAGAAGCACGTCTCTTTTTTGATGAAAAGAGAGCCTTCTTACCCTTTGGCTCCTTATTGCACCCCAGAACTCAACAAGAGGTAAAATTTAAAGTATGTTATATTGTTAATGTATTCGTTTCTTTTTTTTATTCAAAATCAAAACATGCATGCGGAACGTAATGCATTACATCAAAATATTACTCGTCTATTCTTTTATACATATACAAAGGATAAAATCTATACAATACAAAGAAAATTATAACCATTTTAAAACGGTAGGTGTTTGTTTTTGTGCCCTCAAAAAAATATGCAATGGCAGGGGGAATAATTCTAGAAAGAAATTAGTGTGGTAATGGTTAAAGATAAATGGAAGAATATCTTGTATTTTGACAATCTTCTAAGAGCCTGCTTTTGTAATTATGCTATTGGGAATTGTGCATTAGTGGGATGAATTAAGGGATTTGTAAATGTTACAACATTAAGGTGCTTTTCAGAAGCCCAACTATTCTTTGCTATCTCTTAACTGGGGTTGATCTCTCACAAAAGGTTAAGAATACACAATCTACATCCTACATCACCTCCCCACCTCACAGAGAGGGGAGAACTCTAAAAGAGGGCCCACTCTCAAGTGGGTACTTGAGGGCTTCCAGCTACATCACACTGATGCACCACTTCCCATGTAATCAAAGTTAAGCAATACTGATCCTGGTCTGTACCTAGATGGGTGACTATTTGGATACATGGGTAATGGCATGGAAATGTTAATCATTGAGCTAAGTTCCAACTCCAGTCAGGTTCATTATATTCACTCATGCGCAAATACCCTGGGGAGTGGGGTATGAATCTACCTCTTTCTCCCCCCCCCCCAGCTATGGGTTAATTAGTAAGACTTGTATCACTAAATGTATCACTCCAAAAACAAAAAAAAAATTCTTCTAAAAAATATTTCCTGGCTTTAAATAACCTGCAAAGGGTTGATAAGCAATCAAAAACAATCGATCAGCCTGGCCAGTGTTTGCCTACAAGCTTGAGTAAGAATGAAAAAATAAAAAATAATAAACCATTAAATAAGCCAACAAATGTTGATAGGTCATACAATCCACCAATCTATTTACGTATAGCCTTAATTATCATAAAATGAAACTGATTTTAATATTAAATAATTAATGTGCTTGATGTCCACTAATGTAATCCAAAAACAAGTGAATAAAAAAGAGACTAAAATTGAATAGAGCAAAGCAAGCAAGCAAGCAAACTCTAGAACATAGGATATCCAAAGATAAAATAGAAAAATTTGGTATTAAAAAAAAACTTATTGGGACAGGTTGATCATTAAATCACATTTCGGATAAAGTTCAAACAGTAAATAAGGAGCATTGTTAAAGAGTAAAAAAAATTGAAAGAAGCTGTGTATATTTGTCTTGCCAAGAAGTTTCGGTCAGTCGGGTGTGGATTTCTTTACTTTGTAAGTGAAACCCAATGTATAAAATAAGCAATTACCTGTTGCTGTAAATGTTTGTCTGATCAAAATATTTGTCAGTTTTCTGCCTTGTGCAATTGAGAAAAATAAGAAATCCGTACCGTCATTTGGATTAGAGACCTGAAAAGGGCAGTAGAATTGATTGGCCCAAATATTTTGGCAACAAGAAGAATTTAGATCAATCTCTGAAGAAAGCATTAAGCTTAAATATTTTGCTGTAAATGAGTTTTTGTTTTGAAATATCCATAAATTAGACATTGTTCTAGTTGTGACCTATTCTATTTCCCTGTCAGTAGATTTCAGTTGCTGTAACCCATTAATTTAAAAGTACTTGAATCTGCATCAATTAAAGATTTATTTTTACCAGATGAACTAATACAGCTTGTGTATCACTGATGTAAAGAATTTTTTTCTTTGCTTTTATTCTTGCTATATTTTCTTTTATTTATGTTTATTTTTTTGGTGTTTCAGTTGCTCACCAGGGTTTTTGATATCATGAGAGAAAAGAACCCAGACATGGTTGCTGGTGAGAAAAAACGTTTCGTCATGAGACCCCCACAAGTATTAAGAGTGGGTACCAAAAAAACCTCATTTGCAAATTTCTCCGAAATATGCCGATTGTAAGTTGCCTGCTTTTTCCTTTTTCTTCCAAGATTTTTTTTTTCTAGCACCTGAACAATCAGAACTTTTGCAGCATTATCGTCTTTCGTGTAACAATAATTCCTATTTGACAAAGCAATGATTATATATATGATTATGATCTTAGTAATACTGAAGTATTTTATTTTCCAAATAGATGGCATATTATTGACTTTTTATTAATTTTCAATTTGCCTTTCTTTCATTCTAATTTTGGTTTCTTTTTCATTGTATTAAATAAGAAAGTTTATTTTGGTTTCTTTTTCATTGTATTAAATAAGAAAGTTTATTTTGGTTTCTTTTTCATTGTATTAAATAAGAAAGTTTATTTTGGTTTCTTTTTCATTGTATTAAATAAGAAAGTTTATTTTGGTTTTTTTCATTGTATTAAATAAGAAAGTTTATTTTGGTTTCTTTTCATTGTATTAAATAAGAAAGTTTATTTTGGTTTCTTTTTCATTGTATTAAATAAGAAAGTTTATTTTGGTTTTTTTCATTGTATTAAATAAGAAAGTTTATTTTGGTTTCTTTTTCATTGTATTAAATAAGAAAGTTTATTTTGGTTTCTTTTTCATTGTATTAAATAAGAAAGTTTATTTTGGTTTCTTTTTCATTGTATTAAATAAGAAAGTTTATTTTGGTTTCTTTTTCATTGTATTAAATAAGAAAGTTTATTTTGGTTTCTTTTTCATTGTATTAAATAAGAAAGTTTATTTTGGTTTCTTTTTCATTGTATTAAATAAGAAAGTTTATTTTGGTTTCTTTTTCATTGTATTAAATAAGAAAGTTTATTTTGGTTTTCTTTTTCATTGTATTAAATAAGAAAGTTTATTTTGGTTTCTTTTTTCATTGTATTAAATAAGAAAGTTTATTTTGGTTTCTTTTTCATTGTATTAAATAAGTTTATTTTGGTTTCTTTTTCATATTAAATGAAAGTTTATTTTGGTTCTTTTTTTCATTGTATTAAATAAGAAAGTTTATTTTGGTTTCTTTTTCATTGTATTAAATAAGAAAGTTTATTTTGGTTTCTTTTTCATTGTATTAAATAAGAAAGTTTATTTTGGTTTCTTTTTCATTGTATTAAATAAGAAAGTTTATTCTACAGCCATCAGTAAACTCCATGGATTTTGGGAATAAACCATTGACATGATTTGCATCCTTTTTTATCTAGGAAGCCGGTTTTACAGCTACTATACTCTAAGCTACAATATTTAGCTATCCCCCCATGTGGGATTGAATGTGGCACAAGGCTGAGTTTATTGTGGGTCATCCGAGCCCGTAGGGCCCGGCCAAAAATATAGCCTTGAACCCGTGAACTGTCAACCTCCCTTCGGCAAAGCTTCGTCCGGGTTTCTCCCTGCTAATGCAGAGAGTTAGACAGACGGCGCTGACTGTAACTTAATACAGCTTAATACTCTTTAAGCTACAGCAACCCTCATAATTGTCGGATAAAATCCAACTATATAAACTCCTTATCTCTCCATCCCCATCAATTACAAGGTACTATAAATTTTGTCAACCATTATTAATTATTGGTGATGGTCAGAGAGTGACTACCAAAAATAGTTGCGATGAAAGAGCCTATGGTAATAACTCAATACTGTGGATGCTTAAAAGAATAAAGATCTTTATGCTATATCCTGGTATTTCCTTCATCTCTTTATAAAATAACTTCTCTTTGCTGGTTGGTGTGGTCCTGAAAAATTCTTGGCTTATTCCACTTGCCAAAAATCTGGTTAAATGACCAAACATAATACTGGGCAAGGGGGTTCTTGGGGAAGCTAAGAACTTTTCAGTACCCAAAGTGGGGATTAGTAATTCTGAAAAATAATTCTGTCCACCCCGCCCTTTTTTTTTTTAACTCTGTCTCTCTCCTCCTTCACTTGAGTATTTACATCAGTAATATCAGCTGGCTTTGACTGGAGATAATGTCAACAAGTCTTCTCATTACTCCAGCATTCTCAGTAGTTTTTCTTTTTTTTTTTTTTTTTTTTTCCCTGATTGAATGGTTTTTATCTTTTCAATATATTTGGTTTTAGCTTTTCTATCATTTGTTGTCATAATACTAAAATAACAACTTCATATGTATATATTTTTTGTGGAGTGGCAAGTATTATCATGTCTTTGAGTATCTATCTATCTATATATCTCTATCTATCTATATATCTCTATCTATCTATATATCTCTATCTATCTATATATCTCTATCTATCTATATATATCTATCTATATATCCATCTATATATCTCATCTATCTATATATATCTATATATCTATCTATCTATATATCTCTATCTATCTATATATCTCTATCTATCTATATATCTCTATCTATATATCATCTATATATATCTATCTATCTATATATCTCCATCTATCTATATATCTCTATCCATCTATATATCTCTATCTATCTATATATCCCCATCTATCTATATATCTCTATCTATCTATATATCTCATCTATATATATCCCCATCCATCCTATCTATCTATATATCTCTATCCATCTATATATCTCTATCCATCTATATACCATCTCTATCTATCTATATATCTCTATCCATATATCTCATCCATCTATATATCTCCATCCATCTATCTATATATCTCTATCTATCTATATATCTCCATCTATCTATATATCTCTATCTATATATCTATCTATATCCATCCATCTATATATCTCTATCTATATCTCTATCTATATATATATCTATATCTCTATCTATATATATCTATATATATCTATATATCTATATATCTATATATATCTCTATATATCTATATATCTCTATATATATCTCTATATATATATATATATATATCTATATATATATATATATATATATCTATATATATATATATATATATATATATATATATATATCTATATATATATATATATATATATATATATATATCTATATATATATATCTATCTATATATATATATATATATATATATATATATATATATATATATATATATATATATATATATATCTATCTATATATATATCTATATATATATATATATATATATCTATATATATATATATATATATATATCTATATATATATATATCTATATATATATATATATATATATATATATATATATATATATATATATAATCTAATATTGCTTTTTACTTAGTTTAATTTTGGTTAACAACTGCTAATTCTGTGTTTTTTTTTTTTAATTAAGTCATAAGTTAACAAGCCTTACCAACACTGCTGAGATTGTTATTACATTTTTCTTTTATTGCTATTACTTTTATATTAATGTAACTGTTACTATTATTTGTGTGTGTATATATATTATATATATAAAGATTACCTGTTCTTTGTGAATCTGTAACATGAGCTGGTTAAGCACTTTTTCCTTTTTAAAGTTTAGATCTTTTTCTGATTTTTTAGCATTTTCCTTATTAATAGTTCTCAATTTCTGTTTGCTTTTTCTCTTTATATTTTGACATCCCGATTAAGTCATGATCCCTTTTAATTTTCTAGATTACACAGAGAACCAAAGCACGTGTTAGCTTTCTTACTTGCAGAGCTGGGTACGAGGTAAGTCACTTTTCCATTTTCATTTGTTTTTTTAATTCACTCTATTTTTTTGATTAACACTAGTTTTACATTCCAAGACTGTAAGCAACACATTTTTGCTTAATATTTAGATACATTCCTCATAAAATGCATAAATCTTTTTCATGATATTTATTAGCACAAAAATTATGACCAAAGTAAACATCCTTAAGAAAGTAACTGGTATATGGTCTAGCTGCCTTTTCACATTCTAAAACCATTTTGAAATGCACTTCCTTGAACCTCTTTTCACCTGTGTGGTTAGGGGCCTGCAACGGTGCTACAGAAAACGCGAGTGTTGTTGCTTGTTAAAGATGACTTTTGTTAATGGATAAGGTCTTTACTCAAGCTGCAGCTCACAGAATCCTTTTTAAAAAATAAAAAAAACTCTGCTCAAGTTTCAGTTAATTGAAACAAGAAGAACAGGTCAACTTCTTTATACAATGCCTATACAATTTCAGGTTTACAAAAAAAAAAACTGATCATAGGAAACATGAAATAATTTTTCTTTCCTTCTACTCAATTCTTTTTACTCTCAAATAAAAGTTAACTTTTAGATTGGTCATGGGCAAACTATGACCCATTTGGCTTTCTAAACAGCACACGTAATTTGATAAGGAAAAAAATATTCATTGAAATTGTGTTTTGTTTTATTTTCACTTGTTCACTAACATTCACAAAAGGCGGTTAACGGAAGCTGGTGTCAAAGAAATAACTAATAAACATCTGAGTAACCTTCCTTATTAATGCCTGTTGTGTTTTGAGGTACATTTCAGCTAAACTACATGCATAACAATGATTAAGTATGTTTCTTGAATCTTGTAACTTTTTATTGAAGTTAAGTCTTAGCATTTTAAACCATTGGCAATTTTCATTAAGGAAGATCATACGTGTAAAAATATTTTGCTTTAGAAATGAGAAATTTTTTGCTTTCTCTATCTCTCTGGAGAAGAAAAATATTTTTTCTTTTAAGATATTTTCATATATTCCAATGAATAAATTAGAAGCAAGTCACATGCAGCAGCATATGTTAATCAGTGTCATCATTGATAATATACAAAATCTTCAATTTTTAAATTGTAAAAAAAACAATCTTTTTTCCAAATAAAAAATATCAACATTTTCTTTAATTTATTTTGATGTTTTGGCCTAAATAAGCTTCTATAGACTATTTACTGAACGTTGCTTTAACCAACTGAAATATTGTCACTAAAAACAAATGATAAAAAAAATAAGTGATAGTAAAAAAAAATTTTTTTTTTTTTTTTTTATACAAACCTGCTAAATGAGAACAATGCAAGGAGTACAACTAAAAACAGATAAAAATACTAAATATAATGTTGGTGGATACACAAAAATATTTGGCATCATACTGATTACCATATTTGACCATAGAGAACCTCCTGCCCACATTTAAAACCTTACATTATGCTAGACTTGGATCCTAACTTAACCAGATATCTAATCTTTACATCAATGCCTAGATATTTGTAAGCCTAAAGTATTCTAGATGTTTCTTGATAGATGGTTTTATTATCTCAGTTTAGGGTTTGCTGTTTGGCATTTTCAAATAACATTCAAATTATACTCTTTGTGTTGGTTAAAATAAATCCTGTCTGCAGGTTATTAGTCTCATTTGGATTTTGCATTAAATTCTGTACAAATTACTGTATTTGTATTGATATAGCTTTTGCCTTATTCTTAGGAAATATTTGATTTAAAAAAAAAAAAAAAATGCATAATTTTCTGTTTTTATTTAAGTTGAAGCCTTCAATCTTTGAATTCTTGCACAGTCTTCATGTGTCTTTCAGGTTCATAAGTTTCTGGGAGACATTCCAGACAAATGCTAAACTAAATCTGGCTTGGATATCTCCAACAGATCTCCTTTCTGGTCTGTTTGGGCACTCACCATGTCACAAATAAGGTTCTAGTGCTACCATCTTGTGAGGATTATTTATTTAAATAATACAATCCACATATATAAATGCAATGTGTATCCATATTTTGTGTATCTAACATTTTTCACAAAGTGCACAGATACCATACTCTGATCTGAGACAGATGTTGATCTATACATGAATGATCCCATCATTTTGACAAGTCTTTAAACTTTTTTTTAATAACAACTCGATCTTTTTTGGATGCTACCAAATAAGGTGTGATTTTTATCAAAGCAAACAAGTCTTTGAGAAATTGTTAATCTTTCTGGATAATTTGATGTCTGAATGTTTCAGATATCTTTTCATTTGAACCTCTAAACCTATTTTAGTTATTATACCCATCGGCCACCAAAATCTTTATTAAAAGGCAAAGGATTGGACTTGAAATGCAAAATTTCTGTGGTTAGTGAATATAAAAACCAAAATGTGTATATTGGTTTGACGGGCCAGGGTCAAATCTTATTTTAATAGATTATATACCTTGTTTGAGACGTCAAATATTTTGTTCATGAACCAACATTTCAAATATCCTGAATCAAATGCAAGACTGTTAGTTACTTGAGGATGCTGCAAAATTATTTTTTGGGGGGGGGATACATAAGTTTTGTGCAGATATGTCTGTGAATAGAGTTTTTTTATCAATGAAAATTTATAAAACTATGACTGTAATTAATAGCATATTTCCTGTTGGGTGGTAAAAGTATTGCATTGAAACCTCCAACCAAATTTTGTTGGTAGTTGGAACTGCCATAGCCACATTTAATTCATTACATTAACAAATACTGAATTTGGTAGAAAACGCTACACTGACTACAGAAAAGAATGTCACAATTAAAACACTGATGTTCCTAACTTCATTTTATACAATGGCTTGTAAAAGTCTAAACTTTGTTCCTGGACCTTGAATAAAATACGGAAGGGTGCAGAATTTTTACAAATCTAATACGTGTAGGTTGGAATCTGTAGAGGGCCTATTGGATGGGGGTTGTAATTTTCTTGTTTTATAAAAATTAATAAGCATAAGGAGGGTAAGACTATTACGGACCTGAGAGTACAGGGAAGAAACTTAAACAAAAAATTACAGATTTACAAATCTTTTTCATGTGTGTAAGGTCTTGTATTCAGTAATATATATTGCATCAAAATTTATTTAAAAAAAAGAAAAAATGACTGATTTGGTCAGAAATTTAAAGTCTTTGTAGTTAAAATTAGTATTTGAAGTTTTTTTTTTGTTCCCACACCCTTTAAAAAATAGAAAGTGGATGTTAAATAAGTACGAGACTGCATCTTATGGGTTTGTCATTTGTTTTAGGTTTGAGCTAATATAAGTGAATGTAATAGTAATACTACATTTGGCTCTATTCATAAAAACAGGTAGAAAGAATAGACAGTCAATAGTCACTTGTAATAGTACTGTGTGTGTATGTTTATATTTATCACTTAGTCTATACAGTGAAACTTATTATATATATATATATATATATATATATATATATATATATATATATATATATATATATATATAATGTGTCTTTATTCATATTCCTCTTTTACTGATATAATTTGGTTATATCGGAAATTTTTTACCTTTTATATATTATATATACATAGATATACCAGGTTTAACAGCAAAATTGTCCAATTGTTAGATTAAGCTTTGAACCATTGTATCTTAGAAATGATTAAAGATATCATACTGGAATTCTCAGAAGTTTTTATAACACTATTGGACTCTTTGTTCAATAAGAATGTATTTAGCTCTAAGTTGAAATGATGGTCCATTTTGCTGTTGTGACTTCATGATCCAGTTTTCCTCTCTACTGTTCCCTCCTTAAACTTATTCACCGTTCTCTTGGTGGTTCTTGAATGGACTTTAAAGATGGAATCAGAGTATGAATGTTGGTACCATTACTGAAGGCCTGAAGTATCTTTTTTGCCTCACCATTGCTCGGTTGGGAAGACATGGTGGGGCTGACAAAATGATTTTAACCTGTTCTCTTTCTTGCTGAATAACTCAGTTTTTCAGCTAGAAATTTTTTTTTTCTTTTTTCAAAAATGTACTACAATTTTATAGCCATTTTATTATTATATAATGGTCCACCCACTACAGGTATTTCATTTATTCAACTTTAATATTGCCATGTTTTGCCATCTATTCAGTATTATCAGCATCATATATAGATGTTCCACATTTTTAATTATATCAATTAACCCCTTTAAGAAGCTTCCTGAATTTTATAAAAAAAAATTATTTCTGATAACTTTGTCTACTTCATCAAATTGGAACGTCATACTTGGCTACATCCGTAATACATTTGTTACTGCCATGTTTTCTACAATTGTTGGATGACATGTACAAGCATCACTTTATCGTGATATGAAAAAATAACCCACCCACCTCTACCCTTTGACTTTATTTTTCTATTTTAGTGTAGATCTGACTTTTTAATTGGCTAATCAAGACCTACCTACAAATATATTTTTAATTCTGACCTTATACCCCCCCCTCAACTCCTGAAAAGAGGTAACAATTTGTTTTTAAATCTCCCTAATAAATCATTTTTATCACAAGTTATCTACCATTGCCAGAGGAAGTATAATCATAGTATTGAAACATGAAAGCTTCTGTGTAGCAATGTAAAATGTTTTATTATAATCTATTAATATAAAATATATATATATATATATATATATATATATATATACACACACACACACACACACACACACACACACACACACACACACACACACATTTGTCTTAATCCAGGGAAAATGATGTGCATACAGCATATTTATCACTCCCAGAAGGCCTTTGGGGAAAGGTGTCGGTGTGCATCTTCCTCTCCAGCTATGGGTTAATTTGTAGAACTTGTATAAGTAAAATCATTATCTCAAATAAAAATCCTTACAAATTAAAAATATTTATGGCTTTAAAAACCAACTCCAAGAGCAAAGAATAGTGAAGTATTTGAAGCCTAAGTATTGCTTATCTTTTCATGAAGTAATTCTGGCAAGTATGTTGTGTAATTTACTGAATAATTTTAAGTCACATGATTAATTTGTTCATCACATGGCAGTCCACACTACTAAACAGATTCAAGGTAATTTTTCATACTAGGTACCTCAGTTATTTTCACTACAAAAGACCTTATGCATAAAAATATACTTTAGTTATGGAGGGAAAGATTTTCTATAAAAGACTTGGTCTAATATTTGACGACCCTGTGATTAACACATCATTGTGATTCACAAGCCAAAAATGTTTACATATGTAATCTGCCATAATGAAAATCACCAATGGTTTAATATAACCTTACTTTCAGTGAAAGTCCACAAAATTCAAGAAATTCATTGGTCATGTATGGAAGTCTGAGTGAACAAGTGAAAACAAATAAAATTATAAGAAAAGTTATTTTTCTAATAAAATTAAGTGTACCATTCAAAAGACCAAATGAGCAGCATGTGCTCATAACTGCTTTAAAACTATGTGAATTTGCTTAATTAGTTGGGACAGAAGTGAATTATTATCATGTGACCTTTGTTCGTTTAACCATAAAGGTAATCTGTCCTAGAAAGTCCATGCTCTCTCTCTCTCCCTGTAGTTAAATGATTTCCTTTCATTGTACCTGATTTAGCTTCTAAGCTTTCCTTCTTGTTTCATTAATTGAGCAACTGATGTCATGTGAGTCAACATAGACACTCTTCTACAAAGTGCAGTGGATAAATTGTTGTCTAAATTATGCAAAAATGAAAATAACACTGAAATCTCATCTTAACACATATATTTACCAAAATTACACAAAAAATATCTTGAAATGATAAACAGTAAATTTATTCAATAAATTCACCATTTATTTCAACCACAACCTCCAGATGACTTTGGAATCACCTGCAACTCTACTGGGTGGTCTCCTTGTTTGCGTTGGTGAATGCTGTCATAATCCTTGCCTTCAATTCATCTATAGTGTTTTAGGAGTTTTGTTAGTCTCTCGCTCAACTGCACCCCACACAATAATGAAGGACGTTGCAGTCTGGGGAGTTGCCAGATGTAAGGAGTAATGTGATCTCAGAAAATGTCTGACAGCCATGACTGAATTCTGCTACGTGTGTGGTATGGTGCAGAGTCCTGTTGTCAGACATAGGGCCTTCCAGCAGCCACCCTCTTGATCCAGGGTAGCATTACCTCCTCAAGTCACTTGATGTAGGCCTCTATGTTGAGTCTGAGGCCCTTACCAACAAATTCAGGAGTTCTTATCTTATCAGAACAATTACAGTGAGTTTTACTTAGCTGCCGTACCTTCATAACTACCATTAGACTTGTTCATCTCTTTCCAAATTCTCTGCATTGTCCTCAGATTGACACACAAACACTCTGAAATGCTTACATTGGAGCTTCCAGCACAAATTCCAACCAGTACAGCATGCCGTTTCCAAATATCTGGCAGAGTGAATTGCATCATGGTGCTCTTTTTCTCACAGATGATGCCCAACTGACCCTACTATACTGTACAATTGATAAAATGAAAAACAATGCAGCCCATATTTTCTTGTAGCAGCAAGAAAGCCTATATAATATGACAAATACTTTCTTGTTTTTTGAAATAATACTTGTAAAGACAAGCAGTCTCTTTACTTGTGAATGCACTAATGTTAGTTTTAAATAAATCCAATCTAAAATGATTTATTCATTTGCATTCATTTTAAAGTTTTGTATCTTCTGAAACCTATTTTTTATGAAAGATTTGTTTTTATTTCAGTGGCTCAATCGATGGTAACAACCAACTAATCATCAAAGGACGATTTCAACAAAAACAAATAGAAACTGTAGTTAGGAAATATATTAGTAAGTACAAAGTTTTTTTGTTTTTTTTTTTTTTCTCTCCACTCACCCAACTCTACACATTGCAATTTTTTTTTTTTTTTTTTTTTTTTTTTTTTTTTTTGTCACAGAATCTGTTTTTATACAAGAATCTCATGCATTATTCTTGGGCTAAAGTTCAAATAATGTAATTAGCATGAGGCACAGCTAGGATTCAACATCTATTTTGATTGACAGAATGAATTTAATTCTGTAATCACTTTATGAAAAGTAAAAGAGGAAACTTTCTGAATCTTAAAGCCTGATTACATTTATGTCTTAATTACATACATAAATTTATTTCTAATCTTGTCAGAAAGTGCATACTGATAAAGTTTTTTTTTTTTTTTTTTTTTTTTTTTTAATAATGGAAATTTTTACACTTTGTAATGTGAATATTTTTCCAGGCACAGTTACTTTCTGATTTAATTATTTTATTTTTGTTACTTTTTTTTATCACGATGTTTATTGAGATTTTCAAACTAAAGATAACCACCATATTTGATGACGTCCACTCTCCTGCCTTCATATTATAATTAGGTTCTGTACAAGTCCTGGTAGTCAATGGTGTTTAAATATACACTAGCTGACCAGATACTTTAATAATGTAAGAGCTGGGAGGAATTTTTGAATGCCATTTTAACAACAAATTGAGAGCAAATATATAATGGCTAATTATTTGAGTATGCTTGTCTACTGCACTGGCAAAAATAATCCCTATTGCAGATGTCTGCTCAGGTACATTTTTTTCAAAACTCAGAGAGCCAAAGTGTGGTTTATATTGCAACTATATTGAGCAGACCTTAGTTACAGTTCCTGGGAGAGAGTACATCATCTGGTGTAATCAGTAGTTAAACAAGGCTGGTGCATTTGAATTCTCAGTTACAGTGACTTGTGACTTTGTGCTAGCACCAGCATTAAAAATTTCCAAACAGATTCATCTGCCCAATTCCCAAGTTCATCCACAATGTTTGGCAATGTTTTTTTTTTTCTAATGGTTTGGTTTTGTTTATTTTGTTTAATGGCATATCAACCTCAATGGGTTATTTAACGCCGACAACATTTTTAGGATAGATTCATATGAATAGAGTATGTGTTCTTTGGTTTAGATTGGTTTGGTTTATTTTGTTTTACGGCATATCAACCTCAATGGGTTATTTAATGCTGACAAAAATTTTTTTATTGCTGGTAATATTTTGTTTTGTCAAAAATCTGTTTCTGGTAATATATTCCTTCAAAATTGTATTGCTGGTAATAATTTTTTTCAAAAAAGTATTGCTGGTAATAGTTAACTATTTGCCCATAGCTGGGACTCAGGTGCTACCAACATGGGTCAGGGTGGACCTGGGAAGAGCAGCTAGTTTTATCCAGGACGATCAGAGAGGGGTTATGTTTCATCAAGTATGGTATTATTAAGTTGCAAACAATGTAGCATAAGGACTTAGCAGCAGTAGTAGCAGCAGTGATATACTGATAGTTTTAAGCCATATCTACTCATGTGAAACAACAACTTGAGATGTGGTTTATTGAAGTTCCTTTGGACCTTTGATTCCAATTTTGCTCCGTTGACCTGAATGGTTGAAAAGAAAATGGAGCTTTAAACAAAATGTGATAAAAAGCAATAAATGAAAGATGAAAAGACTTTAGAAATTGAAATGATCAAAGGTTTTTCATAAATATTTGGTATTTGTAAATTAAAATTATTTTTTTTTTTTTTTTCTTTTTGTCTATTGCAGAAGAATATGTTACGTGTCACACCTGTCGGTCACCTGACACACTCCTCCAGAAAGACACAAGACTTTTCTTCTTGCAGTGTGAGACGTGTGGTTCGCGACGTTCTGTGGCCAGCATCAAATCTGGTTTCCAAGCTGTCACCGTCAAAAGAGCAGCCATGCGGGCCAAGAATGCATAAATAAAACCCACAAAAACAAACCTAAAAAGAAAATATGGGAAATCGAGCTTTCAATTGACAGACTTTTTTCTTTTTAAAGACTTTTCTGATATTTTTCCCTTAAAGAAAGTTCATTTAGTATAAGTGTATTTACCATCCATGCACTGAAAGAAAAATACCAAATATTTCTCTATCTCTCTCTCACTCACACACACACACACACACACACACACACACACAACTTGAAAGTAGCAGACAAATACATATACATACATACTAATATACTTTGTTGAATGAATAAAAATAAACAAAACCAATATAAAAACAAAGGAATTGGCTGCAGTGAATTGACAATGTAGCTTGATTCACACATAATGGATTAATGCAGGTACATATACAGAAATGTCGACAGTGTGGTTAAATTGTTGAAGGTGTATAGTCTTTTTTTTTTTTTTTTTTTTTTTTTTTTTCATATTTGAAAGTCAAACATTTACAGAAAGGAGAAATGTAGAATAAACAATCAAAAAAAAAAAAAAAAAAAAAATCAAACACTGAGCCCTAATTTGTTGTGTTATATATATTCTGTTTATCTAGACAGTAAATGTTATTAAATTAGGTACCTCCACTAATTTGCAATACCTAAAGGTTTAAAATTAATTTTAAAAAATACAAAAGAATTTCAATTTGGCCTTTTAGCTTTAATTGAAAGCTAAAATATTAAATTTACTATTTCCCGTAAGCAAAATACTCTGGTTTATTTCAAACAAATTATATTGACTGGAATCATATTTTTCCCACCTCAGTAAAATCATTAGTCATCCATTTTTAGATATTTGTAAACAAAAGTTAGTTCTCAGTTTTAAAAATATTGACAAAATAAGATATACTTTACTAAACCTTTACTATAAGCTGTTTTAAAGTATAATTATCTTATTTGAAATAAATATTAATTACTTGAAGTTTAAAATAACTCAGAAATGCATTTTTAAACCAAACAGTAGCTTTGTTTTTAACCGACAGTAGCCATGTTTATGTATTTGATGAAATTTTTGAAATTATTCACCGTAATCTAATCTCAGGAATGTTTACTTTAAATCTACTATAGTCATTTTATTTTCTGATACTATCATGTTGAGCAGAAGAATGGTACTTTTATTACTAGTGTATTCCATAAAGCAACTTTTACAGCTTTTTACACTAGTTGGAACTCTTTCGTCACTTGTACCAGAAAAATAAATCTGGTCAAAACTTTAGTTCATCAGGCCTTAATGATTTGTTCCTGTTGTACACAACAGCAAGAGTTGAACAAAATTCATTCAATTTGCGTCAATAATGGTTTTCCAGCTAATATTGATTGCACAATGGAATGGAAGATAGATAATTTTAATATGTCTCCCAAATTTGGCCCTAGTCTGTGTCCTATCTTTCTAAAATTACCCTAGCTTGGTAGAAAATGCAAAATTTTGAGTGACAGATTTTCTAGAACTGTCTCTGTTACTTTATTTTTGACCAAGTTACATGTTGTTTTTGGCACCCGTCCACTATTTCCTTTATTTACTAAGGACCGTCTGTCCTATCTTAGTAAGAGTTTACTTATCTATAAGTTTAAATGTCAGTGTAAAGCTGAGTATATAGGACAGACTAGTCTTTGACTGGAAACAAGAATGGACCAACACGTTCCTAAATATATCAAATTGCATTCAAGTAATCATACTAGTGTGTCGCAGTTGGTACACAATTCACCTATCAGACAACACCTATTGGAGAATGAGATGTGATCGTCGTTTTTCACGATGGACTCATTCTCTATTTTACATATAGACAGGTCCAAACACCATTTGTTAGTCATGGAGACCATTTGTTTTAAATTGCAGTAACTGTCTCTCTGCAGACAAAAGGGTAATTTTTTTTGTGGTCTTTAAAATTATTTGGAGGTTAGTGAGCGATTCTTGTTTTATACTCTTGTTGGTTCATTTACTTATTCTCTTAAGTTTATGCATTTATTTTAATCGTAAATCTGTTTTAGATGTATTCCAACCTTATCTCCAAGAATTTTCCCGCATATTTGCAGTTTAATTCTCATTACTTCAGCTGTGCCAACAATTGTTCCCTGAAGAAGCATTAGCTGAACGGTTTCCTAGGTCCAAAATAATGAGCATAAAATTGTTTATATTCAACTATATACTTTTAAAAAAAATTGCTTTTGAAGACTGGTATTATGCTTCACCATTTATGATTAGTAAATATAGTTTTCACTTGGTGATATAACCTAAAAGGCTGAAATTAATACAGAATTTTAAAATTAAAACTTTTAAAACTGAAACAATATATATATATATATATATATATATATATATATATATATATATATATATATATATATATATATAAATTTTTAACCTAAATTTTGAAAAAATTTAATAAAATAATTAAAAAATACCTTGGTCTTTCCTCTTAATAACACATTTTGATAAAATTTTGGGGTCTTTGTTATCATGGTATGCCCCTTTTTTTAGCAAAAAAGTAGAGGTACTTATATTAAAGACATCTTGTGTCTATTAATCTTATTGGTCAGCTTTTCCAAATGACAAATAATCCTTTTCAGATAAAGAGGAAATTCTGTCAGAAATTGTCCAAAGTTTATTTCAGAAAAAATATAGTCCACGCTTTTGATTTTCTCAAATTATTATCATCAGAGTAGGTAGACAAATGGTGAGTGTTGTGATCTAAGGAAACGTGTAACATAGTTTTTTTTTTTTTTATATAATGGGCTCTTAAATTATAATTATTTTTATTTAGAGATGATTTATTTTGTTAGTATTGCTATGTCGCAGCACTCTATCTACTCTCAAGCTGACTTAAAGAAAAGTTGAAAGCCTCAATCATATTTCTTCTGAAATGAACTTTGGGTAATTTCTGACAATTTCATCCTTATCGGAGTGGCATTATTCATAATTTGGAAAAGTCACTCAATCAAAATTAATAGACACAAAATGTCTGTCCTTAATAGCGTTTGCCTTTTATTATATATACAGTGTGTATCAAAAATACTTTTACAAACTTTGGAGACTGGTTCCTGACACCAAAAAGTAAAATGACCATATAAGCATATGTCCAAAAGGCCATCATTGTACCTCAACACAGCAATTCATCACAAATGTCCTCCACTTGCTTCTACACATGCATGTATCTGCACGATGTTGGATAGCTTAGCGGTACCACATGACACTAATCAAATACTCTGCATTATTAATATCTGTTGCATGTACCAATTGTTTTAGATGGTCCCACAGATAAAAATCCAAAGGAATGAGGTCAGGGGAATGTGCAGGCTATGAAACCGATCCTCTATCTATTTCATGATAAGTGTCAGCCAGTACATTATGCACAATGTGACTGAAATGTACTGGAGCTCCATAATGAATGAACTGCATGTGTCTTTGTGTTAGCAGGGGTACGTCCTCTAGCAGGTCTTGAAGTTTGTTTGAAATAAAGTCCCTGTAAACAGCTCCTGTAAGGCATGCTGGAAGAATATATGGACCTATCAGACTATCACCTACAATTCCAGCCCATACATTAATCGTAATCATTAATCTGGTGTCTAGCCTGTACTGTACCATGGGTATTCCAATCCACCCGCAAATGTTGGGTGTGTAAATTTGTTACTTTTTTTTTAAACTTCTATAAAGTAAATTGGTTGATAATGGTCTTGACCAGGGTGGAGGTCTTATCCCCATTACAAATAGTAGTAAAAGAAAAATTGGATTACTATGGAAGCAAATTTTAAACAACTTTGATTCAAGATATAAATGGAAACCATCTTTAAAGTGGATTTAATGGAGATAGCATTTATCCATGGTCATGGTAACCTGAATTTATTTTACGCATTAGTATAGGAAAGAAAGATAATTTTGACAGCATAATAATTGGTATCCAGATTGTTAGTTTACAAAGAATGACCTGAAAAGGTATCAGTTTGGCTGTTTTCTCAAGAAGTATTGAATTGGATGCTCAATACTAGAACAGTGTAACTAATAAGCTAACTGGTATAATTCTGCCCAGTCAGCCGATGAGCTAAAGGGCTCGCCGGATATTCAATAATGGTCATCAATATCAGATTTCTCCCATCGACCATTGGTGGCAGTGACTTCTACAGTTGTTAAAAAGTCCGGTCGAATGACCTTGTGACTGATCTCAAATGACCAGAAATCTGCTTCAGGAGTTGGTATACAACGGCTTTGGTGGTTATATAATAGGGAGATGACAACTCATATTTTTTTTTTTTTTTTTTTTTTAACTTTACCTTCTACAAATGATTTGTTAATGTAAAAAAATATAAGCTTCAGAAAACTGCAGGAGTGATGGATGATTATCCCTTAAGACTTGGGCTCTTAGTTGCTCACTCTGGGTGTCTAATTGTTGATTTTATGTTGGTACATGGTCATGGGTTCAGGAGGTAGCCTAGTCTGTTCTTAGGCACATTCTAATCAAATATGATAACTCTTGGCATTATCCTGTGGACTTTGCTGAACTACTCTGGAGTCTGCTGATCTGTTCCGTTCATCCTGTGGTTCTACTTTGCTCGACCTGCAGCCCTGTTCTCTGAAAGCCTGAAAATGCCCGGTTTAAATAATACTTTGCACAAAACCAGATGGGAGTCTGATTGGCATAGAAATATCAACAATTCCTTTGTCTCAACTGAGATTTTCCAATTTTGGGCAATTATCCAGCCCCTTAGTGGCAGTGAGAGAGTTAATCCACCCATCACACTCCATCTTGCCTTTTTCGGCATCTCTGACTTCCACTCATATCTGCCACCGCCTCTTCTTCCTCCAACTTCCTTAGAAACAACCTGTTACTACTCTCTTTGGGGTGTCACTTAATCCGGTTGACCAATCCCTTTTTAGGGACCATAACAAGGAGGCAGTCCGAACCTTAACTAAAAGCTAACCATCTCAAATATAGTAAAAGGCTCTTTGCCGACTTTAAATTTTAGGTGAATTCAATTTATGGAAAAGATCAAATGGCTTTATGGATTTATCTTATGGAGAAATCAAATCTCCAGAAAAAAGATAGAAAAAAAAAATTCTCTTTTCTTTTAGGCCACATGCACCACTTCCTCTAATCATTATCTTCAAGTGAAAAATTATTATTCAAATCAGCGTCCTGTTTTAAGCCTGAACGAAACTTGTTTTTCATAAATCTTGACCATCCAAAATTGCTTCATAAAAAAACGACTCTCTGACCAGACAGCAGTTACTTTCGACATAGTTTTAATATCCACTTAGAAATCTACATCCATTGTCCATATCCATTACAATTTGATCTCAACCATTGGGTATCCAGGCAGGAACACTCCAGTCAAGATTTAAATGTTTTCTCAACCTGAGATAAGTGTTTTCTCGGTCAGCCCATCTGTCTGTAGGCAATAATGTCACACTGGTAAGTGTACACATCTATTTAAATAGTGCCTTTAATACAATATTTCTAATATAAAACTGGCAATTTTGCAAGTCTTTTGTGTTGAGGACTCTTCTGGTGATATAGAAATTTGCTGTAAAGACACAATGTTTAAGCAACAAACATTCATCCAGCAAGATTTGTCTGTTTTTTATGGCATTTTCCCTATTTTCCTGAGGCTTCCATGATAACGAGAGGTTGGTTGTCTATCTGCCTTTCTTTCTTTTCTTTTCTTTTTCTTTCCCTTCCTTTCTTTTCTTTCTCTTTTTCTTTCCCTTCCTTTCTTCTTTCTTTTAAATAACCATTACACATCTCACTAGATTATACCAAACTTCTTTTGGAAAGTGTTTGAACAAAAAACTTGAACCTTGGACAGTTTATCCACAATTTTGATCACAATACACAACACCTTATTCAAAAATTGAGAAAATACAATGAAAAAAAAAATTAAACAGATCTTGTTGGTTCTTTTTAATCAAACCTGTTTGAATATGTCGGTCAGTCTATCACAAATCAACCAACGGCCTCCAAAAAATCTGGGAAAATTTGCAGTTGTTTTTTGATCAAATTTCTTGATAAATATTAGATCTGCATCTTTGTTTTAAAAATCAGAATATTGTGAAATTTCACTGAATTCTTTGTCTTGTTAAATAAGGTTTCCATCAATTCTGACCATCATATAGCTCCAAGGATGTTGCATGTACAAATTTGAAACTTGATGACAATAGTTGATATTTACCATAGGTTACAAAATTATAAACAACTTATGCATGTCCTATGTACTTTTATTTATATAACAAGTGGAAAATGGCTGAAATACAAAAAGATGCTGTCCATTTTGTGAGCTTATTTATGTTGGATACATCATCTAAATTTCTTTTCTTATCATTTATAACCTAACAGAATGTTTCTATGCAGTTCAAATGTCAGTATTACTGTTTGAAAATGGCCTGAAGTTTTTAACATCCTTAAAAGTGTCTATTTTCATGACATCAGCAGACCAATTAGGCAATTTAAGAAAATTTTTATATTTTTACCACATATTCATACATCACAGAAGGCCATGTGACAAGGTTCAGCAAGTTAAAATAATGAAAATGCGTCAAATTTGTTCATGTTAAACAATTTTATTCATACCCAAATATATATATAAATCAGTAAAGTATAAATCACATTAAGGTTATTTTACTTATGTTCATTGTATTTATTAAAGGAGAAAATAACTTAGTCAAAAAAATTCTTGAAAGTGCAATTATGGATTCTTGCCAAATTATTAACTTAATGCCCTGGAATTTTTTCAAATATTTCATTTCTTAAAAGAAATACTCCTTCTCCAAACCAATGTGCTGTATCCCCTCAGGACATAAGCAATCATAGCTCTCCACAACTTCCTGTCTTTGTAGCTCTTAATAAATTTTGTCGTTATTTCTCCTAAACCCTATACAGCCATCCATTTACTCAAACTTAATAAGTATGTTATGCATTATTTTCCTCTGTCTCTCTTGCCTACATTGAATAGGTAAATTACCATAACAGAAAGAGTATTATGGACAGATAAAACCCAAATTGAGTTTGGACCTAATGCTAGAAATCATATATGGAGGAAAGATGGCAATGACTTCAAACAAAAGAACACACTTCCAGTAGTGAAATTCGATGGTGGCAGCAGAATCATGGTTTTGGAAATGTTTTTCTGCAAAAGGTACTGGCAACATATCAGTAATAGATGGTAGAATGAATGCTGCAGCATATTAAAATATTTTGGAATCAAATTTAATGACTGTCAGAGCTGTAAATGTAGAACTACCTTACACTTAAGTAAAATAATAATATTGTAGTGATCTATTTGTTGATAAGGATAGATGTCTGTTTATTGCTGCATGAATAACATGACCACACAATTTATATTTAACATGAAATACCACGAAATGTGAAATACAAGAAGGAACAAAATGGTTTTAAAACAATAACTTTTGTATTTATTTTGTGTGTTGATGTACATGCGTAGAAGTTAAAGTTCTGTTCGTATTATGTCTCTTAGACTGAAATATTTTTATCTGAGCTCACAAAAGTTGAATTAATTATAAAGCTGAGAAATGCTGAATAAACTGTAGTTTTAGAAGAATGTTTTAAAGAGAAAAGTTATTGTTGCTTGTTTGGAAATGTTCTGTATGCTTGTAAAAGTTCATACATATGTGCATGCGTGAATGAGCTTTTAACGTTTGACCACCCATGGTCAAGACAAGAATCCTTTTGAGACTACATCTTGCAGCAAGAAGAGAGAAAAAAAGAGAGCGTGACAAGAAGTTGCCCGTATTTATAGCATTAAGGAGGAGCTAACTCTGACAGTATTTATTAAGAATTTATTACAGGAAATATCAAGTTATAAGGAAACATTGTTGATAATTATGTATTTAGTTTGTAGAATTAGATTTCTACATTCTCTGTTTTAAACCTGTTAAAAGAGAATCACAGCGAAGTATTCTCAGTTTGTGCTGAACCCATTAAAATTGGCTTAAAATTAACCAGGTATTGAACTCTTTGGGTCCTGTTTATTCACTGTGCCATGTGTCCTTCGACATTCCAATCACCTGAAGAAGGCCAGAGCGTACAACGGCCAAAACGTGATAAACATGGTGACAATAGTCCGAATAATGTAAATAGAGTATTACTATGGTTATTAATTCCATATCCTCCTGGTGTCAGTTTAAACTGACGCCTACTTTTATCATATAACCATTTTGGAAAGTGAAAATATCACTGAAATAAGTTTTCATTTGAAATTGAGAAAATACGCATTTTAAGCTGTAACAGTTTGGGTTGGTGGTAATTAATAATAATAAAGAATTGGAATATCAATGAAAATGAGATATTGATGAATAATCTAGCATGAAAAGGGTTAAAAGAATATCAAGAACGATAGACTGATAATAATTGATTCCCAGAGAATCGAGTTTTATAAAATGAACCGGGTGACCATCTGAGAGCAGAGCTCGGTTTGTGCAACGAGCCAAGTGTTGACAGTATTCGACAAACAATGCCTGTGAGATCGACATTGGAGGAGTTGGGTTAAATGCCAGTTACAAATAAAATCTTTTTACGGAGATGTTAGGATTGAAAACAATAGGCTGAAAACTTAGATATGCTGAACTTCGGCCGAATGAATTGTCACCAAAATGTGAGTTAAAAATTTTTTCCCTGGGAAAGTGTCTCTTGGGTCAAAGGTGAGAAAGCCAAGTGTTGTGAGATGATAGCATTTGGAACAATAATTTTTTAAAATTAGTCTTTGACTGAATGGTGAAGATGACAGGCAGAAGAGCGATCAAAGAAGGAGGAGGGGCTGCCTGCACCCACTGAAGGGTGGCAGGCAGATGGACAGACGGGACTTTAAGGAGCTGCCCACACCTACTGGAGAGCACTAGTGAGAGATGGTGATAAAAGAGAGTAGAAGTAAAAAGGTGGAGCGATGCCTGCAACCATCTCCCATGAGAGAAGGGGAGTTCCCCAAAATTATGAAGTAATTAATTTCTCAGGACCAAAAAACAATGATGACTGGTGGATGAAATACCAATTCCCCCTACTACCAACAACTACATCTCAACCCTACACCAGTTTTTTTGTTTTTTTTTGCAGATGACAATGGACTCTTGTTGAAAATCAGAGGATTCACCGAAACGCAACCTACATCTTGCACTGTACCATTTTTTAGTTGGAGTCCATAAAAACGAATGCGCAAAAATGAATTCAGACACTTGACGGCCCCGTTTTTATCTTGACTGGGTCAGTTTTTTTCTTTCCCATGTCCATATAAGTTTCTCCTTTCCCACTCCCTTAGCAAGAGAGCCTCTTGATTGTGTCCAATGGGCAGAATACAGCGGCCTCTGTTTTTTGAGGGTTGGATGGGCCCTACTAACATCAGTTATGTTTAGTTTGTTATTGGGTTCATCTCCCTCCCCTCTCATTCTTCATCTTTAGATTTTTATAGATAATAATTTATCAAATTTTTGTGGCATGGAGAGCGTTTTGTATGTCCCCCTTGAGAGGAT
This sequence comes from Acanthosepion pharaonis, assembly GCA_903632075.3. Classification (NCBI taxonomy): domain Eukaryota; kingdom Metazoa; phylum Mollusca; class Cephalopoda; order Sepiida; family Sepiidae; genus Acanthosepion; species Acanthosepion pharaonis. The sequence goes on from CAHIKZ030000415.1 coordinate 54,210, forward strand.
GTGGTATTATGGTGTAAGGAGGATTGATTGGTGATGAACGAGTTTTTGTTGTGAATGTGCAAATTGTAACGAGTGAATGGGTCGTGAATCAGATTAGCTAGGTATTAGTTAGTGAAGACCTGCCTCAACCTCTCCCCCTTTTTTCGGCCTTGTGCCATAATTGTATTTTTATATACAATAAATACCAGTGGACAGTTGAGAGATGAGAAGAGACAGAAAGGAAGTGGCGGAGGTCGCTGAGAGATTCCACAACTCCTGCCGAACATGAGAACCTCTGACTTAAACCTTGAGCAAAACTTACCAGTTTACCCAAGTTGTGTCTGATTTAGGAACGGGTTGGGTCGACAAACACCTGTACGCTAACACAACTACTAACGAACCATTGTACACAGGATTCGATATAAAAATAGTAAATATATATATATATATATATATATATTTCGAGTGCTGTTTTTCTCCAATTCTGTTGTACGACTTCTCTCGATTTGAACCAGCCCAATACAAAGATACCTGCGATGAATTGATCTTGGCCTCCTTATAATCGAACAATCACAATGTGGAGTAAGGCAGATCACAATTGAAAAGATCATTCCATTGAACAAACCAGGATTCATCCCAGGCTGACTACAACGAAGGTGTTGCAAAGCAAAATGGTTATAAAAATAAGTCAGTTTAAACCGACGGTAAAATACTTTTTTCTTTTTATCAAACGTGATGGTAATTGTTCAGGAAATTTAATTCAATTATTTTTGTTATTTTGTTAAAAGATGTTACTTAATAATTGCTATAGCTTTTCCTAAGCGTACCTGGTTTTGTTTTACCAACCTAGTGGTTGGTAAAACCAATGCCGACAAGATTTTTATTGCTGGTAATATTTTTTTTTTTTTTCAAAATTGTATTACTGGTAATAATTTTTTCTTCAAAAATTTATTGATGGTAATTTTTTTTTTAAAAAAACGTATTGCTGATAGTAAAACCTATTTTTACACTTTTAAAGTGTTTTGACCCTAGCTGAGACCCTAACAGGCGCTATCACCCCGAGTCAGAATACGAGCAATTAAGAAGTGGTTCCACGCTCCTCAAAGCCTCCTGATCAGAGGCCTTCCTGTTGGATGTAATTTATTGTCATATCCAGGACGGAAGCATGCCCAAGTCATATTTTTTTTTAGGCAACCTACAGTGTACTCATGTCAAATTTGTAAAACTGAAGCAGTGATGTTATTAAACATTAATTCTAAGCAAGAAAAGAGAAGAGTTTACCCAAAATGAAATATAGGCTGGGAGATAGAGAGTGGAGATATTTTACTTGGCGAGAATGAGATCGTCTGGATTTCTTCTCTCCTAAAAGTTTATTTTTTTGTCCTTTGTGAGTTTGTTATGCAGTGGAAAACAGGTTTGTGAAATAAGTTTATATCTTCCTGGAAAAATACATATTATTAACGGAAAGAAAAGAAGATGAGGGAGTCCTATTTATTGTTGACGAAAATGAAAACAAGGAACAAACCTTTTGTCTTAGGATTGAAGTTATGAAAATCAATCATGTCATGCCAAGAAGGTGATCTGGTTTGTATTTTTGTTGGACAGAGATAGTTCCAGGAAAAAAAAAAAAAAAGAAAAGATTCAGAGAATTAAAATTAATGGCTGGAATGGAGCATTACCCTTCCATCCACGTGCATTAAAAATTAGATTTGTCACAAAGACAATTATGCATGTCCTTTGGGAAGTGAGCTGAGGTTGAATGCTAGGAAGGAAGAAGGGGCAGAATTTGGCTCTGCCTGTGCGAAGTAGCAGTGAAAGTTGGGAAGTAGAGTGGGTTGGATTTAAGGGAGAAGCAATAACTGTGACTACTCCCAAAGAAGATGTATAATTCTCCAAATTTGGAAAATTGATTAAACAGTAATAGGGAACATTATTTGAATTTTATTTGAATTAAAGAAAATTGGAGAATCACTGAATTCCTCAAACTCTTTGGCCCCATGCCAGATTTGAGCCAAAGTGCATATAAGCAGATGACTTTGGGGAGCTCACAGACTTTGAGCTGAGATCCCGCATTGAGTGCCTTTGAAATCCATGCAGGCTGCCAACCAGAATTTGAAGCCAGTCTTCCAGAAGTTTAGACAAGGCCCAGTGTCACTCAAGAGATTGATGCATGAACGGTTAATTTCTGTTGTACCAAGAGATATATAAACAAACTGAAGATTAACCCCATAAATCTTGTTTTTCATTGTGAAGATATTTTTTCCTCAATATAGCACCCGCCCTGGCCTGACGCACGCTGCGAATCTACAACATTCGCTCTTCTACTGCTATGAGGTCAAGAAGACGTGGACAGAGAGTGTGGATAAAAACGGCCACTGACCAACAATCAGCTTGGACCGGCATCATCAATGACTACAGCAGAGTTAGCCTGTGGTTAAAACATTGTTCTAAAACCCTGAGGATCGGACTACTAAAAGCAACTCATTGCACCTTCTTGACCTCGTGTTTTCCACCGACATGAAGAGGAGTGCTTATATTGAATTACTTGCTAGAGTCTGCCGCTAAGTTGGTTTGGTGTCGTGCCAGACATTTTTTCTCATCAGAATCACTGCACATTTATTAATCAACCATTCATCCGTGCATTGAATATTGTTGCCATTCCTGGTCAGGTGCTCCGGCTATGTATCTTGAGATTCTCGACAAAATTCAAAGAAGGATCAGTAATATTACCAGTCCTGACATCTTCAGTCACTTTCCCACCACTGTGACATAGTTGTTCTAATGAGTTTTCCTCCTCAGTACTTCAACTGCATGAATTTAAGTGTTCTACTAGATCGTCAGCTGATATCTTGTTAAATGGAAAATGGCTGACCTATCACAAAAATGGTTTTGGAAATTTATTTTCTTTGATTATTATCAGCTAAGTGAAATGGCTTGGACAAAGAAAGTTACTGAATGAATATAAATTTAAAGAACAATGTTCTCTATAAGACAGTGGTCACTACCCTAAAAAAGGACAGAGGAATGTAGAGTGGAGAGAAGATCATCTCGAAGGATACGCAAAAGAGATGTCTGTTAGATTGTTCACTTACACTTCATCTTGGCTGTGACCCTCTATAGCAGTGGGTTACAACTTGAGAATAAAACTTGCTCCTACAAATTCTAGTGGTTTTAATTTGTGGGTGACGATCTGACTGAAGAGTTATTTGTTAGCCACAAGCGTTTAACTGGAAAAAGTTGCACCCTGAGAATGAACCTGATGTCTAGTCTGAGCTGCAACTCTACACTAGGCTTACTATTAAACTAGCTAGATGTAACCCAAAGTCTATTCTCGCACTTCTCACCTGTGGAACTCTCCCTGCCACTTTCTGAATCTTGTTCTTTTATTGTCTTTTCTCCTCAATAAAGTCTTCTCATTCTTTTCCACTCCCAGTAACCTCTTACGTCTTAGTGACATTATTGACTTGCTTGAGAGTGAAATGATTTTTAAAAAGGCTCAAGTATATTTATCAATGAAATAAAGAAATTCATGAATTTAAGTCTAGTAACAGATTGCTTGCTAGGTCTCATCATGTTATAGCTAGATATAACCTTAAGTTCTATTCTAATAGTTTATTTTCTCGTACTTTTCACCTGTGGAACTCTCTTCTGGTTTCTTGCCATCTACAATCTTCAAAGATTTAAATGCAACATCAACTGACATCTTGTCATTTTGAAGCCTGTTTTTTCATTGTCCTTCCTCCTCACTAATGTTTTCTCATTTTGTGTCTTAGTGGCATTATCACCTTGCTTGGGGTGAAATGATAAAAAAAAAAACAACAAAAAACAAAACAACAAACAAAAAAGTGACATTGCTAATTATGCATTCTTCAGACTCTTTCTGCACACTGCCATTAATTCTAATCTTCAGGAGACTCTTCGATTAATTTTCTTTAGATGGCTCTCAGCCTAATCTTTGTCATAACTACTCAGGCCTTGTACATACCAGCAAAACTGAACCTCTGGTAAATGAAGCAAATCTTCAGTCAATTCTATCACCTTACAATTCCACCAATGTTGTTGCTTATATCTGTACAGTACCGACTGGTATCCAATTTATTTTTTTTTCTTCTTTCATGTGACTTTACTCTGACTGGACCAAACCAAGTCATTGATTCCTGTCAGCCATTTGGACCAAGCCAGTCTTGTGACAAATTGACACAACGTGGGGTGAAACAAGACTTGGGCTGAAAAAAAATCACCTCTACAATCAGCTGAGGGGATCAAACTTGAATATGGAGTAGCCAGGGTAGACATCATAATCAGGGAAGCATACACTTGAGAAGAACCTGCCCAAATAGAACTGCCTTTTTATGAATAGAATATAAAGGAAATGAAGAGAATTTTCTATATGTCTAGGAAACAAGATGAACAGAATCTTTTTTTAAAGTAGACATGCTATGGACTTTTTTCCAGATTTTTGTTTTTGATAGATATTAATACTGATATGGGATCAGAAAAGATGGTAAATTTTGAAGATTTTTCTTTGGTGATCACTTGAAGAGCTATATCTATCACTCTGGCTTCTGCACTAAATATGGAGGCTTCATTTGGGAGACATTTAATTGCTGCATTATTAAAAATAATCGCACATCCTACTCTGTCGCGGTCTTTGGAGCCATCAGTATAGGTGTGCACATATTCTGGATATTGTTATCCAATGTTTTGGCAGGAGGAGGAGAAACACTTTCTGGGGTGGTACATGGAACCAACCATTTTTCCAGCTTCTTTAATAGAAATTTGACTTACCTGACAATTAATTGAAAACTTTCATAATAAAAACAAAAACAAATTTCATAAGCATCAATATGCAAATTATACAAGTAATAATTTAAAAATAATTGACAAGTCTTGTTGAATCAAAGGTTTATTTAATGTCCAATAGAAATATCACATTGTGATTTGAAATTATGTTCAATTGGAAGGAAAGCACACACACAAGTCATTTTAGGTTAGAAGATGGCTTCTCTTAAATACTTGAAGAATTTAGATGCTAAAAATATACATTCTTAATTTTGATTGGTTACAAAATAGGAAAACTATGAAAGCTGTACATAACAACAATTGCCTTTATATTTGATATAACAAACTTTGACATTGATTCTATTTTTTCCTTTAACAAATATTCTTGGATTTATTTGAAGTGATTTAATCATTTTTCCAAATGGTTTTGTGTTGAGAGCCTCAAATAAGAGTTAGTTTCCATTACATGAAAACATGAATTGGTAAAATTTTTTTCACTGTAAAATTTGTGGTGTAAAAATTACACAAAATTCAAACTTGAGGAGATATATGCGAACACACATTAGAAAATAAAAGAACCATTTGTTCAATTTGTATTTTAAATATGTAAGTGTATATTTGACCAGATTAAAAAAAAAAAAATAAAAAAAAATAAAAAAAAATAAACAAACAGTAGTGGTTAAGACTTTTTTCTTTTTTTCTATCTTTCTGAATTACTCTCCCTCCATTAAAACAAAATTTACACAAATACTTGAATTAAAACAACAAAAAAACAAATCAGGATGAAAACAAAAAAGATTGCAGATTTGTTTCTCTGTGTCAAATATAAACAGAACAGAAATAAGTTATTTTTCAGTAAATATTTAAGTAAACAAAATTGAACAATTTTACAGAAGATATGTTCATCCTGAAATCAAAGTAGAAAACTTAACCCCAACCCAGCCAAAAAAAGAAAAAAGCCCTTTGATTTCAAACAAAATCAAAACACATACCAGCATACCATTTTTTTTAAATATCCTATCCTTTCAGGACATAGGTGATCATGGCTCTCCACAGATGACTTTTCTTCACTATCTCTGAATTGCCATGACATTTTAGGAAAGATGGGTGCTTTTCTGTTGCGTTCTGCACAGTTTTGAATTCAAAGTAGTCATCCTACTAGACAGGTTGCTGCCTCAGGCAAATGAACCCAGTCTACCTTGCTATTTAACCCATAGCTGGAGGGAGAAGAGATGAATTCGTGCCTTTTTGTGCTAAAGTAAATCCAACAGATGAGATGGGATTTGAACCCTGTATGCTGATTCCACTTTCCACATCAATAACGGTTACACTACCCATACATCTAGGAAAAAAGTAACTGAAAATTGATGGGATTATTGATGTATGAAACAGCATTTCTGGTAACAATCAAAGAATGCGCAGCTCTGAAAGGGTCTGCCCAAAAGTGTTCAATGCCATAAGTAATATGCAGAGCTTCAATATAAATTAAAAACCAGGTTGGCAGTGACTGGTCATTACTATCAGCTTCATGTGTTTGCACACAATCATCTGGCTGCCTGATAATTGTGTGCAAACACATAAAACTGAGAGTAGTGGCAAGTCACTGCCAACCTGGTTTTTAATTATATATATATATATATATATATATATATATATATATATATATAGAAAGAGAGAGAGAGAGTATTGAGCACTTTGCTTAGTTATCTGTGCACTGTTTGGTCTCAAAAACACTTCTTGCCTAGGATCAGTGTCATTACTTTATGTTCAGGCTACGATTCAAATACAATACCTATTCCTTCTCAGACACCTTCTTGCCTTTGGGCAAATCATGGTACAAAAGTGGGTGATTCTGATCATGGAGTAGTGTGCTTCTATAGCACAAGAAGTGGGGGATCAACAAGTTCTCAGGCCTTTATGACACGGATTAGAGAGGCGGAGTAATACATGTGGGGTTCCCATGTTAAAGTAACCAGACGTCATATCTTATTCTTGTAGGGACGTAGTTAAGTATTAGATCAGATGTAGTATTTGTCTATGGTGTGAGAAATGCTACACATACAAAAACATAAGCCCAGAGACACTATAAAGATATGCATGTGTTGTTTCCACAGACAATGAGAACAAAGCATTGAATTTAAAATTGTAATGATTCTGCATTATTAGACTTCCCAAAAATTTCTAATGAAGTTAAATAGCAAAACATGTTAAATTTGTTCCACATATATATATATTTTCTAGGATATTACAATGAAAACATATCAAAATTTACAATCGCCTGATGAGATGTATTGATATGCATCGAAACATGACTGCAATTGTGTAGCGATTTTGACAGGTTTTCAATGTAATATTCTAAAATAAATAATATTGCTCTATTTTGTATCGAGTCCTCATTTAAATTAAATGTTACGAGTTTTGGAATCCTACTCTATTCGTTCTCATCACCTGGATCCACTTAAATTATTTACCCACGGATTTATATCTCCATGAAAGAATGCGCAGCTCTGAAAGGGTCTGCGCAAAAGTGTTCAATGCCATAAGTAATATGCAGAGCTTCAATATAAATTAAAAACCAGGTTGGCAGTGACTGGTCATTACTATCAGCTTCATGTGTTTGCACACAATCATCTGGCCGCCTGATAATTGTGTGCAAGCACATAAAACAGAGTAGTGGCAAGTCACTGCCAACCTGGTTTTTAATTCATTATATATATATATATATGGTTTTTAATTCATTATATATATATATATATATATATATATATATATATATATATATAGATAGAGAGAGAGAGATTAGATTTGCTCTACTTAGCATATTGAGCACTTTGCTTAGTTATTTTTTTTTTTTTTTTTTTTTTTTCGTGCTGGAGGTTTTTTCTTTGGACTCTGAACTTGGATTCTGGTTGATTATTTTCAAAAATTACATGTTCTTAGTTCTTTTTTATTCCTTTTTTTCCTTGGGTATTGGTTTGTTCATTTACAAGCCAATACACCTAAGGTTTTTGTGGACAAGTATACTTTTATAAGATTTATATATATATATATATATATATATATATATATATATTATATAAAAACCGAATTGGTAAATATATGAGCAAGTGATCGTATACAAATACATATAAATACTGTATAGTGTAAGAAAAAAATAGTGCTCAATGTAAAGTAACAGAGCTATTTAATATACTAGGATCCACTTGGGTTATATACCAACAGATTTGTTACCATTATTATATATATATATATACACACACACACAAAACTGATAGTAGTGGCCAGTCTCTGCCAACCTGGATATATATATATATATATATATATATATAAAATGTTTGATAAAAAAGAACTAGCAAGCTCTATTTAAACTATTGTATTTTTCCAATTATCAAATAAGGTGCTCAAAAATTCTGAATAAACTGTCTGAAGTTCATTTTGTGCTATTGTTTTGTTTAAGTACTTTCTAACAAAACAATTACACATGAATTTTGGACAGTTTATCAGTTGGGCACAATACTCAACACCTTATTTGAAAATTCAAACAATACAATAAAAAAAATTAAACAAAGAGACCTTGTCAGTTCTTTTTCATTAAACATGTTTGGATGAACATTTGCTGCTTAAATATACCCTTTATATTTGTAGAGAATTAATGGATTTATTTTTAATCTAACATCCCTTTATTATATTTCAAATATGGGTATTGATTAAAAAAAATGTGCATCTCTCTCTTTCTATATATATATATATATATATATATATATATATATATATAGAGAGAGAGAGAGAGAGATATTCACATTGCATGTTATACAGTATATCATTATACAAATCCATGTTTTCACAATAGCTGGTATTATGTAACTTGGTAAAATTATTTAAGTATTCTTATATTTCTATGATAAATATAACCTGAAAATTTCACCTGATATCAGATTTAATTAGAAATATTTAGAATATCTGATTTGGAGGGGATGAGATCTTATGCAACTCAAGGATTGTCCATCATATTGTAAATAAATTTATATATATATTTAAAATTTATTTACAATATGATGGACAATATATATATATATATATATATATATATATATATATATATATATATATATATATATATATATATATATACACATTACTATTCACATTATTCAGACTATTGTCCTCATCTTTGTCACCATATTTATTATAGAGTTTTGGCTGTTGTACGCATGGCACAGTGGATAAAGGTGTTAGTTAGATCCAGTGACAAGACCCAAAGAGAGTGAGTTCAATATCTGGTTAAGGCAGTGGAGAACTTAGAGAGGGGAATTAACAGGATATAACTGACAACTGACATCCATCAAACATGGCATGTGGAACTAGAAGTTCGACATTCCAACCACCTGAAGAAGGCCAAAGCGTACAACGGCTGAAACTTTGTAATAAATATGGTGACAAAGATGAGGACAATAGTCCGAATAATGTAAATAGTGTACATAATACCTCATCTCAGAAACATATATGTGCAAAAATGAGTGAACCCCTAAGATATTTAAAAATAATTTGTCTTGTGTTTCCAGATAATCAACAACCCTTAATTAAAGCATATATTCATTAAGAAAAAACCTTTATTAAATGAATTCCAATTGTTTTCAAAATTTCTATCAATAAAAAATTAAAATGTGCAAAGGTAAGCGAAACCTCACATTTACACTTTGTATTTTTGTTTTACACGGTTGCCAGTGCAAATAAGTTTATTGTGAATGTGTAAAACTCAAATTTACAAGTGTTCATTTTTTTTGGTAAGCTGTGTATACTGCAGTCAACCAATATAACTCTTTGTTTATGCAAAAGGGTGCAGTTAGAGACTAAATATAAAAAAAAATATCCCAAAATCAAAAGAACTTATTGAAGCTTTAAAAATCACATAGTTGAAGCCTATAATGACAAAGAAGACTACAAAAAGCTATCAGAACAATTTGGAGTGCACTTCTCCACCATATGACAAATTATTTGGTATGATGGCATTTCAATCAAGAAGTGGCCATTCGCAAAAAATAACTGCAGAAGTAGACATCTAGTTCAACAAGCCCAGGCAAATCCTGCTTTGAGTTCTCCAAGGCTTCCTGGCCAATGCTGGAATCACTGTGCATACATCTAGTGTGATGAAATCTGAATGATATTGGTCTTCATGGCAGAATGCCTAGAAAAATGCCACTGCTTACAAAAAAGCACAAACAAGCTTGTCTCAACTACATGAAACCTCATAATAATAAGCAAGAAATGTCATGGCAAAAGGCTTTATAATCTGGTAAAAATCAAACTAGAGCTTTTTGGGAAGAGTGATAGGATTTCGCCAGACATATTGCCTAATACAGCTTTTGAAGAGAAGAATTTGGTGTCATCAGTTAAACATGGCAGCAGCAGGATTATGATTTGTGGTGCTTTGCTGTAATGGGCATTGATGGCACAATGGTCTCTGTAAGATGCCAAGCAATTTTGAACGAATGTGTCTTGTGTTTCTTAAATATTATAGAAAAAGATTGGTCGATGTCGTGACCTCAAAAGGAGGAGTCAGCAAATGTTAAATATAAGGTTTCACTTACTTTTGAAAGTGGTTGTAATTTGTGTAAAAAAAGTTGTTTTTTTTTTTTAATGAATATTTAGTTAACATTTGTTGATTATCTGGAGAAAAAAAGAAAAAAAAGAAAAGAAAACTTTTGTTTTTAATATTATCTTAGGGCTTTTATGCAGCATTATATATAGAACGCATCCATTAACCTGAGGAGTAGGAGTCGAGTACCTTTCTTTCAAACAGGTTTTTGTCGAATTTGATGATTTTTTTTTTTTAGTTTTTCTAACATTCTTCATTAAACTGACAAATATGAAAGAAATTAACAGCACTTAAAACCAAAATCCCTTTGAAAATGACTAAAGAAGTGCCTGAAAATTCCTGGGACAGTTTTTGCACTCCCTTAATCCCACCAAACATAAAAAAAATGTCAGAAAAGCTAAATAAAAACATTCAAATTTTCATCATCTGTCATATTCTTTTTATTTTACTTATATATATATATATATATATATATATATATAGTTATCAATATCTATTTTTTACTTTCAGATATATAAACATTGCCATTGGTCATAAGAAAGATATAACCTCAAAAGAGAAGTAAAATACTGTAAAGTAATTGAGTAATGGCAACGCAATGTTGGAAATTTTGAAAAAACAGTACTGCGATCTGAGAACAAGAACAATCACAAAGAATTTGAAAACATTTGCAAGCACAAGAAAGCAACACCTTCAGGAAGGTCACAAAAAGAGATCAGATAAAAATTAAAAAAGGAGTGATTGAGCAAGGAATGTGGATTGACCAGCAAGAAAATATTTGGAGAATATTTGATATGCTGAAATTAAATAGATAGAAAAGATACAGAGTGTTAAGAAGTTTGTTAGTTCTGAAAGCCTCATCCAAACTATTACTTTTAAAGAAATATTACAAAAGGAAATTTAGGTGAAGTAGTACATGAAAACTGATTTCTCAACAGTAATTGTTAATGATGAATGGAAAACTACATCGCTGGCTGGTCTGACAAGACAACAATAGGGGGATGGAGTAATATTTGGTTTTTGATTAATTCATTTTCTATAGATTATCAACTCTTTGCAGGTTATTTAAAGCCAGAAAATATTTTTAAATTGTAAGTATTTTTTGTTTGGGAGTAAAAAGATAATGATTTTAGTGATATAAGACTCACTAATTAACCCATAGCTAGAGGGAGAAGAGGTGAATTTGTACCTTCCCCAAGGGCATTTGTGCATAAGAAAATATAACGAACCCAACTGAAATTGGAACTTGGTACACCAATTAACAATTCCGAGCCATTATCCATTACATGAACCACACATCCAACATACAGCACCTAGTTTTCCCAAGCGGTCACCCATCAAGGTATTGACTAGGCTTGATATTGCTTAACTTCTGTGATTGTATGGGAAAGTAATGTTTTGTATCTGTCTTATTGGCAGTAAAAATTACAGGTTACTTTAAAATTGATAATATTATCAAGATAAAAGGCAAAGAATTATTTTAATTTCTTGGAAGATGTTTTTTGAATGGTTACTACCAAGAAGTTTTAAGCTAAAGAGTATATTCCTGCAACTCAGTGCCCAATGAGGATTTCTGTTATAAAATTTTACAGCAATATTAACAAGTATTAGAAATGCTAAAAGGAGAAATATTGCTTGAAAGCAACTCTTAAACTATCATTCATTCTGGAGTAACTTTTTTTCTTTAATAAGATATCTTGAAATATATGTATATATTAAAAATTAGTTTTTATTATAATTGTTTTTCTTTATAATAAGCGGGCAATGCAGGGAGGGAGCATCAACTGATATTTTTATTTAATTTTTGTTTAATTTTCAGGAACATAAGCTTCACTGAGATCAGCAGTGAATGCTAAACAATTTTTTCATGGAAGGTTTGAGGCAACAGAAATATGGTTCAACAGAAGGATGCTGTGAATACTATGGATGAAGTATGTGAAAAATAACAATAGACAAGTTTTAAGAAAAATGGAAACAAAAGGCACATTTAGAATCAGAAAAGGACAATTGAAATTTTTGGAACAAACAAGGAAAGAAGGCCTGGAGAATTTGATACCCACAAGACAAAAGGGAAAGAGCTTGTGTAAATGGATGGCAGAACAATGGTAAGGATAGTAAAAAGGCAAACATTACTTTAATCTACAAAGGATAGGAAGTTGTGGAGAGCTATGATCACCAATGTTCTGAAAAGATACATTATATAAAAGAATACTGATCATAATCAAGAAAATGCTATGCAACAAAGTTTATGATATAAACTCAATGCAAATTTATTAAAATATTCCATTTTTGGTTAGGACGGGATTATTATGATTTGATATATAAAACATTGAACCATAAAGTTGAAAAACATTAAATATATTTCTATAGATGGGTAGGAACACCAACCATTTTGGAATTTAATTCCTTTAAATTTAGACTATTAAAATAATAAAATGAATTTGAGTGGCTCTTAGGCCTTGTTAGAGTGAACATCAGTAAAAAAAAAAAATAAGTTAAAAAATTTAGCAGTTTCAACAATAGTTAAACAATTCTTTTACCACTTCTTATATATTTAGAAGATAATACACATACTTCCTTTTCGTTTCTTCCTCTTTACATAAATAACTTCAAACACACATCCTTACTCTGCTTTGAACATTTAATAAGGGGAAGACACTTTTTTCACTTAAACTAATCTAACATGTCTATACACTTACTTTAAATGTAGGACGTAATTGTTTGACATCAAATATGTCTATAATGAATTCAGTTTGTCTACTTTTCATTTGTATTTATCTTGTTTATTAAGTAAACCAATTCTTTCTGACAACAGATGAAAGCCTTTACAGTCAAAACACATTTTATGTGCTCTTTGAAACCATGACAAACAATACCTTAAACTTTGCTAAATTAGAATCAAATCTATTGTTTTTTTTATTCCTGAAATTTTAAAAATATTTATACATCTGTAATTGCTACCAAAATGGATAAACTTCAATATTTTTCAGAATTCTGACTGAGCATCACTAAAAGCATCATAAGTCTGTAATTCTATGTTGCCTCGAGTTTTTGTCAATGAATCAAAGCCTCTCTTCTAATTAGTGAAATTGGATGAAATTAATTTGTTTTACAGTTTATCAACCTTTTGCAAGTTATTTAAAGCCAGTGTTTTTTAAATTGTAATAATTTACTGATACAAGTTCTACTAATTAATCCATAGTTGGGGGAGAAGAGGTGGATTCATACCTTTCTCAAGGGTATTTATGCATAAGTGAACATAAAGAATCCAACTGGAATTGGAACTCTGCTCTTTGATTTCCAATTCCAAACCATTATCCATTACACTCCATGCACATCCAAACTTACAGCACCTGGTATTCCCAAGTGGTCACCCATCTAGGTACTGAACAGGCTCAATGTTGCTTAACTTTGGTGATTGTATGAGAACCGGTATTTCAGCATGATATGGCCATAAGCTTTGGAGCACATCCTCATGAGTGATGAGATCTGGGTTGAGCCTCACAAAAATTCCAAGAAATTGATGACAACTATGTCCTAGAATGCAAAATGGTGCGCTGTGTGTTGATTTCATACTAGACGGTCAAACATCTAACATAAATGCTGTGAAATACTCAACAGGCCGAGTGGAACAGTTTGTCAAAAGAGACCAGGATGTTTACGTAAGGGTGTCACATCCTGCTGCTGACAATTCCACCCACCAAACCCAGACCAACCTGACAAAAAAAAAAAGAGTGCTTCTCCACATCAACTGTCTAGTCATGACTTGAATTTTTCAGATTATCATCAAATGACATTTATCCGAGAAATGTTTTCACAGCCTGTTGCTGCAAAGGTGGTTCTAGTCACCATACATCACCTTCTTGAAGAAGCCTGTTTGTATGTGCATTGTAAAAATGAGACAAGTACAGCAATCTGGGAGATGATTTCATGGGGAAAGTTACATAGTAGTGATTGTAATATATATATAGAATGTTTAACGGTTTGTTTCAGTTGGGGGTAAAAAGTCATCAGGGGAGTGCTAACAACCATTAAAAAAAAAAAAAAAAAAAAATCATTGATTCAAGATGGTGACTGATAGTTGAAAGTTCAGAACTAGGACATGAAACGGATAATTCCTTCATATTTTTAATTGTAAAGATACAAAACCCAAACTGTCAATGATAAGAAAAATAATTTCAAAAAATAGACATAACTGAATAAACCCTATATATAGGTTTTATTTGGAGAACAACAAGTGTGTTCGTACTTTGTGTTTTCAACATCATTTCTATAATCTGTACAAGAAGCTCAAGCCTTAAATATACTATTTACATTGTTTGGACTATCATCCTCATCTTTGTTACCATATTTATCACGAGTGAAATAAAGGGTTCAGTTTGACATTCCAACCACCTGAAGAAGGCCAGAGCATACAATAGCCGAAACGTTGTGATAAATATGGCAACAAAGATGAGGATGATAGTCCAAACAATGTAAATAGTGTACATAATACCTCATCTCAGAAATATAGACAGAAGCTTTAAATATGATTGATAGAATAGTAAACTGCCAAGTTAATTAAATATTTGCTTATATAAAAAATTGGAATTTGGACGGAAAATTTTGAAATTGGAATTTGGACGAATTTTTAACCATTAAGGATATATAGAAACTCAAAGAATCATGTGATTCACTTGGAAGTGATAAATTACCTCCCCCACCCCCAATTCTATTGAAACCCATGCCACAAGATCTTCAACTTGAGCACTGACTTAAGACATTTGTTTAATGTCATATCAACTTCTTATGGGTCTTAATGCTGAAATTTAATTTTCTTGGGAGCATTAGTAATTTCTTTTGCAAAAATGTAATGCTGGTAATTTTTACCATGAAAATGTATTGTTGATATTTTTACTATAAAAATGTATTTTTATACTTTCATAGTGTCTTGACCCCATTTTGAGGGTTCACTATTTGCCCATAGTTGGGACCCTAACAGGTATTACCACCCTTGGTCAAGGTGGACCTGGGAACAACAGCAATTAAGCGGTGGTTCAATGTTCCTCAAAATCTCCTGATCAGAGGCCTTGTTGCTGGAATGACTTTAGAGATACTTCATTAGCAAAATGCCATTCTTTCTTTCTGTTCACAAACTATTAAGTCTATCAAGCATTGAGCACTTTTGTCTGCTTAAGGTCTATTTTTTTATACTATAAAATTATAAGGAGATCAGTCACATGTAAGGAGAAGGTTGTAAATTATCTGAACAAATTTCTTAACCTTTGAAGCAGCAGAAATACTTTTACATAATCAGATGCTGAAGTATGGATTGTTTTACTTCATAAAAAAAATTTGCTGCATTTCTTTTGGAAAACTTTTAAATTATAGAAATCTTTAGGCAAATTGGTTATAATTTTGGCCCAAACTGCAAAATAATCTTTCATTAGTCAATATTTAGGCATTGTTGCTTTTAGAGTTTAGTATATGTAAGATCTTCATATTTCTATAATAATTTTAACACTCCAAAAACACTTTACGATAAGCAATAGCAGAATAATATCATTTTGAAGAGGTGTGTGTGTGTGTGTGTGCGCGTGCACGCACGTTATTGTGCATGTTTCGGGGGGAGGGGGGGTTAAAGAGATTTCAAATATACACTTTATATTTCATTTCAACTGGATATTTTTATTTGCAATCACTAACAAATGGACTTCTGTTAAATTTTTACAGAGTTGATATCTCCTAATAGAACAAGATTTAATATTAAAAGAAAGCAATGCCTGTACTTTCTCGATACAATTGCGTCTAAATCTGTATCAGATAAGTTAAAAGGATGGCATGAATTTTGAAGTGAAAGAAAGATCATAATATTGGAAAGTGCCATAAGGAAGGAAGGAAAATAACAGCAAAAATAATTTCGAGTGTGAAACTTGTACTGAAGATGATGAATATTGGAATGAGTGTATTGTGATATGATCTAGGATTTCATGGATGCTTATTCAAGATGGATTCCCTAAGATCCAAGAAAAATTTAGCAGAAATCAAACCATATAAGCTCAGTGAAATGTATTAGAAGTGACAATGATACAGAACCTGTGTAAAGAGTTTGAATAATTTATTAAGAGGCTAATTAAGCCTTAAAAATTTCTGCTACTCATTTGGCATGGTAAAATTATAGTGTGGAAAGAGTTTAGCCATTTCTTTTTGTTGGAAATGGCAAAATGCTGAGATTACCCAATGTAAACTATCATGGCTGCTGCACATATAATTGGAATAGGTATTATAATTTTTGAACAGGTAATCAACTAAATATTAGTAATATGCATTTTTTGTTTTAGGTACAACCTGTTTATATACAGGATATATCTTTATATATAGATAGGTGGAGAAAAAAGACAAGCTCGATGTCAGAAATGAAAAAGAGATTTTTGTTGGTTACAACAAAAACAATCCAGCATCCTCTACCTCCCTTGCATTACAAATAGTCATTTCTCTTCTGCTTTAAGGACATAATTCCATTTCAAAATGTTTTATACTATAACAGTTCCTAAAATGAACTAAACAGTTTTTAATTCAAAGTCTATCTTATTTTGTGCAGTAAACTCATAGGAGTTCAAGGATAACAAAATAAGATAATACAATGGCAGAATTTCTAAAATAAAAATCAATAAGGACTTAAAAAGGGAAGGATAAGAAATTTATTCATATATTTTGAGAAATCGTTTTAGAGAAGAAATGATGAATCCCTGAGAAAAGTTTTTTTTTTTTCTTTTTCTAATTGCTTTTATCATTTTATTTTACTGATGATTGGGGTCATTTAAATAGGGTCAGTATATATCACAGTGTGGAAACATCTTTTTTTTTAAATGTTTTTTGACAACATTTGAAATAAATAATTTTGGAGGTTATTTTCTTTTCATAAATAAATACCTTTATTTCTTAATTTAAATATTGACCAAAAACAAAATCTAAAAAATAATGATGACTCAGGTTACGTGTGTATATATATATATATATATATATATATATATATATATTTTGCACAGTCAGTGTTGGTGGTAATTGCGTTTGTGTACAAAGTATTATATCAGTCAATTGTTCAATTTATATTTCTTTCATCTTAATTTTAATTGATTTTTACTGCAACTTTCCTATGAGAAGGAATACAAAATTTTGTCCTGATAGCAACTTATTTATCATTTCCAATTATGGTATTTACTGATAAGTTTATATGATTTTTGTGTTTTGATAAAAAGCAATCAAAATTAATAATAGATTCCTACACTAAATTGAATTTTATTTTTGCAGGCTTTAATTTTGTTTCAGCAGAATGATTTTTTTTCTTATCTGAAAATCCTTCTGCAATAAATATGTGCTGTAGATGGATGATACACACAGTTTAGCTAAAATCTGCCCTCCTATCTGAGAAAAATGTGGAGATACATATGCATGTTATTTCAATGATATTTACACAAGAATAAGATATAGCACCCTTCACTTTAAAATAGGAACCCCACATAGATGTGATGCAAAGAACAAAAAAATGTATTTCTAAGCCGTTTCCTTTTGGAATATCTTAGGTGTCAGGACCAGACCCTTAACACACTAAGTGCAATGAGGAGGTAGAGCCTGTGGAGATGGCCCTCTTGTCACTAGAGGTTTATTTATTTTTTGTATATAAATGACCAGGGGAAATCAGATACTCTTCACGCTGTGTTTCCAGTCCAATGGGCTGGGAACAGAGTGTAAAACATACACAGATGCATTTATTAAAATTAATGTACTAATTTTAAAACTGATAATAAAAGTGTTCAAAAGTTGGCTTTTTTTGTGAGTTGGGGAAGTATTTTCAGGGCGATATTTTTGCTGATCATACTTGGAAGAGGGACTTGTATACGGGTGCACTGATTTGTGAATTAGGCTTTCAACTCGCATTCATGGGGTGCTAATCTATATGGTTTCAAAGCAGTAGAGGAGGAAAAAGAAATCGAGATTGACCAATATACTCTGATCAAAAAAAAAAAATTACCATTTTAGCACAAGTGACATTCGTCCCAGTCAGAGACCATTAGGCGTATTTGGTGTTAAATATGTTGAAACGATCATACTCTTCAAAGTCACTGTTTTCTAGACTATCTTCATCACTTTTTGCAGAGTCCACTGGTAATGGATCTTTTTTCTCAGCCTCCTCATCCACATCACATGATGACAACTTCTTCAACTTGATCAAGGGCTTCTTAACAACAACTACAAGAAAACAAATTTATTTTCAAAAGAAAAAAGAATTCTGAATGTTAACATTTAATGTTTAATTTTCTGTTACAAATTACTGAACAGTAAAAGATGGAATGGAAGAAAAGAATGTGTTTTGCTTAACATTTACAACAACAATAGAAAAAAAAAAAGAACAGTTGGCTAAGGTAGAATTCTAATCCTCATTGGGTACTGCACTACTAGATATACTTAATAAGTAAGCATGCTTGGTGATTAACAAAAGCTAGTCCTACTGAGACCATTCCTAATTATAATGAGTTCAAATCACTGTGGGATGGCTCAACCCTAGTAACCATTAAGATTAATAACTTGTTTTTTGCTTACAAAGAGGCAATCAATCTCAAACTCAAAGATTTTCAAAGAACAATGTAAAATAGTGAAAACAAAATTGGTATTAAATTATTTGTGAGAAACTCAATAGGATGTTCAAATGAAAATATTTTCTCTTAAATGTTTGTGAAGAAAAAAAGTCCATAAAAGTCTATGTTTTGTATCAAAAAAGAAAGATTCTTGCTTTCACAAGTCCCCCCCCCCATTAGGCATAAATCTTTTGGTGGCCATCTCTAACTTTTGTCACTGATGTAATATCAATTATTTTACCACCAAATTCTAGTTAACCTTTAGCACTCTGCATTAATATCAAGGCTGCTCAATTGCAGTAACCTTATTGTTAATTTCATTCAAAGTTGTTTTCTGTTGCCATAGACAACACAACTATGAAATTCAAATGCATTAGTGTTCAGGGCTCAGAATCAACTTCCGTGGCAGGATAAACTTTTTTGTAAAGCAAACAAAGTCACATACAGAGTGATAAAAGTTAAGGTATTTCTTGATGACCAAAGGCCAAGAACATTTGTGTTCATTTTGGAAAGTGTGAAGATCATTCTACAACATTTTCCAACATTTAAATGGAGATGAGTGAATAGCATGATTACAAGTGAATGCATTTCACTATTGCTGATAGAGTAAAAGCATAAAGAAAGAAAAAAATAAAGGAAATTACAAAATTTAAATAGCATAAAGGGTGGAAAGGATGAATTAGTGACAAAGTAGAAACACATGCAAGTTCAAGACTTGCTTGAGGTTCTTTCTTATTAATTCTTCAAACTTAACAGCCTAGAGAATAAATTTACAACCAAAATTGTTGTGATAAAAAGTAACAAAAGCAGAAAGGAGGAACACCATTTTCTTTAGTTATTTAGCATCATGATTGATAGAAAACTACTCAAGAGAAATCCTTTTTAAACAGATTCTAATAATCTTTCATTTGCATAAACCTGTTTTTAAGAATGTTCTTTTCATTTCTTTTGCAAATGCAGCTTATACAGGCGTTGCTGCAGTGGGGTGTATTCAAGCTTATCAGAATAATGTCAGGGAACAAGTGCAAAAATGAAATAAAAATTAAAAAAAGAAAAGTAAAAAAAAAAAAAGAAAGATATCATTGACAGTTGATGTGAGATTGGGTGTACAACAAATTCAACAGACAAGACAAATATTTACCTTGAAGTGTAAACAGATTCTCCTCATCAGCCTCAACCTCTTCAGACCCCGAGTCATCACTGTCTACTATTTTGTCAAAGTCAACATGGAGATTTGTTGGCTGTGTAATTCAAAAGTAGAAAGACAATCAGAGGAAGAGAGAGAGGAAAAAAATAAAATAAAGGAAAATATTCAGCAAACAGTAAATGTAAAAAGAGAAACATTTGTTTTTTTAAAGTCCATAACACTTTCAGCAGCAAAGATTTTTTCTGCTGATCTTTGTTGAGGCCAAAAAAAAAAAAAACAATGGGGATTCCCCAGAGACTAAACAGCCTCAAGTTGGAAAGCAGTGTAAGTACTTTTTTTAAAAAAAAAAAAAAAAAAAAAAAAGAAGAAGAAAAAAAAAATGATTTCCTTTGAAGGGGAACATGTTAATATTAATACAGTTGTATCTGGTTGAGGTTGCTTAGGGTATTTGCAATTAGGCCTCTCTTAAATCTCTCTTTGAACCGAGTCATTTTCTTCAGACTCCAACGATTTGCTGTAATCTTATGGCTTTTCTCCAGTTTCTACTTGACACACTTTCCACCTTTCCGATGAACACAAAAATCTATGATGACATTTGAAACAGATGTTTATAGCATTTGAATATAAATAGGCCACCTCCCTCTGTACACATTTCTCTGGACAAGTCATATCAACTTATAACACTTTCCACTGACTCTTTATCAAACACCCAACTGATTGAAGTTATTGTTATCTGCATAATTTCAGACTCACTCAAAATAACTCGTAATGTCATCCACTCAAACTAACATCAAAATTATTTTTTATTGACTGTAATAAAAAATAAAATAGGATTTTTGCTTTGCTTTTATCTAAAACTATTGTTAGATTGTAATTAGATTAACTTGCTAAGAAGGAACTGACCATACAGAGCAAAACACAACCACTTGACGGAAACCATTTACTTACCTTGTACTTGTCCTGCAGTAGACGAGGCCAATATTCAAATTCTGCTTTGCAAAAGGAAAGAATGATTTCATTGTTTTGTATACAAACTGCACATTTCTCTACAACTACTTCATCAAACAATTCATAATCCACTGTTTGTTTGACACCATCATTCAGAACAAAACTGAAATAAAGAGAAATGAAAGTTTGCAATTCATTAAAATATCAAAGCAGTTACGGTTTTATTTATAAGTTAACAAAATTACATTATTATACACTATATCAGATTTTATGCAAGTCAATATTTTCACAATATAACTGATATTAAATTAGCCAATGCTGGTAAAATTGCAGAATATCATTGTATAATATATTCTACCAATTTTATTTTATAATATCTGTTTTTATTAAAAATATTTGCAATAACTGATTTGATGATAGTTGATTTTATTAGGCAAGTCAAAAGTTAATAATTGTGTCTGTGTGTGTATATATAACTTCAAATAATATAGTGGACCCTTTTTATTTGAAATATATACCCCATTTTTATTAGTCTGCACTTTCAAGAAATTTAAGAAAATGTGTTCTAAATATAACAAATATAATATAAATATATAATAACTTTTGAACTAATAAAAGTATTGGATAAAATAAAAAATCCAATAATTCTTTATAATTGTGTATTTGGGTAGCAATCCTTCTTTTATACAAGTTTCCTTAAAGATGACTGACAAAGTACTGTGATTAAACTTTTTATTCAATTTTTCATGTGTTCATCAAAATGACTTCTTTTCTGGACATAGTATGTAAAAAATGTCTAAATGTTCAAATATATCCAAGTACTTTTGGTTATTCTATTAGCCATTATCAAAGATTTTCTTTTTTAATTTTTAACTGAATGTATAGTTTTTTTTTTTTTTTTTTTATATATCTAGAGTGATGGGAATGTTTTTTTTTTTTTTTTTATTTTCCAAACATGGTCAGCACACATTGTCTATAGTTGATGTTATTGGGTGTTGGCTTTTTCGTTTTTATTATTAATGCTCTCATTATTTTTTAGTCTCTTTTTCACATGTGTATACTTATATTTTCTACAATATGTTGCAGATGGAGTTGGTAAGTTTACCAGTGTGTTTAAATGAGTCCCAATTGAACTAAGGTCAGAGAGGTGTAATTCGAGTCTTCATGATAGGCATTTAGTGGTATGTCCAATATAATCTTACTTATTATAAAACACAGAGTGTGTGTGTGTGTGTCTGTATGTTTATATATTGGATTGGATTTCTTACATTTTTCAACCGATTTCAACAAAACTTCACAGGACTGCGTAAAATTACCTTGTGGTGGTTCTGACAGCGCCCAAAATTAGAAAAACAATTGTTTTTGCACAAAATCAATTTGAAAACACGATTCTGTCACCAGAATGAAAGGGGGACAACTCATATCGAGTTATACTTATTATTATAAAACCCAGGTTGTGTGTGTTCATTTATATGTGATCGGATTTCCTACATTTTTCAACCGATTTCAGCAAAACTTCACTTTTTTTTTTGGCAGGTAGTGTTTCTTATTGTCTTGCACACTTTTTTCTTTATTTTTACATTCAGAATGCTTTAAAAATTCCATTTACAAGACAATTGTTTATAATAAAATTCTATTCAATCGATAGACTCATAATGATTGAAAACAATGTTTTTGTTTGAGTTTAGGTTTGACCAATTCGTAAAAAAAACAAAACAAAACAAAAAAAAAAAAAACTAATTAAGACATGCGTGTCCGTAAACCTTAAACAATAATCTTTGTCAATTTTATTTTTCAGTCTTTATGATGGTCGATACTTGATCTATCTCTTACTGTTATATCCCCGGGCAACACCGGGCTCTACTGCTAGTTATTCATAAATGTGGTTTGATCATTTATTTTCATTTACCAACTTGAAAATTTGAGAAATCTTATTAGAGAAAAATATGTGCTCTCTGGCAGAATTCGAACCTGCATTTCCCTAAGGGAAACTGTCATAGATCTGATGTGCTTTCACCTTTCAGCTACAGAGTGTCAAAATTATTCTGAATAAAGGCACTATTCAACTTTGCTTAGTCAAGATATTGTAAAGTTATTGAGTGAGAGGAATATAATATTGGAAATTGCAAAGAAATTGATCAGAGAATCATTAAAGAAATTGAAAACATTGGCAAGAAAAGAAAATGGCTTTAAGAATGTCAGAAAAAGAGATTTAAGAAAAATTTAAAAAGTAATAAGGAAAAAAATATTTTAATAATCTAGTGCTGTAAAGAAAAAGAGTGAGAGAAAAGATGCAGAATATTAAGAACATTGGCTAAAGGCATGAAAGCAACCAAATTATCAACTTTAAATTAATATTATGAAGAGATGTTTTTTGTGAAGAAATAGATAAAAAAAACTTGATTTCTCAACAGTAATTTATAATGATGATTTTATAACTTATAATTAACAAAGAATAGACAAGAGATTTAAGGCTCCAAATATTCATTGCCTAATGATTTATCCTTATGAATAAAAATGCTGTTAAAAATGGTCATATGATTCTCTGGAAGTCCAATTAGAAGAACTGACAGCTACAAGAAAGAGATAAGTGACATGATAGGTAGACGAATGACAACAATAAAGAGTTCTTATTAAAGACACTTATTGAATGCAACAGATACCCAAGAAAGACTGAAGGGTACAGTGCCTGAAACCTTCTGATAAAAAAAAAAAACTGAAAGATTTTTAAAGAAATCATTGTATAATAACCACAGCATAAATACTGAATTTCATTATATATAAGTCAAGAAGAAAACCTTAAAGATCCATTTCAGTTATAATTTATTTTGTTAATATTTCTATTCATTCATCTCTTCGGACTGAAAGTTCTTAAACGGAAACAATTTCTCTGGACTGATATACTAGACTAATAGGACGAAGGGAAAACAAGAGAGAAGAGAATTCTTGACTTATTATTATTATTATTATTTACATTGAGGTCTCTTCTTGGAATTATCCTTATTAGTCACAAATTGATAATATATATTTTATTTATATTAGGTACCTCAAATAATTCACTAAAAGTCAGTATAGCATAATGATAAAAAGCTCCAAACTTAAAAAAGTTTTATATTTAAAATGTTTATGTTAGTAGTAAGAGGAAAGAACAAAGTAGTTTTTAATTATTTTTAAAAATTTTTTCTTTCTTTCTAACACGTTTTAAATTTGGGTAAAAAAATCTTTTTTTTTTTTTTTGTCAACTTTGTGCTACTTGTGGTAATCGCCATTTTTAGTGTAGAAGTTTCCGGGGGAAAAACCCAATCTTTTGGAAATTCTTGCAAAAATCAAATAATTGTCTGATTGTAATGAAACTTTCAGGACTTTTTCAAAAATGAATTCATTCATTTGTGAAATTTTTATTTTTTTTAAACATCTGTTACCCACCCCTAACTTAATTTTATCAAATTTTCTAGAATTTCAAACAGTTTGCAAATTGTTTTATATTACTTATAAGGACTCCTTCGAGAAATTAAATCAATTTTTTTTTTCACAACTACTTTTTAAAAATCTGCTCCAAATCGTAAAATAAAAATTGCAATAAAACTATCTAATTATTGAATTAGATAAGCTTTTATATGCTATTATAAATAATATACTTTAAGGACATTATTATCTGAAGAATAAAGAATTTTTACAAGAATTGTTTGCATTTTCCTTTTAGCATTTTTCAGTTTTCTTTAATTTTAAAAAATGTTTTAAAATTCTTCCAAAGAGAGTACCGGGTAGGATTTTAAGTTTTTTAAGTGAAGACTATATTTACTAAGCGAAAATTAAAAGCTTAATACAAATCATGCTATCAAAACTTTTTACCATAATTAAAAATATTTTTTTTTTTGTGTGTATGTCAAAACGTCATATTTTTTTTTTAGTATGATATCTCATAAGTGACATTATGGTTAAAAGGTTTCAAGGCTTGTCTCCTCTTTGGGGAAAGTCCCTTGACACATAAAGGTCTTATCCCACTCTCATTTATTAAATTAAAAATTAAATTGAGTTAATAAAATTATCTCATTTATCAATTTAAACAATAACAGTGTGAGATATTTTAATTATTAATATAATAATAATTTTATTAGTTATTATCTCAGTTATTAAATTAAAAATGTAATAACTGATTGTAATATTTATAATTAATAAAACTTTATCATTATCTTAGCTATTAAATAATGAAAGAGATAGAGGTAACTCAATAATGTAAGAAATTTTTATAGTATTTTAAATTATTATAAGAAACAAAATGTTATGTCAATTTTGGTGTCCCATACTAAACCTGTAAACACATTCGGCCATCAAATTATTGATGGAGACGTGAAAATAACAATACACCAAGATCAAGAAATGTTTGTCCAGGAAATTTTATATTATAAGTAAGTGATATTTGTTTCAGAACAGATCAATTTAACTTTAAAATTGCTAATTTTATGAAAGTAATGTTTCAGAAATGTATATCTTATTTTAGAGGGATTTTCAAAAGGGAAGTTTTGTCTAAATTTCTCTAATTTTGTAAACATTCAAATTTCTATTTGAAATACTCCACAGTATTTTTTTTTCTGGAATTAGAAAATTTAATCCTTTAACTTTCAATTGAAGCTGGGGGAAAGCTTCATAAAGGATTTTCCCTTTATGAAAAATACATTTAAAACATAGGTATACAAATTTTTGGAGGTACCTTATATATATATATATATATATATATATATATATTCTGTCACAATTAAATTTCTAATTCTGACACGATATACCAATTTTTGTCGGTTGATATAGGTCTATTCCCCATATGAGGTAATTTGGAATTTTATTGCATACTAATTATTTGCTCTATAAAAATAAATACATTGAGCTCTTTTTGTGGATCGCTCCACTTGGATTATATACCAACGGATTTGTTACCTTTTATATATATATATATATATATATATATATATATATGTGTGTGTGTGAACATACACTGAAATGTCTGTCAGTTAAACAGAAGAAAGATTAAAAAAAAACAACAACAAAAAACAACAAACAAACTAAAAAAAAAAAAAAAAAAACTTACCTAAAATGAACAGATGTTTTGTGGAATTTACAACCGGACCATTCTGAATTATTTAATTTCACAGTCAACAGAAGACGGAATTTATTTTGGCACCAAAAAACTTGGAAGTTGCTACAAGGACAGAAAAGAAAACTTGCAAAATTTGCATTGCTGAACAATTTCAAAAAAAAAAAAAGTAACAAAACATATCATCATCATAATGAAAACATTGAAGTCAAAATCTCTTGTAACTTACAAGTTACTAAATAATTATTACTTTCTTTTTCATATACTTCTAAAATTAATTAGGCAAAAATAATTGTAATAATGAAGTGTTATTGAATAAGAGTTTTGTGATGAAAAAACCAACAAGAATACTAACTTTTCAATTGTTGGATGTTGTAGAGTGCGAACTGTAATTTTGTTGTCTTGGTTGTGGTTCACTTTTACCAATAAGCCATCAAGTAAGTCTTGGCACAATGTTGCTACTTCAGTGTTTTTCAACAGATTTTGGCAACTGTCAGAAGCAAAGATTTAAAACAAAACAGTAAAGATTAAAAGCAAAACATTATAAACTTCAATCATTGGTTGATTCTTTTTATGTTCATGAATATAAGAAAAAAAATGGGTTGGTACCATGGCGTTCTATACTCCAGGCCAAGTCATGGCGCAACTGAGAGCCAGAACTGGAGGCCTATTGAAAAATGTAGGATTTTCAGAAATTTTAGAAGAAAATGAAGTCAACCACTTTATGAAATACTTAGAATAACATTTTTATTCACACCTGAGGATAATAGGATGTGTTGAAAGATAAATAAATGAAAATATGCATTTTTGCTATGAACACTGATAATTATTAAACAACACAAAGGGGTAATTATGATTTCTGGTAAAATATATATTGAATCAGAAATTTATATTATTTACAGGTGTCACTGAATCCTTTATTCAATCTATTCCCTGTGAGTGAATAAAGACTTTGGTTTAAATTTACATTACAGTTACTGGGTTTGACAAACAGAACCCAAGAAGGCTGGAAGACAGCAGCCGAAGTGTGTATATAATAATCAATCATCACAGAAATATAGACAAATAAAACAAAATAATTCCAGGAAAGTTTCAAAACTTTTAGATCTGGTTCTTTTTCTGATCTAGGTGTGCCATGTTTGCAAAAATTTTTCAAAATTATATTTGTAAAAATAGAAGCATTCTTTTTCTCCATGTTGAAAAAATGAAACTCAGAAATAAGCATAAAAATGTTACTTAATGATTTATAGCAAACCTTTTCCTTTATTGTATGGAAAAGGATGAAACAAAAAAATAACCACTGACAAGTGTGGTCAGAAGGAACTTTTAGTTTTCCATGGTCAATTAAATTGGTATATTTTCCATACTTTTCATAATAAAAATGGGTTTCACATTCACTGGGTTGATTATCATTTCTTGTAATATATCCAGCTATGTACACAAGAGCCATTTTTATTTCATTGGAAAAAGATGGTTCTAAATTTTCCAGATTGTCAAATATTTCTGAACCTTCCTCACAAAGTTTATAATCACAAGATGTATATTGGTGACCTGGATTAACATCAAATTCATCAATATTTACATTTTGATTTAAAAGTAAAGATGTCTGCTTAATATGCAGCTTTTCAATACATTGTTGAACATTTATAAAATAGGTGCTACCTGATCCTTGGCGAAATTTACCAAATTCTTTTTCTAATGGATCAGTTGAAAATTGCCCAAGTAGTACATATTTATGATTTGTAGCTAAAAGGTGTCAACATAAACTAACAATTCCATTGCAAATATGATGTATGGCAGTAGCAGTGTTTTGGGATAATTGTTTTTTACGATTACCTTGACTGCCAGCCATATTAAGAGCCATTTTACCAACTTCAATGATAAAATCAAGTCGGGTGTCATTTGGAGATTTGATTTCAGCTTGTAGAGGATCATTATGTAATTTATCAATTTGAAGGCATTTAACATTTAAAATTTTCCACCATGTCAAAACCTTGTTTATGAAGAGGGCAGTATCATTCTTACCTGCACTTATTTCAGACTGAGTGAGAAGTGCATTATATGTTTTTTCAGAAAACACTCTGAGGCAAGTAGAAACCCGTTGTCTTTCTATTGGCTTTGGAGCAATGGAAATTTCATTTAAATCTGAAAGTTTGACTAGTCTTTCAGATTCAAAACGATATAACTGTTTAAGATGTGTCCATTTTGCAACTTGACTTACTCCATCACCAAAGATTAGTTCTCCTGTTTTTTCTGTCAGCCACAAATTGCAAATATTTTTCAACAGATGAACATAATCAAAAAGCAAATGTTTATTATCTTCAGTTAACCAAGGTTTTTCAGGAAGTGTAGGATATAATTTAAAAAAAGCTTGATTTATGCGGTTGCCATCACATATAATAGCCTTTACATCAGCTGGTACAGATGTGATGGCTTGGACTGTTAACTCAATTTGTTCGAATAAAAAGGCGGATGTTAATTTTGAAATTGGAATCAATTTCGTAAGAAAATTTGGACCCCCATTGAGACATATCAACATTATACCAAGTACTGTTTGAGCAAGTACAGATGGATTGTCAACTGATTTACCAAATAGTTGTTGATATAGCAACATCTTTTTGATATATACTTCATCATGGAAAATTATGCACCCTTTTTGACTATTAAGAGTATTAAATATAGATAACAAAAAAAGATTTTTCATTAAGTTTTGAAACTTTTGACGTCATCCTTCATAATGTTGCTAATGAGTAATTGAAAATCATATCTTAATTCATTATACAATGTCCGTGGATCTTGCATAGTACGAAAAAAGCATGCACAACTATATCTGAGCTGTATTTTATTCCAACCATTTTGGGAGCCATTGCTAAAAAATTGTTGACTCAGGATATTTTCTTGTGATCAAAAGCCATAGAATTTAAATATTGGATGATTTCTTCCAGTTTTGACCAAGTATCAACTGTATTTATATGATTTTTGGACAGGCTGCTAATAACACTTAACTCCATAATGAAATGTTTCAAAGTTTAAATTGTTATAAATTTTCAACATAAAGAGAGGAATACCATCAATAGATTTTGATAATTGAACAGTTAAAATATTTTCAGCCAAAAAAATGCTACAACTGGACATATAAAATCTTTTTTTTGTTGTTACAGACTTTCTTTCAAATTTGTATAATTTTTTTTATCTAATTCTAAAAAAGCATTAAGTTCATCAGCAATTTGATTTCTAACAGTACTGGAGGTTTTTTTTATATTCCTTTGAACAGCTGAGGGTGTTGGTATTTGACTACTTGGCACACCTGGCCATACAGATGGTGGATTTTTTGGACGTATTATTCCATTAACTTTTATGGTATCAAAATTTGAAGGCCAATATTGTTTACTTTAAAACTTTATATTAAATTTAAAAACAAACATTCATAAGTAGCCTTTAGTTTAGTTATTTTAATATGCTTTAAACTATATAAATAGGAATATATATAACTTTTTTTTTACCTTAAAGCAAAACAATTAAAAGTAAAGTAAAAATAATGCATTTTGTCCTTTAACAATAATATCAGAAAAATATTAAAATAAATATAAATAAAATGATATTATTACACTTGTCTTGTAAAATAAATTTTGTAGTCAAAAGGTGTAAAAAAGGAGACCTTTCTAAAAAAAAAAAAAATAAAAAAAAAATAATTAAAATATTGATATTAACTGCATGTAATAAATTTATTATTGTTATTTTTTTCTTTAATTCTAATAAGTAAAAAATACTCATAGTTCACCAATTGGTAACTAATGTAGTAAAAATAATCATTTATTCTTTAACTTCGGAAACAAAAGCGCGAAGAAATTTGTTTTTTTTTTTTTTTTTACTTTTAATGGAAATGTTGGATAAAGTTTAAATAGAGAAATGTTAATGAACCTTTCTCTATTAAAATTTTATTCAAATTTATTATTCAAACTTAAACTTTTAAAAGAAAAATGTTGACTTATGCTAATTTTTTATCGTGGTTAAAAACTTGAGAAAATTAAACTTTAATTTCGTTGACGTTGTTTTCACTCATAACAATGTTTTGTTTTAGCGATATCAAAAATAAATATCAAATTAAGTAATGACATTGAATTTATGAAAAAAACAAAAACATTTTTAATTCATTTTATAATAAAAATAGTTTTCTTTACGTCTTTGAAGAAACTAAATTAAATTCTGTTCAAATTTGTTAAACGTTGTTTTGTTTTGCTTCTTAAAATAACAAATTTTTCAAAAAGAATTGCATTTTATCAATAAATAATTCTTTAAACTTTAATCAAAAAATGTTGAAGAAACTTTAAGAGGGAAAATGCCAAAAATGAATTAAACTTTAATTTAAAAATGTTAAGGCTTTTTAAACTTAAGTAAATCTTTTTGTGCAAGTAAATTTAAGCACCAAAGTTTACTTTTTACAATTTAAACATAAATAATGTATGGACTCAAACTAAAATAATCAAATATACTTACTTCAAATAAATAAGTTAAATGATATTCCAACCAAAGGTAAAATTAAAAGATTCCTTTGAATTTCTCGAGCCAACAACATAAGAGTACACAGTACGCAGCAGTTTGCTCAAACTGAAACTAAAACGATCTAATTGTCAGCCGGCCTCCAGTCTATCGAGGTAGCAGTGCTATGCAGAGGCCCGTTAATATAGAACGCCATGGTTGGTACATAACTGGATCAAATTAATTAGTTCCACATTATTATTATAATGCTTACACAATGGACAAAATGAAAATTATTACAGATACAGAAATTAAAATGGATTTATAAACATATTTGTGCTAAAATTTATTTCCTTAAGAATAAGGTTTAGTCAAAGGAAAAAAAAAAAAAAAGAAGCTACGAATAATAGACATTTATATACAGTTTATATAAGACTTGTGTTGTATTAATAATTATCTGGAAAGTTAATAGTAGGATTTAAAAAAAATCATTTTTATGAAAGTAAACATGTTCCATGAAAAAAAAAAAAAAAAATGATTCAAAATGTACAGAGTAATAATAAATATGAATGTAAAAGGAGTTTAAAATCATATATATATATATATATATATATATATATATATATATATATATATATATATATATATATATATATATATTATTCATGAATTATTCACACAAAAAACAAATGCAAAGGTTAATGATTTAATTGACAAGAAATCCATCGTCATGTCAAAACAATTCAAATAATATAAAAAATCTCGAATCCGTTATGAATGAAATGATCCTTGTTTATATAAATTTCTGCCGTATTAGTTCTTATTTTTTACTACAAGCTTTCGTCTGTTCCTACAGACATCTTCAGGTATGGAATAGATGTTCTTGTTTTTTCTCTTAGTAATAAGAGGACAACGAAAATATATGTATTGTTGTATCCGAAAATGGTATTGGAAATGAGTTATTGTTTTTGGAGCTCGCAGTAGCAACGCTGAGTTTGATTTTAAATTTTTTACAGTTGTGCGTTCATGTACAAATATGGTGATATACGAATTTTTTTACTGGTAAATTTGTGTGTGTGTATATATATATATATACACACACACACACTTAAAAGCAGTAATTTGACCTTGACAACCAGACACTTCCTCTGTAGCTAAATGGTATAGCATGTCAGGCTATATGACAGCCCTGTGTAGAATACAGGTTTCCTGTTGAAGGACACATTTTCTAGGAAATTTCTCAGACACTCAGTCTGGTAAATATTGTTAATACTGTTTATTATAAACAGAACATTTACTTAAATATTTGTATCTATAAAAATAACGTATAAACAATAAATATATTAAAATAATTCTTGGACTTATTCCATTTCATTATATATATATATATATATACTAATATTAGTGGTAAATATACACATGCATATATATATATATATATATATATATATATATATATATATATATATATACACATACATAGGTGCATACACATATATGTATATTTTTTGAGTAAAAAATTCCAAGAGGATAGAATCCAGGTAGAACTCAATGTCCAGGACAGAGTAAGGATATAATAAAAAGGCTTAAACACTAATATTCCATGGTCATAATTTATTCTATTGGAATTGTAAATACGATCCAATTCATCAGACCTACAAAAAAAAAAAACAAAAAAAAACAACCCCGGAAATAAAAAATAGAATTTAGAGAGTGTAAGTAAGAGAGTGTGGGATGAATGTTAGAGCAAAGAGAGGAGTAACAGACGAGAGAATATATATATATTAGTTATTAGAATGAATATATATATATTAGTTATTAGAATATATATATATATATATATATATATATATATATATATATATATATATATATTATAATTTTTAATTTTTAATTTATCGTGTTTAAATCTTATTTTTAATGGATAATTATATTCAAGTAGCTCTGTTTATTTAATTAAACAGTATTTTTTTTATCCAACCACACCTACTGGTGTGAATATGTAAGAAATCTTGTCAGAAAAATGCGTGTCCACTGGCAGAATTCAAACCTTCATCCCCTGTGGGGAAACCATCATTTGATCTCAGCCATGTTGGACTTCCAGTCTAAAAAAAAAAAAAAAAAAAAGAGCCAGAATAGTGCCTACACATTTCTCTGCAGATCCTTGAAATATCCATATCTGCTCTGTATCATATTCTAATGTAAACGGAGACAGTTTATTTTTAGGAAATGGATTAAATCCAACATATTGTTATTTTTAATTTATTTTTTTTAATTCAAAAAGGCACTATGTGGGCTCTGTTTGACCGAAAGTCCTACATAGCTGAGCAGTCAGGTACGTCAGATCCAGTGATGGTTACCCATTGGTGATGCAGGTTCAAATCCTGCCGGAGGATGCATATTTTTCTGACAAGATTTCTTGAATATTCAGGCCGGTAGATGTAGCTGGATAAAAAAAAAAGTACTGTTTAATTAAAAAACAGAGCTTCTACTTGAATATGAGTAGCCATCAAAAATAATGTTTAAACAGAATAAATTAAAAATAATATGTCGGATTTAATCCATTTCCTATATATATATATATATATATATATAATAAAAAGGCTTAAACACTAATATTCCATGGTCATAATTTATTCCATTGGAATCGTAAATACGATCCAAATCATCAGACCTACAAATTCAAAATGAAAACAGAAAAAAACAACTCCGGAAATCAAAACAGAATTTAGAGAAAGTGTAAGTATGAGGAGGAGTGACATGAAACCTTAACAGAGAGAATTTTTGGAGATGTGGGTGGGGTGGATTTAAAAAGAGGAGAGAAAGAAAGTCGACGAATGTCTAATACATAAAGATACATTTCGTGGTGACATATACACACCACAGACAATTTGGATAGGAAGGGGAAAAAAAAAAAGAAAGGGTGGGGGAGAGAGATGGGACGAAGGAAAATAAATTGTGTTTACTTAAAGGGCCGCTTTGTAATTGGGAAAATTAGTATAGACTACAGGTTATGAATCAAATATAAATATATGAAGATGAATATAACGATATGTTGTCACTTATGTCGGCTCCATCTCGGTCCTATAACATCGGGCATGACATTTTAATTGTATGACTATTATGTTTATCTCTAAATGTACCTTTGTGCACGTTTATGTGATGCGCTATGTATTTATATATATATATGTTTGTGTATGTGTGTGCATGTATGTGTATGTATGTGCATGTATATGTATGTAGATATAAAAAATTCTGTTTTAATTTCCGGAGTTGTTTTTTTCTGTTTTCATTTTGAATTTGTAGGTCTGATGATTTGGATCGTATTTATGATTCCAATGGAATAAATTATGACCATGGAATATTAGTGTTTAAGCCTTTTATTATATCTTACTCTGTCCTAGACATTGAGTTCTACCTGGATCCTTCCTCTTGAAAATTTTTTTCTGAAAATATACATGTATGGGAATTTTTTAGATATATTTTTCATATGTATGTATATTTTCCACTAATATTATCTATATATATATATATATATATATATATATATATATATAATGTGAATAAAGACAAAAAGAAAACTTATCTTAGCTGACAAATTTTATTCTCTGATGAACTTTGACAAATGTGTCACCAAAGATAAGTTTTTTTTCAGACCTTCTAAAAATGTTATATCTGAAATTTCACACACCTGATGAAACCATCTTAACAGAAATTATGTTTGCATAAAAGTCAGTGTTTCAAATGAATCATTCATACAAAAAGTAAATTGGTAAAGTTAATGATATAAAATGGCGAAATCCCTTCGCTAACAAAATTTTAAAGATGCATTAACCTACCAATCAGTTGATGAATGTTATGATTCTTGTTTTTTAAAATTATAAGCTGTATAAGGTCTTTCTTAAATACACAAGTACTCTCGACTGTACATTCAGTCATCTTCAGGCATGGAAATTATTTTGTTTGGTAAAAATCTGAGACAATATAATGTGAATTGAAATATGTTTTTTTGAAATGTATTATTGCTAATGGATACAAACTTGCCTATTTAAGAAAGACCTTCAAAAGATTTCGCCATTTTATATCATTAACTTTACTAATTTACTTTTTGCATGAATGATTTATTGTAATATAAATTGAAATGCACCACACACACACACACATATGTGAAAAGTGTATAAATAAATATATATATGTATGTATAATTATTTATATATTATATGCGCGTTACTTATTAGAAAGCGCTCAATATCAGAGATAGAGCTAACATATTTGGCTGGATAGATGTGAGTTTGTGACCCTGGGTTTCATGCTTTAGCGATCGTCAGACAAATATATATATATATATATAATGAGCGTGTTTTTTTAGGGACTCAACCTCATACATGCAAAGTGATGCCCAAAATTGACAAGTAACCTATAGTTTGTGTTTCTCAGGTTAGTTCCCACATTTCTTAAAATCACTCTTAACAAAAAAACAAAAAAAAACAAAAGAAAACAAAAAACAAACACTTTATATACCTTTTCTTTGCGGGGGGGGAGGGAGGGGAGGAGTGAGTCATTTAGCACCTTTTTATATAGGAGAGCTGAAAATGTCTTGGAAAGAAAAAAAAAATATACCAAGGATTACCAAAAGCTTTTTAGCATCTCTTTATATAATAAACTGACCTGGAGAAAATGGCAATGGCATTGAGTTCCAAAAGTAATGTTTTATTCTTTCTGCTTTTATCTGCAAGCCTCTTAAGTGCAACTAAACACTTGTAAACACACTGAAAAATATTCAGAAGCAAAAAATATTTTTATTCATAGTCTTATTTTCATGTATATTTTCATAAATCAAAAAATTTCAATTCATTCATTTATTATTCTGTCTTGATCAAATCAGTGAAAAGCATTTAATACAAAGTAAATATGCTAATAGGAACTTAGAATTCATAGAGGTTCAAATATTTTGCTTTATGAGAAAACAGAGAATACCAAATTTCAAAATATTCCTATTTTGACACTGAAATTAAATAATCTAAGTGAAGAAATTTACTCTACCTTTTCACAGGTTGCTGCTGCTACTATTTTCATAATTTCTTCAATGGGTTTCTCTCTCTTAATGGCAACCAAACCACTGGAAATCAACAGCAAAATTGACACTGAATTTAAACAGAGTGACAATGTTTTTTTTTCTTTCACTATTATCATATTTATTGAAAACTATCAAAGATTAGATCATGATATTTAATAATTAAATAGATTTTTAAAAATGAACAATAAAAAAACAATAAAATATGTAGTATGAAAAAAAGAGGCAAATTACTTGGGTTTGATATCAGCTGACCAAAACTATTTAGTCTTTTTAAGTCTCATCTGAAAATTCTTTTTGATGAAGTCAAGGTGATAAATACAAAATTGGCCAAATTGTCTCAAGTGATATTTGAATCAAAATTCAAAATAAAGAACGAAATCTTCAAAATATTCTTATTTAGCAAACTGTTTTGTTGGTTCTCTAAAATGTATTAATTATCTGCCCTTGCTATTGACATCACTAAACCTACCAATATTTTGTCTTTCTTGATTTTGCATATTTTAATCAAGGATATTTATTCAAAAGATTTTTTTTAGACAACAGAATTGGCTGCTAAGTGACTGCACTTATATTTCTATTTACCCTTATTCTAAACTATCAACTGATAGAAGACAAATAACAAAGCCTTCACAGATGGTGAATTCCCTCAATGTGACTGCTTGACTGTACAATAAATATAATCTTGTACCAGAGTTCATATATGTCATAAGGACGTGAAATTATGTGCAATGTTAAAATGTCAAAACTGAAGTTTCTCTATACTGGGTTATATAAAAAAAAAAAAAGTAAATTGATGCAACATTTATAGCAGAGAGATACTCTGGTTGAGAAAAAAAATGATTTCACTATCTTGTTACAATAAGAAATTAATAAGGTGTCTATCATGTTTAATCAAAATATTAAACATATATCAGACTAAATAAAATTATCCCAGAAATTGCTTTAAACTGAAGCAACAGCAAGCTGTATTCATAAATGCCTAAATAAAATAGAAAGAGTGTCAAGAGAGAGAACAGGAAACGGAAGTACATTTGGGAAGGGATAAGCTGAAATACTTACCTGTCCAGCAGGGAGACAGGAACCAACAGAGAAAGGTAAGCCTCTGTAAAATCATGATCCTGGATTTCTAGAACATTTGGTAGACAAATTGGACATACTTGGAATTGAATTAAATTTTCAGTGCACCTGAAAGTGTATAAAAAAAAAAAAAAAAAAAAAAAAAAAAAAAAAAAGACACACAGTGGTGTGTGTGTGTATATATATATATATATATATATATATATATATATATATATATATATATATATTAAAAGACATTTTATGTTTAGCATTATTTTTTAAAAATGTCTTTAATAAATAAATTGTTGGACTTTGTCCATTTATATATTTATATATATATATATATATATATATATATAGAGAGAGAGAGAGAGAGAGAGGAGGCACCGTGGAGTAATGGATAGCGGCTTGGATTGGGGGAATTGAGGAGCCGAGTTTGAATTCCAGTCGAATCCATTACATTCACTCACGTGCTAATACCCTTGAGAAAGGTATGAATCCTCTTCTCCCTCCAACTACAGGTAAATAGCAGGACAGACTGGGTTCTATAGCCTTGGATGGCAATTGGCCTAGGAGAAGTAAAACTCTGAATTAAAAATCTTCAGAGGGTCATATATATATATATATATATATATACACACACATATATATATATATATATATATATATATATATATATATATATATATATATATATATATATACACACATATATATATATATACATATACACATATATACACACACACACACACACACACACACATATATATATATATATATATATATTTCGATAAACATGCAATCAATTTACAAATTCATGAATTATTCATACAAAAACAAATGCAAAGGTTAATGATTTAATTGGCGAGAAATCCATCGTCATAAAACAATTCAAATAATATACAAAAACCCCGAACCTGTTATGAATGAAAAGATCCTTGTTTCTATGAATTTCTGCTGCATTAGTTCTTATTTTTACTACAAGCTTTCGTCTGTTCCTACAGACATCTTCAGGTATGGAAGGTATGGAATAGATGTTGTTCTTGTTTTTTCTCTCAGTAATAAGAGGACAACGAAAAAATATGTATTGTTGTATCCGAAAAATGCTATTGGAAATGAGTTATTGTTTTTGGAGCGTGCAGTAGCAACGCTGAGTTTGATTTTAAATTTTTACAGTTGTGCGTTCTTGTACAAATATGGTGATAAGCGAACTTTTTTTACTGGTAAATTTTCTGTCAAAGTGGCATGAACTATATTGTTCAATAATTACAGTAATGTCGCACTTATTATCCCAAAGTCGCACTTGGATCAGTTATTTTAATTTCGATAAACTTCTCGCCAATTAAATCATTAACCTTTGCATTTGTTTTTGTATGAATAATTCATGAATTTGTAAATTGATTGCAAGTTTATCGAAATTAAAATAACTGATCCAAGTGCGACTTTTGGATCTCTCTCTCTCTATATATATATATATATATATATATATATATATATATATATATATATATATAGTTTTAAAAACAAGGAAACCATTGATTTTAATTTTAAAAGTCTCTAGGGTCCTTTCAGCCAACATCTCATCAGGAGACAATCGTTGGATTAGCGAAAAGAATATTAACGATATTGAAGAGCAAAAAAGATATATCTCTCTATCTATCTCTCTATATATATATCTATCTCTCTATCTATCTCTCTCTATATATATATCTATCTCTCTCTATATATATCTATCTCTCTCTCTCTCTCTATATATATATATATATATATATAAGTGAACATAGAAGTCAACACTTAGGGGCGACAGTCTGTTCCATGCTATATGCAATCATCAGGCCTGACGATTGCATATAGCATGAAACAGACTCTCCTCTTAGTGTTGACTTCTATGTTCACTTTTATATTTACACACGCTCTATCTCTGATATTGAGCACTTTTATCCCATAAATATAGCACACTTTAAGAATATATTTCTTCATATATATATATATATATATATAATTTTTTTTTTCACAAAACAATTCAAGTTGGGGGGGGGGTCTCACTATATATGAAGTCGGCTTATACACGAGTATTTCACTACAAATGAGCATTTTCATTCACTGGACATTTGAATGTTTAAGAATTTAAAGTTGAACACAGTGCAGATATAAATCACACAATTTTCAACACATGCAAAGGGTGGAGAGGTAGCAAACATAAATTGTCAAAATAAATCGTTAGAACTCTAAATTGACATTATTTTTAGAAATAGCCTAAGGATTAAAAATTAGCCTATTGAACTTGCAAAACATTTTTTTTCAAATGTTTACAATATCTCTTTAACAAACAAATGGCATGCTTTGACAAATGTCATGTCAAAAATTGCTGATCTAAATGAAAAATATATTAAACACTTTTTCACTGCACTTAAAATGATGAATTCTTTGTGACTTCTTAACATCAAATGGTTTTGTTTTAATAAATATTTACTTTTTAACTAATGTTCTTCCAATACAAGGCCCAAAAGCCACTCAAAGTAGAAGGTTACTGTGTGGGCTTATATTAGCATAGGAAAGGACAAGTGTTAGGAGTAGAGAGCTGAAGCAGACTTTAGAAGGAACTGGAAACCCAATCCTAAACAGGAAAAAAAAAAAAAGAGATAAACCTCTACTCCCATTGAAAAGGTTGGGGAAGAGTGTCAACTGGATGATAAGCAAATCTATCTACACCTATTTATTTTTAAAAATAACATATCTGAAAACTTTTTTTTTTTTTAATGCAAATAAGTATTTTTCTTAAAACAAACTTTGTTTATATCAAATATATATAAAACAATGAACAGAGTGTTTTTGATAGAGACAACAGGCTCATTCCAAATGCCTGTTAAAAAAAAATAACTTTTTTTAAAAAAAGAAATCTTGTTATCTTACTTTTCATCAGCCAGACAAAATGATTCCAGTAAGTGACACACAGATGTTCTTATCTAAAAAGAAAAAACTCCACAGATAATATTTTTACTATTTTTTCCATTATATATTAATATTTCTTTCATAATATACTATTATTTTTTGTTTTAGACTTGCAGCCTTCATTTTGTCTCCAATTAAAAAGACAATCAAAAGTTACCAATTTATTTTAGATAAATTAAATTACATACATTAATTTGATTAGTTAAATTTTCATATTATTGTTGCTTTTTATTTTATTTATGATGAGACATTTTTACTGCCAAGGTAGACATTCATTGAAATTATAGCTTCTGATTTTGAAGAAATTACTGTATTTGATGGTATGTAAGACACTTTTTTTTTTTATTATTACTAAAAATATCTTAAAACTCCCCTGCGTATTATATGCCATATGTAGGTTTAAAATTCATAAATATAGCCTAGGCTGTACCATTTACTAATAATTTTACTAAGTTTTTTTTGATTTGCCCTGTTGAAATTGGAGTGTGTCTTATATGCCATCAAATACGGCAGTTTTGTTACCAGACCTGAAAAAAAAATATTGGCTGAAGGAGTTATTCAGTCAATTCAGCTTATAATTATTATTATCTTCTGTATGTTTTTAGTTTTCAACCAAAAGATCTTTATTTTTGAGTGCTTTTTATCATCACACAACAGAGAGCACTTTTTGAACATTTTATACAAATTGCAAGCAATATGAAAAGATGTACAAAAGCAGAGAACATGAAAACCAAAACATTTATTAGACATTCCTTTTTTATTTTTATTTTTTATTAATCCACATTTTATAGAGTCACTTATACAAAGAAGATTCTACTCTAAAAGAAAACAAAAAAAACAAAAATTAAGGTTTTTGTTCATAACACAGTTCAATATTAAAAACGATCACAAAACATTTGTCAATTGCTCAAGGACATCATTTCCCTTTCCCAAAGATGAAATATCTATTTAGATAAGGCAATTCAGAAATTGTTTTCATTATAATACAAGGACTGGAGACCACTTGAGGTAGAGGGTTATAAAGTAAGAGGCACAAGTTATGTGGATCTGGGTGGAAGATAATGGTTAGCCTGATATTTGAACAGGTTAAGATTGTAGTGATTGGGGAAGCATCCTCTTGAAAGTTGGCTCTACAAAGCAGTGTTTTGTGGGAAGAAGCTGCTTGAGTGGAACTTACCTCTCACCAAAGGAATATGAAGGTAATGAAGGTAGTACGTTACAATGTGCATGGCCTGGCGAGTCTTAGTAGTGAAGGGTTAGGGTTTGTGGGACTAAGAAGTGCAGCTCATCTGAACACTTTCCAAGGAAATAGCGATAGAACAGTGAAAGGTTTGTGATGTCTTGGCTGTGAGAGATCGGTTATAAGGTGAAAAATAATTTACAACCCACAAGAATATGGATACGCTTTTAGACTCAAGACTGGAAAGTGAAGACCTTGTAGCTCCAGCCCATATATGGCAGCATTATTCCATTTTTGGCCTAATCTGGGTCTTGTAAAAGTTGAGAATAGCAGGATTCATCATGTCATTGCTGGAGCAGTACAATACTGACCATTTTTCAAGCATCTTTAGCAAAGGATCATATATACGAGTTCCACTTGTGGTCTGGACTGAGTT
Source organism: Acanthosepion pharaonis (assembly GCA_903632075.3). Classification (NCBI taxonomy): domain Eukaryota; kingdom Metazoa; phylum Mollusca; class Cephalopoda; order Sepiida; family Sepiidae; genus Acanthosepion; species Acanthosepion pharaonis. The sequence goes on from CAHIKZ030000415.1 coordinate 95,552, forward strand.
TAAGTATCAGTAGATATTAAAGGTAGATCACTTTTGTAAAGTAGGAAGAGGGTTGAGCTGAAAAGTGAACCTTGGAAGACATAAGCATCTCAGAGGACTGACCACTAACAACTACTTTCAGAGACCCACTTATTAGGAAGGACTTTATACTTGAGAAGACTCTACCAGTGATTCCATAGCTAGAGAGCCACACCTTGTCAAAAAGCCTTTGAAATATCAAATGTGATCATCCTTGAGATGTATTTGTTGTCAAATGCCTCACTAATTATGTGAGTAATTACAGTTATAATATCAGCAGTGGACCAGGTCGATTAAAACCCATACTATTTGTCGCTCAAGAGGTTGTTTCTATTGAGGTGATCAACAACCTTCTTGTTGATTATAGCTTCAAAGAGTTTTATACTTAATTAAGAATTACTTGGAAACTGATCTGATCAAACTGAAAAGTGCAATATTCTCAAAGTTTAAATGATATTAGGTTAACACTACAATGTGCTATTTTTATTATGTTATCAAAATACAAACGTACAGAAATCAGATCAGTCTAATGTTGTTTTTTTATTCTCTTCTTGATATTCATTCCTTATTCCATCAAATTGTGTTATGCATTTAAAATTAAAAATATGTGAGTTGTAAGTTAGGAATTTGAGTAACGTATAACAACAAAGTTATGTTAAACACTATCATTTTGGAAGTAATTACACAAATATGTAGTTTTTAAGATAATCTAATAAAAAAACTAGTTGTGTAAATTTCCTCAAGTATTGCAATAAGGTTGAGCTGAAACCAAATGACTATTACAAATAAACAATGGTAAAACAAAACTTTTTACCTCATTTTGATAAACACCTTTGACAATTTCACATAGGATAGAAAACAGCCCAGATTTAAGAGATGCAATTGGCTTTAGCAGACTGAAAAAAAAAAAAAAAAAATATGTATTTTTCAAGTACAAGAGAGCAGATAATTTCAATGCCTTTTTTGGGGGGGGGGATTTCTTTTTTCTAGCTGCAAATTAAGGATACATATTATTTGAATTCGTTAGGGTATCAAATTTCAAGCAGAATTACTTAAATGGAAAAATGTAAAGTTGTTGTGTCATCATTAACAAGAATGACCTCATTAACTAAATACCACTCAGAAATAAAACTTTTCAAAAAAGTTTTAAACAGGAGAATGGACTTTTGCCATTAGTGGTCAGTCTAGTAGTTTGTAATTTTATCAATAGTCACATACTGTTAATATTTATCATTTTAAGACAGAAAATGGCACTACTTATCACCTGCCTCTTGAATTTTTCATAGGTTACAGATTGAAGACAGAATCTTACAAGAGTAAAATATTTAATGTTGGATCTTAAAATTATTATTTTTTAAGTTTATTATTAAATTTGTTTATATTCTATTTTTATGATGAAAGATGGCTAATCTAATTTTATACTTTTGGCACATACAAGTTGATTACACTAAATATAGAAGATTTTTTTTTTTCAATTAGTCTTCACAAATTTTCTGCAATTGAATATAACTGAGGTATTCTTAAAACAAAGCAGCCTTCAGGATTGAGTAATGTGTCATTTGATATTAGTCAAAGATGAAAGTATTTAAAAAAGAAAGAAAAAAACTTACCTTGTATTATTTTCAGTCATGAATTGGATCAATTGAATTGCTGTATGAAGGATGCTGACATCATCATTCTAAAAGAGAAAAGTCATTATAAAATGGTTCCTCATGAAAACAAGGTGATTATAGACATACATTGTAGTTTGAAAGTAATGTCAGACTTATAAGAATAATTTCTAAACTGTACAACCAAAACCATATGATAAACCTTTTTAAATAGATGGAAAGAGAAGAACCTTCTATAATTTTTGCTACACAGACATGCACACAAGATCATGTATCTCAATTTTATGATAAATGGACTACTTATTTGATCAATTCCTACTTCAGTTAAAGGATAATATTAGATGTTAGAGTGAGGAGATTTGCTGATTAAAATGTACAAAGAGTAACAACAAGCTGTATTAGTTATAATTCATAGGAGGCATATAGTTATATGAGAAGCTGCTGGAAGGTTCTCAGCCTGACCAAGAAGCTCTTTCTTGTAAAACTGATTTTTGGTCAGGCAAAGCACATTTCATAATTTACTGATGCTATATAAAGTTATCATAGTGAAGTTGTTTAAAGTTTATTTAATGGATTTCTTATCTGACATTATTTCTTACTACTTCAAATGTTAATTTTGTTTAAGTAGATAAAAACAGGGTGTCTACTCAAACATAGGTATCCATAAAATAACATTCTGAATAGTAAGAAATTATAGGCACATTACAAATATTAGAAAAACAATTGTGATTTTTCTTTTTGAAATCATAAGATACCACTAGCAAGATCATATTACTGAAAATGATTGCACCCTTAATATTTTAGAAAACATTGAAGCTTAATCCATATGCTCCTGGCATCAATTTAAACTTACACCATTTTTCCATATATTGTGATCATTTTTCTTAAAGTTTGTAATTTCTGATTTCAGATGAAAATGTGGGGATAGAGAAATAAATAAATAAAAATAAATAACAAAATCAAAATTTCTCTATCTCTAAAAAAAATAGATGGATAATAAAATCTGCCAGGCTAACAAAGTTGTAGTTCAGCCAACCAATCAGAAAGCTTTCGCAACCAGTATGTAAGAAAAAAAAAATAAACAAACAAGGAAACCAAAATATATAAGGCTGCTAGCCAATCAAAGGTAAGTAATCTTTTCAAAATGGATCCATTGGTATGTTTATAAACAGATGGAAAATCAACCAAAATCGGAGTTGATAAATTCATTTTGTCCATTCTCTGATGCTGCAGCCATTGTAACATACCCAAGAAATGAAATCTGACAACCTTACACTGCTAAACTGTTCCTTGCTACATTGAAAACAAACATACTTTCTTTCACCACATGATTAAGCATCAACTATTACATTTGGATGCATACATATGTATAGATATATATTTACTTCCTCCTGGACTCCACTTGTTTCTCTCTCATATATGCCAGGACTTTTACACTTGAACTCTTGAAACTTCAACCATCACCTTATCTTTCTGTATTATTATTGTTGTAGCATACCTATGGACAATAATGGGTATGTCCCCATTCACATAAATACAGTAGTGAATATTGTAGGTTGGTCTTCAGTTAGAGATACATTGTGGCACTCACTTGTAGCAGTTGACTACGCGCTGCTGGCAAATCTTATATGGATTGAATGTTGGATTTAACGGCATGTCAACTCTTATTTGGGTCAAAATCTTATATGAGGTGTTCTTGTCCTAAGTATTATTGTTCATTACCAACCTTTGTGTGATTATTCTATTCAGTAACCTTCCCTAGGTTATAACAATTATATAGTTATATAAAGATATATTTTGTATTTTTCAACACTTTGTCCATTATCTGTTAAACTAAATATACCCCTTAATATGTAGATAAATTAATGTTGACAGATAACCTAATAATCCCCATAAGTGATAATCTCTTAACCTCTACAAAAACTGTAAATTTTCCAACATATTTCAGTAGAAAATTTCACTTTACAAAATTATGGTTTATATATATGGAAGTTGTTCTTCCATATATCTAAAATATTAAAAAAAAAAAAAAAAAAAAAGTCACTTTAAATTGACACTAGGAAGAAATCATGCTACTACATAAAACAGCTTTCCATGCTTTTATGAAGTTTAATAATATTGTGAAAAACTTTAAAAAAAAATGTTTTTTTGTAATTTTCAATGAAGGTTGTTGGCAAGTTTTTGAATATATTGAAAAGAATTTACCATTTTCAGTATTTGTCCAAGACTTTGTAAAATTCCACAAGACATCAAGTTATCAAGCAAACTACAACATGAGAAAAAGATATAGATAATTTTATACACGTGCATGTGAATGATGATATGAACAATACAAACATCCTTAAATGACAATCAAAATAAATAAATATATATATATATATATATATATATATATATATAAGTGAACATAGAAGTCAACACAGAGGCGACAGTCTGTTTCATGCTAGATGCAATCATCAGGCCTGACGATTGCATCTAGCATGAAACAGACTGCCAACTCTAAGTGTTGACTTCTATGTTCACTTTTATATTTACACATGCTCTATCTCTGATATTGAGCACTTTATCCCATAAATATAGCACATCTTAAGACTATATTTCTTTATATATATATATATATATATATATATATATATATATATATATGTATAAAATACCAAATTGTAATTGGCGGGATTATTTCAAAGAGGACTTTTCAGTCCATATGAGAGCACAATTTATGATACAGAGCAAATCATAAGAATAATTAGGAAAAAAACCTTAAAAATCCATAGTCAGTAATAAATTTATTTCAATGAATATAAGTATATTCATCTCATCTGACTGACTACATTTCATGAAATGGAATCAAGATATCCCGGACTGACAGATATACAAAGATAAAAAAAATAAAAAGTAGAAAAAGAAAAAAATACAAGATAAAACAATAGCAAAAATAAATTGAACTAGAAAAGTTATCTTAAAAATTAAAAACAAACAACAAGCATGTGTGAAATTAAAAATATGAAATGGCGACAATTTTATCATCGCACCCTCTGTGTGTGTGTGTGTGTGTGTGTGTGTGTGTATATGCTCGACAGAATTAAGAAAGAAAGAAATGAACCTACCTTGGAGTTGATATGAGTACTTTGACGGCGTCAACAATTAATGAAAACTGATCAGGATCCTGAGTATATGTCAAACATTTCAAAATACTATCAGGAACATTTTCTTCAATCAGTTTCTCAGGATAACTAAAAGGAAGTAAAATTATAATTTAAAAGCATCTGCATATTAAAATAGGTAGAATTTTTCTATTCTTTATTCTTATCAGGTGAGGCACATTTAAATGTGATGCAGTTTGTGCTTTAGTTAAATTTAGGTTATAATATCCTTTATTAAAAATTCCTACTCAATAGGCTTAATGTGGGAACAAAACGATCCTGTCCATTTGTATAGAAAATCCATTCCAATATATTTAGTTTTTGTCCATAACTTTTAGAAGAGTCATTAACACTAAAAGTTTTGTTTGGATAGTTGCGTTGTTACCACAATATTCCAAACAACCTGTTCTACAGCTTTTGTCAGAAAGGAAATAAAATGGCCGAAACAGATGTAGCAGTTTCAAGAACAGAGAATCTGATTGTCTAAACAAAATCAGAGAGACTTTCTTGTTTACAAATACTTCTAGTGATTAACATATTTCCTAACATATGAAAATTATTTTGCATCCAAGATTACCTTGCTTATAACAAAGGTTGGGATTTGGGGTAAATTTAGAGGTTGGGGTGACAGGTATACACTTTCCTGTTTGCCATAATGAATTCAGAATTAAACTAAACATGAATTATGATGTCAGGTAACCAATTGACTGGGTGATTATAGTGTAAAGCTAAAACATGAAATGGTTTATTACAAAATATGGGTTTGTTAAAAAAAAAAAAAAAATAGTAGATACTAAACAAGACTGATCTTTTGTTGGCTGAAATGATTCCTTAGGCAATATAGATATTAATACAGCAGCATACAAGTATTTTTGAGATCAAAAGAGAACTTACTTGAGGCAGTCTTTTAGGTATGAGAGCATCAGCAAATATTGTTGTGAAGATGCCTAAAAAATAATTCGGGGAAATAACAACCAAAATTAAATCTCCAAAAAATGAATCAAAAGTCATTAGTATTTTTAATAACTTTCATATTAAAAAGTGTTCATAACACGTGTGTATTTATCACAGGACTACATATTCATATGCCAACCACAAATTTTCTTCTATTCAAGGCGACAATTTTCTTTGTTATCACAAAGCCAGACTCTTTAATATTTACAAAGTCAGAAGGCGAAAAGTTTGGCTCTGTAACCTGGAAAAAAATCTATTTAAAGACTCACACATGAAAATCTAAAAACTAAGTCATTAATAAAATAATGTTATATATGCCGGCATTTTCAAAGATAGTGGAAAACTAATATGTGACTAAATTATAAGAAAATGCTTTTAAATTCTAGTTAAATACATCATGTACTCATATTATGTAAAGCAGATTCTAATGTTTAGGGAAAGAAATTTTAGATTATATTGGAAAATAGTTTGCTTTTATAAAAATGAGTAACATCATTTTCAACATATAATTTCACCTTTAATTGTCAATCCTGAGCTCTAATCACAAAGTCAAACTTGCAAATACTGGTTAATATATGATAGTTGATTTATTTTTTAAAAAAAAATAATTTTACCACAAGCAAAGCGACAATGCCACTAGAATGCAGGGAGTTACAGAGAGTGAAAGTGAAGAAGATTGAAAATGGGGAGGATTGAGGAAAGGGCTAAAAAAAGGAACAGGCTTCAAAAAGACAAGATGGCAATTGATATTGCATTTAAATTTTTGAAGATTATAGTTATCAGGGAAGCAAGAAATCAGAAAGGATTTCCACAGGTGGGAAGTGCTAGAAACAAAAAAAGTTAGAGTAAAAATGACAGTTACATCTAGCTAGTTCAACAATAAAATGGCGAGACCTAGTTGCCAATCTAGTAGCAGACTTAAATTTATGTAATTGAGGCACCAGGAAAAAAGGCTTGTCTGAGCAGTTACCATGAAAATATTTATAGAACAGGGAAGCTATGTTATGTTGATGAGAAAGTGATTGAAGATGAGATGCCTGGTCAGGATTCAGTGTATTGCAGACTCTTCTTTGGATTTTGTCAACAGACCAGATATGGCAACAATATTCAATACATAGACGAATGATAGATTTATAAATCTGCAAGATGGATTTAGACGAAAAAATACTTTTGGTCATGACACAGTGAACCAAACTTCCTGCAACAGACATAGCAATTGCCTCAATATAGTCAGTCGACTTCATGTCAGTGGAAAACAAGGCCAAGAAGGCGTAGGGCATAGCTCTCCTGGAGTTTAGCATCAACCAGCCTGATGACAGGCAGAAAAGATTCTCTGTGATAATTTTGTTTTTGAGGTATTGAAAATTTACAAGCATTTCTTGTCCCAGTTAACAACTGACTAGAGGTCAAAAGTAAATGTCAGGTTTATTTTGTAGGATTTGTTGGGTTTGCTATTAAGGCAGAAGTAAATAGTAATGTCATCTACATAAATACTTAGTTGGGAAGTGATGACATCAGGAAGATCATTGATAAGATCAGAAACAGCATAGGCCCAAAGATAGAGCCCCAGTATGAAATGACCTGGAAGCATGCCCATTTAATATGACCTTCATTAACAGATTAGTTAGGAATGATTGGATTAAGCCAAATATACATCCCTTGACACTATAGCCCTCAAGCTGTTGAACACTTTATATCTAGAGCCATTGTCTCAACTTCACTATTATCTAAAGCTTGATAGATAACTTCAGAGATATCTGTTAACATGTTGGTGGTAGACCTGGAAGTCATATTGTTTGTCCAAAAGAGGTCATATGAAGTAAAATGCTTAACCAATTGATTAGGGTCTTGAATACTTTACCCAAAAGATGAAAGAGACTAATAGGGCAATCATTTGAGGGATTGGAGGGTTCCTTAGAGTTTTTAAAAACAGGAACGACTGAGGGTGAGTTCCAACAATCTGTAAAGCAGGAAGCAGTGAAGCATTTGTTGTAAATTCTGGAGAGGACAGGAGCCAACCTCAGGAGCACATATCCTTAGGGCAATTGCAGTGATCATGTCATATCTGTTTGCCTTTTGTGCATGCGTGTGGGGGGTGTCTAATTTCAAGATGATGCCAGAAACCAATGACAGGGGTCATGAGTATGTTACGAAATGTGGCTTCTATTCTAGAGTGAAAATCTGGCAGATTAGAAGAGAACTTCCAAGCAAAGCCGTCTACCTTATCTGCAGTAGATGTCAATATTTCAAATTGATTGAAGAGAGGAGGGACTGAAGATTTGCTATTGTTCAGCACACTCTTGCAGAGCCGTTTGTAATCCCTAGAACCAAACTTGTGAGGCTATATGGTGTCTCATTCTATCAGCAAATGACAGCTTTGCTTCTTTGAGGGCATGCTTGCACTCATTTCAGGTAGTAACAAAGAGATGTCTATTGAAATCAGACCTGTTGCTCTGGTATAGCCAGAAGAAGTGATTCCTGAGGGTAATAAAAAGCTGAGCAGGCAAACAAGAACCAGGGAGATGATTGTGGTGATCAAAAAGTAAGACTTGTTATTCTTTAATTACAACAAATTTAATAGTAGAAGCAGATACAGCATACCAAAATGAACACACAAGCCTCAGGATTCCGTATTTAGTCCTCAACATAGATTCCTTCCTTCTCAAATGTGGTATTCCAACGGAATAATGACATGTATATGCATCTCATAGAAACTTCTTGGCTGCTTTTTAGCCATGTGTAAGTTGTCTCTTTCACATTAATGATTGGAGAACTGTTATTCTCTGAATGTCTCCTTCACAGACTCAAATAGATGAAAGTCTGAGGGTGCTTGATCAGGATGTCAGAAGCACTTGGGTAGCATCTAATCTCTAAGCATTCTAAGAAAGCATTTTGCAATTTAGGGCAGTCTCTTGGCTATTCAAACCTTTGAATAGACAAGAGACTGCACTAAACTGCAAAGGCTTTCACAGAGTAATTTTTTGTTTATATTGTTTTCCACTGACAAAGTGGAAAAATTATATTGAATCACTTGCTAGATCTGAAGCTAGGAAAGTTGGTTCACTGTGTTTCACTAGACAATTTTTCTCACCAAAATCTATTTTACATATTTATAAGTCTACCATTCGCCTATACTTACTGTCACATATAGTCCAGTAGTTCAGTCACTTTTCCACTGCCATAATGTAGCATCCTATATGTTTTTCTATAAATACTTTTATGGTAATTATTCTGATCAACTTTCCTTTATGGTACCTAGATTTTAAAGTCCAGTACTAGATTGGCAGCAGGGTATCAGCATTTTACAGTTGAAATGGCTGGATGAAACCTTAAGTTCTATGCTAACAGTTTCTTCTATCACATTTTTTGCTTGTGAAACTCTTTTCTGGCTTCTTGCTTCCCAGTCAACTTTGATCTTCAAAAATATAAATGCAATAAAAATTGTCATCTTTTGTCTTCTTAATTCCTGCTTTTTTATTGTTCTAATAGTTTTTCTTCTCATATTCTCTTACATTCAGTAACCTCCTTGCATCTTAGTGGCTTTATTTCCTTGCTTGGGCTGAAATGATAAAGGATTTATTCACAGCAGCAATTGCCATTCAATTAAAGTTATTTTTTTTAATTTTTTTCTGGAATTGTCATAGATTCTATTGCTCTATCTGCTTTCTGAGATTACATGAAGCACAGCCATTCCATAAACATTTAATAACCACTTGTGAATATTTGCAGCACTTTCTCCTTTCAAAAACAGAAATCCTATGACAGCTCTTTGCTTTCAGTGTGTATTCAGAGGAACAATTATTTTCAAAGAAGATTATGGGTAGGAAAATTGAAAGTAATATTACAAATATTTTCTTTTGGGCTTGTAGACACTTTATAGTTTATATATATATATAGTGTTATATCCTCACGCAGCCAAAACCCCTAACTATGCACACTTTACACTTAGCGAACCATCTCTCTTCCCACCTATCTATAATACATTCACTCCCCCTCTCTTTTTCAATCTGTCATAGTAGTCACTGACTATGAGAACAATTACGTCAGACAGGCTGATGACCTCAGAAACCGATTTGGACAAGAGCTAAAAATAGACTTTCACACATGTGCTGAATCACATGATCAAGTATGAAACATTGAGCAGGAAAATATTGGAAAGAATCAGTTGGAACATGAATCTTAAGCAAGTACCACCTTTTTTAACTTGTTACCATCAAGCAAGGGAAAATACACAATGGAGATGAGTTCCAATTTAACTCAACAAAGCTGTATATATCAAATGTATGGGTGAATTACTAAGCATGATAATCACTTAAGACTGACCTGTGTAACCCAACCAATTAAAGCTATGACTTATACAGTACTGAATCTTCCTACCCAAATGATGAATTCTACATTGCTAAATATGTGAAGAAGACAGTAAACAACCAACTCCTGGGGTCAAAACTGATAACAATGAAGACAGAACAACAGATCAAAAGATATTGCTGCATGGGTGAAAGAATTGAACTGAAAGTAAAAAGAAAAGAGAAATATAAAACAAAGAAAGAGAGAAAAAAAAAAGAAAAGTGAAAATCTTATTTCATTTCAGGTGAGAGACTAAAGTTAAGTGTGCTCTGACTTTTCATTTCAGATATATAATGTTATACATTTTTCCACACAGAAATGAATATCACATATTTTTCCATGCACTGATGTTTTCATGTATCTTGTTATAATTAATTCTTATTAAATTATATTCTGGCATCTGTTGTTCGTTACTGTTGGTTGTTTCTTCTCATCTGTGTATTTGAACTTGTAATAGAATCCATCCCCTGCAGAGTGGCAAACCTTGGTCATATCTTTGACTACAAGTAGTTTCCTTTTTAAATTTTGTACTGTGGAATGACTGATAATTTTGAAATTAAAATAAAAACAGGTATTACTGTTTTGCCCAACCCTCATTCGAGACTGATAAACTGTATATAAAAAAAAATATTTACGGGTTATTTAAAGCCATAAAATATTTTTAGATTGTAAGAATTTTTTGGAGATGATAATGATTTACTGATACAAGTTTTACTAATTAACCCATAGATGTGTGGGGTGGGGGTGGAAGAAAAGAGATAGAATTATACCATTTGTGTGTAAGTATATATTTGTGTATAATGAACTTAACTGGAATTGGAACTTGGCTCTTTGATTTCCAATTCCAAGCTGTTATCCATTACATGATCTGCATATCCAAGTAGTCACCCATCTAGGTACTGACCAAGTTTGACATTGCTTAACTTTGGTGCTGGTACAAGAACTGGTGTTTCAACATGATTTGGTTATAAGCCACCTCATTCAGAGCATATTGATCAAGCTGTTGTGTATATCACTAATGTATACAATAGTAATAATAGATGTAACAGTTACTTATTGTTAGTACAGCATGGGTGGTAAGATAGTTGCGGAACAGTGGTTTCCATCAACCATTGTGACAAGCCAGTAACCAAATTAAAGAAAAAAAAATAATCAAGATATCTGGTAATGAAGCCGAGATTGTTGTATGAACATAAGAGAAGAAGGTAAGAAGTTCAGTTTATGAAGATATGTTGGAAAGATAATGGTTGACCCTAGACACAAAGAGGTTAAGATTGTAGTGATTGAGGAAGCATCCTTTTGGGAGTCTGGGCCACAAAGTAGCAGTTATTGAAAAAAAAAAAAAAAAAAAAAAAAAAATTGTTCGAATGGCACTTCCTTCTTACTCTATGGACATGGTATGGTGGGTCTTAATTGTGAAAGTCTGAACATGGTGAACTAATGAATACGGCTTTTTAGAACATTTGCCTGTGACATTTCATCTGTGGGCTGTAGAGTGGAAAATAATTTATCACCAAAAGGTTGCATAAATGTTTTTGAAAGGAATAGGCAAGTCCAACCAAAATATGGCAGCAATGCTCTCTTTTTGGTTTGATCTGACTGTTGTAAAGATGGGGCATAACAGTAGGAATTAGGTATTTTCTGAAATGGTACAAAAAAAAAAAAACAACCATTTTACCAGCATCTTTAATAGATAATTACATGGATAAAAATATGACTTATTTAAATTAGGTTCACATAAAATTACTAAGGAACGAACTTACTTCTTAATAGATGGAATTCATGATTTTACTAAGGGCAGTTGTTTCAAGTGAATATAAGCAACTTCAGTAGTGTGACGTGGCTGTCTCAGGGTTGGTCCTGGTCACGGCACCACTTGTGACGGTTACACACTTGGCCCAGGGTCGGATCCTTTGGTTACGGCGCCAACGGTGACGTCGCTCCTCCTGGGTCCAAGCGTGCCGCTCCAACCCCTTGGTCAGATGATCACCAGCCTCGCCTTTCCCGACTCGCTTCCAATACCTGGTCACTAAAGCAACTGTACCGATCTCCGGTCTGTCTACCCACGCCTGTGTTTAGATCTTAGACAGACGGGACCAGCAGGGATTGGGGGCGATACAAGTTGAGTCCGACGGGGTGGCAAAACACAAATAAAAGAGAAAATAAACTCACAAGACAAAAAAGATTGCTGATAAAAAAAAAATGGGTAACAACCTTTTTTATATCTTAATGTCCGTTACATAAAAAACAAAATTGTTCTCATTTCCCAACCCGCTCTGTGGACTAGGGCACCAAGCTTCTATCACACAACCTAAAGATTTGAATTGCCTACTCTTTAGAATTGTGTATGTCGGAGTGTGGTTTGGTTCGACACTGGGGCTAATTTCTATCGATCATTCAGTTGATTCTTCTCTTCGACTTGAGTTGTATTTCTTCTTCACGACTTGGGCTGGAAGTTCTCTTGTCTTGACTTGGGCTGGAAGTTCTCTTGTCTTCGACTTGGGCTGGAAGTTCTCTTGTCTTGACTTGGGCTGGAAGTTCTCTTGTCTTCGACTTGGGCTGGAAGTTCTCTTGTCTTCGACTTTGGGCTTGGGGAAGTTCTCTTGTCTTGACTTGGGCTGGAAGTTCTCTTGTCTTGACTTGGGCTGGAAGTTCTCTTGTCTTCGACTTGGGCTGGAAGTTCTCTTGTCTTCGACTTGGGCTGGAGTTCTCTTGTCTTGACTTGGGCTGGAAGTTCTCTTGTCTTCGACTTGGGCTGGAAGTTCTCTTGTCTTGACTTGGGCTGGAAGTTCTCTTGTCTTCGACTTGGGCTGGAAGTTCTCTTGTCTTCGACTTGGGCTGGAAGTTCTCTTGTCTTGACTTGGGCTGGAAGTTCTCTTGTCTTGACTTGGGCTGGAAGTTCTCTCTTCGACTTGGGCTGTTCTCTTTCTTGACTTGGGCTGGAAGTTCTCTTGTCTTGACTTGGGCTGGAAGTTCTCTTGTCTTCGACTTGGGCTGGAAGTTCTCTTGTCTTCGACTTGGGCTGGAGTTCTCTTGGGACTTGGGCTGGAAGTTCTCTTGTCTTCGACTTGGGCTGGAAGTTCTCTTGTCTTCGACTTGGGCTGGAAGTTCTCTTGTCTTCGACTTGGGCTGGAAGTTCTCTTGTCTTGACTTTGGGTTCTCTTGGAAGTTCTCTTGTCTTCGACTTGGGCTGGAAGTTCTCTTGTCTTCGACTTGGGCTGGAAGTTCTCTTGTCTTCGACTTGGGCTGGAAGTTCTCTTGTCTTCGACTTGGGCTGGAAGTTCTCTTGTCTTCGACTTGGGCTGGAAGTTCTCTTGTCTTCGACTTGGGCTGGAAGTTCTCTTCTTGGGCTGGAAGTTCTCTTGTCGACTTGGGCTGGAAGTTCTCTTGTCTTCGACTTGGGCTGGAAGTTCTCTTGTCTTCGACTTGGGCTGGAAGTTCTCTTGTCTTCGACTTGGGCTGGAAGTTCTCTTGTCTTCGACTTGGGCTGGAAGTTCTCTTGTCTTCGACTTGGGCTGGAAGTTCTCTTGTCTTGACTTGGGCTGGAAGTTTCTTGTCTTCGACTTGGGCTGGAAGTTCTCTTGTCTTGACTTGGGCTGGAAGTTCTCTTGTCTTGACTTGGGCTGGAAGTTCTCTTGTCTTCGACTTGGGTTCTCTTGGAAGTTCTCTTGTCTTCGACTTGGGCTGGAAGTTCTCTTGTCTTGACTTGGGCTGGAAGTTCTCTTGTCTTCGACTGGGCTGGAAGTTCTCTTGTCTTGACTTGGGCTGGAGTTCTCTTGTCTTCGACTTGGGCTGGAAGTTCTCTTGTCGACTTGGGCTGGAAGTTCTCTTGTCTTGACTTGGGCTGGAAGTTCTCTTGTCTTGACTTGGGCTGGAAGGATTTCTTGTCTGACTTGGGCTGGATTCTTTTTGCCTTGGGCTGGAAGGGTGAGTGGAATCGGGCCCGATGCCTCTTGCGTTCAGGCTCTTTCCTGCCCGCGGTCCAGCTGCAACTCCCTCCAACTGATTTCTGTCGACTGGGGTCCTGCTTTATTGAGGGGCAACAAACTGGGTTGGGTCTGTCTGATTTCTGTCAGGGTTTTTCTGATAATTCCAAAAGTCGATAATTCCAAAATTATTTTGATTTCTCATTATTGCTATTGTTTTCACCCCTACTTCCTCACAGTGCCTTTTGTGGGAGGTGCACACCATCTCTCTTAGTCTCTATGTGTCAGGTGACCGTTTTTCGACCAATGGTTCCTGATCGGGCATTTCTTTTTCTTCTTTTCTGCAGATCACGTGACCGTTTCCGACCAATTGTTATTGATCGAGCATCCTTTCTCCTCCGCTTGGGCGTGGTTACATCGTTCTTGTTTTTAAAAAAAAAAACTCCAATTTTGCCTTTTTCGCATACGTTGAAAAATGATAATCTTGGCTTTTTCTCACCTGGGTTTTGTCAACACAGCCTGCCGCTAATTAGTTGTGACTTCAGGAAAGAATATTGTCGCCATCTGTGATCTGAGACAATCGTTTTTTTCACCTCTTGTTTTTTGTCAGACCCGCAGTCAGAAAATCTTAATTTATCTGAATTGAAAACATCTTTCACTCGTCAATGTGGGGGTTCTAATTTTTAACAGGTCAGAATCTGTATACCGTTCCACCGTCTCCCCCTCAACCCAAAAGCACTTTTTCTCTGATTAAGATTTCGTTTTCATTGTTCCCAAAATTTCCCTTTATCCAAATTGATAAGGTGTCTTTCACGCAAAAAGTAGGCTAGATGCTTTGACCGATATCTGGTTTTCATCAAGCGGCCCGTTTTGATATCATGTCTTTTCCCTTTCTTTCTTTTTTATTATTTCTAATTCTATTCTTCCAATTGTCTTTAAAAAATTCGGTCAACATGCTAGCTAAGATATCTTTCTGACTCGTGTTTTTGTTAATGACCGCTTTTTTGTATTTCTCGACCCTCTCTTTCCCCTTCCTTCTTCTTCCCTTAGGATCGTCCAAGTACAATCTTAGTGAATTATTTTCAACTCAATTATTTTCCGTTTTAAAAAAAATCAACAACCTGTTTAGTAAACCGAGTAAGAAAAAATTAAATCATATTTCTATGAATATTTCTAATAATGCAAGGTGCCACAATCCTCCCCTAACCGATTTGTCATTTACCCATAAATGACACCTAAACCCAATTACATCATTTAACATGCACCATGCATTTGTCTCATGCAATTCTATTCTACTTTCTAACATGCAAGGGTAATGTTCTTTCCATTTTCTTTTGTTCTACATGCTATGAAATGTTCTTTTCATTTTCTTTTGTTCTACATGCAATGAAATGTTCTTTTCATTTTCTTCTGTTCTACATGCAATGAAATGTTCTTTTCATTTTCTTCTGTTCTACATGCAATGAAATGTTCTTTTCATTTTCTTTTGTTTTACATGCAAGGTAATGTGTGCGTGTGTTTGTAGGTGCAGATGTGTTCACTAGGGTCTGTTCTTCTTGGTCAATGTTTTCCTCTCTGCCGTGGGAGGTTTTCCCTTGCGTGGTGGTCTCACGCCAGCCTCCTCCATTGGTCTTTCAGCAATTTCTTCGCCAGTCCTGTCTGAGTAAGGAACACTGCTCGGCATCTCCCTCTCGAAGTTGTTGCATGCTCACTAGACTGTCGTTCGCTAATCTTCTCTTACTCTTAATCTTCCATATTATTACACCCCGATGGCTATAACTAGGAATGTACCCATTACTATTGACCAACTTATCGCGATCTGCTCATCGTCTTCCCAAGCTACACCTTCGTCTCCCAACGCACTTAACTTATCCCTTAAGTGATCCATATCGATCTTTTCTATTGGCTTCATTAATACTGGCATCTTATTTAAGGTGACATTAGAGAATCTCTTCACTATCGGCTCCCATAATTCTGTACAATTGACTAAGCCTCTACCAATCATCTCTATGAGTGAATCTTTTTCTTCATACCTTTCTTCCATCTGGTAATAGGGGGCAAGGAGATGGACACCCCAACACTTGAACATCCCATGGGTAGCGTCACCAGGGATAACGGTGGCCTTATTCTTAATGTCCTTGTGGACTCTCCCCACATACCCTAGACAGGCTGATATGTTTCTGTGTGGCTACTGCCCACACCCCGTCTGAAACACTGATAGCTTGTGGTAATGCCGAGTTTGTTAATACCTCTACTTGGCAGATTCTTTTGATTCCTTCCCCCCTCCCTTCAAACAATTCTAGTATGCACAGTCTGCGGTTACCAGTTTTATAGATAGGGCTCAACGAGGTACAAGTCCCCAGGGTATCATCTCTACACCTTCTAGCAACATAAATTTCGTTCTCCCCGAATTTAATGCTATGTAGTCTGCTTCCACCTGGTACCTTGCTATCATTCCTGAAAGGTAACAAATTCTCTTGTTGTTATTCTTCACAATCACTTAGTCTCGCTTTCGACTCATCACTCAATCATTTCATAACTTTTCTCTTAGTTGGCTCTTCCCTCCTCTAACTAACCCCTAGCAGACAGAATGGTCTGGTCAGGTGTGCGTGGCGCCCACTCTAAAGGTCGTACTTCATGACACCACTGGTGGCCAATCAATAATGCCAATGATCTTCCGTTCCTCGTGAGGTGCAGCCCGCATCTCCATCCCCTCCACTCACATCTACCATAGTCAGCCAATAGGATCTTGGATGAGCCAGTGTCGTTATCTGTTGACACTAAATGCTTCTATTCTGCACAGCCCTTTTGTTCTACTGAGATTTGGGGTTCTTCTCCCTCCCTGATCTCATCTTCCGAGGTGATTCCTGCTCAACCTCTAACCTTCTTTCTGTGTTTAACTCCCGTCCAGGAGGTTTTTTGTCCTCTTCTTCATCCCCTGATTCTTCTTTCTGTTTAGAGTCTTCGCCTTGAATGTCTTCAATACCTCTCGACTATGTCTAAACTTCTCCTGTTCCTTATCCTTTCCTTAAGCTGGGAAAGGGTATTCGATCCTCCTCCTCCCACTCGCTGGGCCCTTCGTCCCTGTTCAGGGTGCCTCTTTTTAGAGCCTTGACTGCTTGATTGGACCTCTTCGTCTTTTTTCTTCCTTTTCTTGGGACATGGGGTGTGATGGCGATCTCACGGGGTCTTCTCTGCACTGATTCAGTCGACGACTGAACATCGCTAATCCCCGCTGAGGGTTCCAACTCTGTCACTTTCGGACTGCTTCCGTTTATCTGGTCAAGTCGACCTATCTCCTCATCTTCTTGGAGTCTTCCTCCGTCTCCATTCCTTCCGGTTCAACCAGAGTTACCTTCCTTTTCCTTGTCTTCTTAGGCCTCGGCTCGCTCATTTCCAGGTTAGCTATTTCAGCCTTCTTCAGATCATTGGCATGAACCCTCCTCATTTCGTCCTGCCACTTGATCCCCATATTACATATGATACTGGGCCTGTCTGCTCTACTATCCGGTAGTACGGTTCCCATCTCTGGTCCAGTTTTCCTTCTCTCTGGTGGATTTTATAGTAGACAGGGTCTCCAACCTTCAATTCTACCACCTTTCTTCCAGCATTCACCCTCTCATTTCTTTTCTTCTGGGCCCTCTTTATTCTTCTTCTGGCCTGTACTGAATATCTTATGTTGCTGTTCCAGCAATAGTTGATGATGATCTTCTCCCATATACCTTCTTGGGGCTTCAGTAGGTTATCTACAGGCAGGACCACGTCTCTGCCAAACAACAAAAAAATAAGGAGAAAATCTGGAGGTTTACGTTTTTATCGTAAACCTCCACGGCCGCCAGAGCCTCGTCAAATACAAGTCCCAATTTCCAGTGTTTTCTCTGACCAACTTGGCCAATACATCTCCCAAGGTTCTATGAAACCTTTCCACTTTAGCATTTCCCTGGGGGTGATATGGGGATGTTTTTATGTGCTCTACATTCAAACCTGTCAAAACCTCTCTCATGATGCTGTTCACATTCTCCGTGCCATTATCTGTTACCAATTGCACAGGGCACCATACCTAGGGAAGATTTCACTTATTATCAACCCGGCCACAGTTCTGGCCTTCTTGTCTGGTACTGCAAATGCTTCAGGCCAATTTGTTAGCCAATCGACAAAACTCACTATATAGTTGTTTCCTTGTGCAGTTTCCCCATATGGTCCTGATACATCCATACTCACTTTCTCGAAGAGGAAGTTTGGTAAATCTGTTTCCTCCAAGGGTGCCATTTCCTGCCTTCTGCTCTGCGACTGGCACACTACACAACGAACATAGATAGTGACTTCTCCATTACAGTTTGGGCCAATAGTACTTTCTTCCTATGAGGTCACATGTCCTATCAATTCCCATGTGACCCTAACCTTTTCGTGGCACTGTTCCAATATCTCTGGTCTTAAACTTTTGGGCACATACAACTTGGGTTTGACTTCTTCATCCCTTCCTGAGAGATAATACAGCCTTTCCTCTATTATGGCATACTTGGTGGTCTCTCCTGACTTCACCTTCTCTCTCAGAGCAGCTATTTCACTGTCTGCTTGCTCCTTTTCAATTCCCTCTGTCCAGTAGGGATGGGGTTATTATCTGGGCGTCCCCTTCCTCGTCCGATTCTAATATAGGGCGATCTTTTAGCTTATTAGAGTTAATTACTCCTATTCTATAGGCTTTATCATCTACTCCCTGTTCTACCCTTACAGATCTTTCTTCCAGTTGTTTGGTATTCTTGAGAGTAAATCTGCATGTGTTTTCCTTTCCTGCCAAATACTCTATCTTACAGTGGTAGCCACTTAACTTAAGTGCCCACTGTTGAATTTTCTTATTATTTGTCCCTCTGCCTGCAATAGGTACTGCAGAGGCTTGTGGTCTGTCTTTATAGTGAAGACCGCACCGTTTAAATAGTAGTCCAGTTTTTGGAGAGCATACATGATAGCATATGCTTCCCTCTCTATTACTGGCCACCTCTGTTGTGTCTCTGAGAGCTTATGGGAGAGGAAGTATATCGGTACTTCCTCTGGTATGCCTGGCACTGGTCCTTCCTTATCAGGACACGGCTGGGTAAGTACTGCCCCTACACACTGCTCACTGGCATCCGTGTATAATATTATGGGCTTGCTGAGGTCTGGATACGTCAACAGTGGAGCGGTCGTCAACTGTTCCTTTGTTAATCAAATGCTCGTTGACAGTCCTCTGTCCACTTGAACCTAAGCGTATTTCTTCGTCAGGGCCACTAGCGGTATGGCAATTCTTGAAAATGCCGGGGGAAGCGCCGGTAGTAGCCTATAGCTCCTATAAAACCTCTTACCTGCCTCACTGTCTTAGGCTCTGGCATTTCCCTTATGACCTTTACCTTATCCATGTCGGGTTTAATACCGTCTCCGTTTATGACGAAGCCTAAATACCTAGTTTCTTCCCTCAGAAACTGACACTTTGACAATTTCAATTTTAATCCGTGTTTCCTCAACCTTCCCAACACCTGTCTTAAATGAAAAAAGTGTTGTTCCACTGTCTCCGAAAATATCAAGATATCGCCTAAATACGCCATGGCAAAGCTCTCGTATCCTCCTAACACTATTGACATTAGCTGTTGGAAGACTCCCGGGGCATTAGCTAAACCGAATGGCATCACTCTGAACTGAAACAGTCCCAGGTGACACGCGAATGCGGCCTTCTCCTTGTCAGCCTCATCCAGGGCTACTTGCCAATACCGGACCTCAAGTCCAACGTGAGAGAAGTACTTTGCCTTCCCTAATAATGCCAAAATGTCGTCTATCAATGGCAATGGCACCGCCAACGGCTTCGATATAGAATTCAGCTTTCTAAAATCTACACAGAAAGCGGTGGCCGCCATCTTTCTTACCTACTATTACTATTGGGAAGCTCCAAGGAGAGATCGATCTTTTCGATCATCCCAGCTTCAACATTTCCTCTACTGCCTCTTCTACAAGGGGTCTTTTTATGTATAGGTGTTCAGTAGGGTTTTAATTTCACAGGGGGTGGTCTCCGGTGTCGATTTTCATTTCGACTGTGTGGGTCTGACCTAGCTCCTTGTCTGACTGGGCCACCACATCTCGATTGTTCCTTAACAGACCCCCACTCTGGTTCTAAATTGATCCGGTGCTAATATATCCTCATCTAAGATTCCTTTTGTTTGCTCTACTAGCTTCCTTCGTTCCTCCTCGAATCTCACCCGATTCAGAGTTAAGGAGGGAAGTGCTCTTCCTATCTTCTCCCCTCTCCTAACCTTTATAGTCTTTTGGGCCTGATTCACCATCATTATGGGCACCAACTCGGCTGCCTCCACTACCGTTTCACACAGGGTTACCTCGCTATCTTCTAGGCCCTTTCCTTCTACAGGGACCAACTGCAGAGGTCCTCTCCATTACCTTTTTTTTCTGGCATTAGCCTACTCTTTCCCGACACTGCGGTCCTAGGAGGTAACTTTACATCTTCCTCCACCACTATGGTTATCTCTTCCTCTGGTGGGCATCCCAATGGCGTTCTCTCGCCGTTCACCACCAACACAGTAGGATTAAACTTGATCTGGGCCTTCTGGCTCGGAGCCAATCTTCTCCCAAGATTGCCTCTGTACACAGGTAAGGGGGTTACGTAAAAATTTTGGGTGCTTTTCACCCTCCCAATCCTCACCGGGAGCCTCACCATCCCTTTTTATCTCCAGGGGGCCCCATCTGCTTGTGTGATCTCTATGTCTGCTTCCCGTAACCTTCTCTTCCGTTTCACCCGCCTGTATGTTTCCTCTCTCATCAATGACACAGATGCTCCTGTGTCCACCAAAGCCCTCATCTCTCTACCACCTATCTCTGCTCTACAGGATAGTTCTTTCTCTTGCGTTATAAGAGAGAACACCTGAGCTTTCCTCTTCCTGGGTCCCCACCCTTGGGTTAACCCAGCCATAGGCGCCGGTAGTAATAAATCACCTTCATTTTTTTCATGAGGTGGAGTTCTGCGCCCCCTGCCGGACCTCTCCCGGTCTCCCATGGCCGTTTTTAAAAATACAGTTTCTTTTCAGGTGTCCTGGCCTCCTGCAAAACCAGCACCTTCTTGTTGGACAGCTTGCCGCAAAGTGGCCCGCCCGACCACATGTCCAACATTTTGCTCTTTCCCTTTTTTAACTGGGTTGGCCTTGTGTATCCTCGGGGAACCCGTCCTCTATTCAAGCGGTTCGCCCACCCACTGGTCCAAGTTTTTATTTCTCTCCTTTTAACTGGGCCACCCTCCCTCTTAATTCTGGAGTGGCCGCTGGCTTTTCCCTGGGCGGTCTCTTGGGCTCAGCCTTCTTTGTTAATATCGGCGGGGCACCCTTCCTCAGCCCGCACCACTTGGCCAGGTGTCCTTTCTTACCACACCTGGTGCATCTGTCCTGATTGAAGTCTGGGGCAACCCCCACTTCGTCCGGACATTCCGCCGCCCTGTGGTCCTCGTACCCCACAGGTCCAGCAGACCAGCCCGTGCTCGACCCGGCGTGGGCTTATAAAAGCCATGCCTGGTCAGCCATGCCCTTCTATTGGGGTCCTCCTCCCATAATTCTGCCCGATCCACCTCTTCCTTAACCCTCTGATTCCCACACGGGGTTCTTCCGACTACCCCCCTTCTTCCAGCCTCCTGACTTGGTATCTGCTTCTTCCCACACCTCTTCACTTTATCCCACACCCCTGGCTCTCTCCCTGGCCAGCTCTATCGCTGCCGACAGTCTGAGCGGTCCTTCTTTCAATGCGTCGTGGCGAACACGCTCGTCGCTCAGCGCCTCTACATACAGGTCCGCCAGTTGGGCCTGCATAACCGCATTATCCCTGACCACTTCGGGGAATGCCAATGGCGATAACTTCCCGCTCGGGCCCCTAATTCTCGGGGTTTCATCCGCAGCTGTGTTAGTTTTAAAAAAGGGCCCTCATGGCCTCTATGGCGTACACCCGTCGGCAAATTCTTTGGTCAGTAGTCTTTTATTTCTTTTCCAAGCCAAAGCGGGGTTGGTTCTCCAAACCCCCCTCACGAACTCAGGCGCTTTTCCTTTGTGGCATCATTATGCCAAATACAGGGTTTCTTGGTCCGAGCTGGTAGATGGTTCGGCTCTTCTCGAGGATTGCCAGCCAGTTTTAAACTCCTTCCGCTGCCATCAAATACTGGGACCCTCGGTCCACCCAACAGCTTCTGCTAAATCCACTGACAACCCCGCCCTACTTCCTCTTCACCCCCACTGCTCTATCCGAATCATAATCTGACATGTCTACAGAGAAAGACAGTCTATGCAGCAACAATCGAGGTTGGGAAATAAAATAAGGTGTCCTACCTTGCAGACGATTCTGTTCTTTTCTTCATTTGGTCCCGGGTCGTTCTGAGTTCTGTCTGAATTTTCAGCAACGGCGGTCGATCGTGGTCTTCTCAGGGCTGAAATCCCTCGGTCACTGCACCACGTGTGACGTGGTTGTCTCAGGGTTGATCCGTTGGTCACGGCACCACTTGTGACGTGGCTGTCTCAGGGTTGGTCCTGGTCACGGCACCACTTGTGACGGTTACACACTTGGCCCAGGGTCGGATCCTTTGGTTCGGGCGCCAACGGTGACGTCGCTCCTCCTGGGTCCAAGCGTGCGCTCCAACCCCTTGGTCAGATGATCACCAGCCTCGCCTTTCCCGACTCGCTTCCAATACCTGGTCACTAAAGCAACTGTACCGATCTCCGGTCTGTCTACCCATGCTGTGTTTAGATCTTAGACAGGCGGGACCAGCAGGGATTGGGGCGATACAAGTTGAGTCCGACGGGGGTGGCAAAACACAAATAAAAAAAGAGAAAATAAACTCACGAGACAAAAAAGATTGCTGATGAAAAAAAAAAAGGGTAACAACCTTTTATATCTTAATGTCCGTTACATAAAAACAAAATTGTTCTCATTTCCCAACCCGCTCTGTGAACTAGGGCACCAAGCTTCTATCACACAACCTAAAGATTTCGAATTGCCTACTCTTTAGAATTGTGTATGTCGGAGTGTGGTTTGGTTCGACACTGGGGCTAATTTCTATCGATCATTCGCAGTTGATTCTTGTCTTCGACTTGGGCTGGAAGTTCTCTTGTCTTCGACTTGGGCTGGAAGTTCTCTTGTCTTCGACTTGGGCTGGAAGTTCTCTTGTCTTCGACTTGGGCTGGAAGTTCTCTTGTCTTCGACTTGGGCTGGAAGTTCTCTTGTCTTGGGCTGGACTTGGGCTGGAAGTTCTCTTGTCTTCGACTTGGGCTGGAAGTTCTCTTGTCTTCGACTTGGGCTGGAAGTTCTCTTGGGACTTGGGCTGGAAGTTCTCTTGTCTTCGACTTGGGCTGGAAGTTCTCTTGTCTTCTCTGGGCTGGAAGTTCTCTTGTCTTCGACTTGGGCTGGAAGTTCTCTTTCTCTTGGGCTGGAAGTTCTCTTGTCTTGGGCTGGAAGTTCTCTTGGGCTGGAAGTTTCTCTTGTCTTCTTGACTTGGGCTGGAAGTTCTCTTTGTCTTGACTTGGGCTGGACTTGGGCTGGAAGTTCTCTTGTCTTCGACTTGGGCTGGAAGTTCTCTTGTCTTCGACTTGGGCTGGAAGGATCTGGAAGTTCTCTTGTCTTCGACTTGGGCTGGAAGTTCTCTTGTCGTCTTCGACTTGGGCTGGAAGGATCTCTTCTTCTCGTCTCGTCGAGGTGATCTCTTCTCGCTGCCGTCCGGGGCTGAACTCTTCTGTCTTCGACTTGGGCTGGAAGGATTTCTTGTCTGAGGATTCTTTTGCCCGCAAAGGGGTGAGTGAATCGGGCCCGATGCCTGCGTTCAGGCTCTTTCCCTGCCAGCGGTCCAGCTGCAACTCCCTCCAACTGATTTCTGTCGACTGGGGTCCTGCTTTTATTGGCCTTGCAACAAACTGGGGTGGGTCTCGGCGTCAGGGTTTTCTCGATAATTCCAAAAGTCGCATTATTTTTGATTTCTCATTATCGCTATTGTTTTCACCCCTACTTCCTCACAGTGCCTTTTGTGGGGAGGTGCACACCCATCTCTCTTAGTCTCGTATGTCAGGTGACCGTTTTTCGACCAATGGTTCCTGATCGGGCATTTCTTTCTCTTCTTTTCTGCAGATCACGTGACCGTTTCCGACCAATTGTTATTGATCGAGCATCCTTTCTCCTCCGCTCGGGCGTGGTTACATCGTTCTTGTTTTAAAAAAAAACTCCAATTTTGCCTTTTTTCGCACGTCATGAAAAATGATAATCTTGGCTTTTTCTCACCTGGGTTTTTGTCAACACAGCCTGCCGCTAATTAGTTGTGACTTCAGGAAAGAATATTGTCGCCATCTGTGATCTGAGACAATCGTTTTTTTTCACCTCTTGTTTTTTGTCAGACCCGGCAGTCAGAAAATCTTAATTTATCTGAATTGAAAACATCTTTCACTCGTCGTCAATGGGGGTTCTAATTTTTAACAGGTCAGAATCTGTATACCGTTCCACGGTCCTCCCCTCAACCCAAAAGCACTTTTTCTCTGATTAAGATTTCGTTTTCATTGTTCCCAAAATTTCCCTTTATCCAAATTGATAAGGTGTCTTTCTCACATAAAAGTAGGCTAGATGCTTTGACCGATATCTGGTTTTTTCATCAAAAGCGGCCCGTTTTGATATCATGACTTTTCCTTTATTATTTCTAATTCTATTCTTCCAATTGTCTTTAAAAAATTCGGTCAACATGCTAGCTAAGATATCTTTCTGATTTCGTGTTTTTGTTAATGACCGCGCTTTTTGTGTATTTCTAACCTCTCTCTTTCCCCTTCCTTCTTCTTCCCTTAGGATCGTCCAAGTACAATCTTAGTGAATTATTTTCAACTCAATTATTTTCCGTTTTAAAAAAAATCAACAACCTGTTTAGTAAACCGAGTAAGAAAAAATTAAATCATATTTCTATGAATATTTCTAATAATGCAAGGTGCCACAGTAGAATCTAGATTCAATTTTCTTAACTGATAACCAGTTTATAGGATGTGAGTCACAACAAGAACAAACACAAAACTCAACAGCTATGAAATGGTTTTAAATAATAACATTTTTTTTTTACATGGCATTGGTCAATTGAATGAATCCACTTACATCATCATGGTAGAATATTGCACACATCTCAGCAATTTTGTCAGCAGCAGAGTAAAATATTTGTTCAGTAACTGGTTCTGGGAACAAGAGCTGTAGAAATACAAAAGCAAAATGACAAGTGCCACATTTCAACAAAGAATATTAAGGTAAAAAAAAAAAACTTTTAAAAATTCAAAAGAGAGCTGCTGTATCCAATATTACCAGAACTTCATCTAAGTTTCCAATTTGGCTCTAGTTCAAAACAAATTTCTTTTTGTGTATTATAAATTTATGTAATTCTAATATTTGGGAACAAACATGGATCTTATGTGCCATTAAACACAGTAATTCTTGGTAGAATCTTAATGTGGCTTTTTATTAGTGTTAATGAAAAGCACAAGAACATGGGAGCAGATAATTTTGCATCCTGAATCATAGTTATTTGCTAAATTTTGAACTAAAATTTTCATTGTATAAGGTTTGGTTTATGCAAATATTCACCACCAATTTGTCTATTGACAAGAGATGAGATTATGTTGAAGAAAAAAAGACTTACATACTTAAATATACTTAATAGAAAAATGTGCAAATAATCATGAACTTTTAACCCTAGAACACTAACCATGGGTATACAGTACCCATCGCAAATTTTCCTATTTTTAATTACAATTTTCAGTACCTGATTTTCTTACCTAAATAATATGTTTTTCAGTTCCTATTAATGTTAACTCAAAGTACAAAGTTTGAAGTGCCTGCATGTAAAATATTTCAAATAAAGATTTATATTTAATATTTTCTTTTATATTTTCAAAATCAGGTATGATATATCCATGGTTAGTAGTGGTGTAACTTTAATTGATGGTTAGTTTTCTAGACTTAAGTGTCTTTTGGTTAAAATGTTTTTTTAATAATACCACTTCTTTTATGTACCATATCCTTTCAAAATGTGGACAATCATGACTCTTCACAACTTCCTGTCTTTTGGTATTTGCAGTTGGACTAATGTCCCCATCTTAGTTGTTATTATCACAATGTTCTAGCTGTTGTTTCTTCTGGACTTGTGTGT
The DNA here is from genome assembly GCA_903632075.3 of Acanthosepion pharaonis. Lineage (NCBI taxonomy): Eukaryota > Metazoa > Mollusca > Cephalopoda > Sepiida > Sepiidae > Acanthosepion > Acanthosepion pharaonis. Next base: position 121,722 of record CAHIKZ030000415.1, read on the forward strand.
GTTAATGTGTAACTTTTAGGGAATTTCGAATTGAAAAAGTTTATTGTAGGTGGCAGAGAAGCAAGAATCTGGAAGAGACTTCTACAGATAAGTGCAAGAAAAAAATTATTAGAATAGAAAATGGTTACATCTAGCTTGTTAACAGTAAAATGGTGAGACCTAGTTGCTAATCTAGTAGCAAGCTTAAATTCATGCAGCTGAGGCACCAAGGAGGAAAGTTCATCAGAGCAATTACTATGAAAATATTTATCGAAAAGATGGGAAATTGATTGGTTGAGATACCAGATCAGGATCGATTATATTACAGACCCTTATTTGGATTTTTATCAAGAATCTTGAGATATATAGCAAGAGCACCAGATCAGTTATGGCAGTAGTATTCAATGCACGGATGAATGGTAGATCTATAAATGTGCAAGATGAATTCTGATGAGAAAAATTGTCTAGCAAGACACAGGGAGTTAACTTTCCTAGCTACATTGATGACTGAAACTATTGGTACAGTGTTAGTGTCTTTAGTTTATAGAAAATAACATTTTATATATTGTTGCAGTTAAGTCTTTCTTTTAGGTGATGGGTAGTTATAAGTTGTAGGCAGATGTATACACAAGAATGACTTTTTACAATGTATACTTAACAATTTACAATATGGTTACAAATGCTAAAAGAACAATTCTAGTCACCTGAAATTGAGAAAAAGTATTAATAGTAAAATAAGCTTTCCATATAAAATTATGAATATTAAATAATAAATATTTATTTATTTCCAGAAGATTCTAAGTTGGCAATTTCAATCATGCTATAATTTTTTTAAAAACATTATTCCAAAGTTCAAGAGAGAAAATACAATTTCAAATAAACCTGAAGAAGAAACTTTTTGTCAAAAATTAAATTAAACTTCTAAGCACTTTTGAACATAAGTCAAATATTACAAGAGAGGATTTCAGGAATACTTTGGAAATCACTAGAGTGAAGACTACTTTTCATAGAGAGCAGGTTTACAAGCATGTTGATCTCAGACTCCTTTTCTCTAAAGGATAGTCATTTGAAATCTTGTTTTGCATTTGTAAATGAACACACCTGGGTGAATATTCTCTGGTCAGAAGGGTTCAAAATTAAAACATTTGGTGCAAGAGATTTATTTGAAGATGTGGAAATGTGTTTTTTTAATCCAAAGACAACTGTATCTATAACAAAACATGGAAGAATGAGTATTATGTTTTGTGGGTGTTTCTTTGTAAAAAGAACAGGAAGCTTGGTAAATGTTAATAGTATAGTGAAACAAAAGAAAGAAAGAAGAGAATTATCATGAAATGTTGGATGTCAATGAATGTATCTGTTAGAAATCAGAAAACAAAATTTAGTTGGATGTTAACCAAGGCAATGATCCAAAACATACTTCTAAGTTAGCCCAATAATATAGTCAGGATAACAATATAGGCATTGAACCTTGGCCTTCACAGAATCCACACTGGAAACCAATTGAAAATTTATGGGAGGAATGGGAAAAGTGGCAAAAACAAGAAAATTCAGTATTCTGCAATGATGATTATGCATGGTAAAATATTGCTGTAAATGCTAATTTAGTAAAAGGTTACAAAAAGAAAAAAAAAGAAAGAGATTATAAAAGTTATAGCTAAAAAAGGAAGTAAACAATTTTCTCATGTCATTAATTTTGGATATACAATTATTTTTACTTTTGTTTATATATTTCCTAACCTCAAACCAACATCCAAATGTTTTTCATAAAATTTTTATTAAATCATCTTTGTAATGATTTCCAATTAAAAAAAAAAAAAAAAAAATCAAACAAAATCAGACCGCAATCAATAGTTTAGATCAGTTGTCCAGGCTTTTCACACTAGACCTGCAAGTTTAACTCCTCAGATTAGAACTTGACATTCTTACTACAAGAGATATTTGAAAAAAAAAACTGAAGAATATGGCTACTGGAATGTGGTGATAAAACAACAACAAAAGAATCAAGAAAGTGGTTCAAATGAATTAACCTACAAAAATAAATAATCTCTGAAAAAAAAGAACAATTCTAATCACCTTAAAATGGTCATCATTTGGAGCTGCCATTTTCCACCATATAAGTTCTTGGGCAATATTGATCACTCGCTCATAACTTGTATCCAGCAAATTGACACAATATTGAGGCAGTTTTTCTTCTGTACGTACTTCAGAAACCACCTATAATAATAATAATGGAAAAAAGAAAAAAAAAAATGGGTAGAGCTTTGGCAAAGAGAGAAAAATGTACCTGAATAGGTAGCATAAATTAGTAGAAGCTAATCAAAGGTTATGAAATAGAAATAGCTTCTGTAAGCAAACATAAAACACCTTGAAATATTATAAGGAAAATGGTAGGTTGGGATAAAAAGATAATCATTTTCAAGTGAAAATATTAAAAAAGGATTATACCATTTAGCTAGAATAGGTTATACAAAATTGTAAAAAGACAAAATCTATCGCAATAACTTGTTTTTCTCTTAAAAATATATATAGGGTGTCTCCACAAAATTCACATCATTTAAAACGTGTTATTTAGGTAGCTATATTTCCCAGGCAAATGAAATTAACCAGGTTTCATGTTAAACAATAAAAGATTTGTCAAAATTTGAATATGATATTCAAAGGGACGTTGATTTTATAACCGATTTCATAAAGCTTCATAAACGGTTCAATATATGCATCACCTGTGATATGACACATGTCAAATTGGTAGTCAAGCTCCTACCAAACACGCTGTAGTATGTCTTGCATAACATTCTCCAGGGCCTCAACGATTCCCTGCTTAAGTTCTTCTAGGCTTGTAGTGGGGATATAGACCTGACCTTTGACATAGCCCCATAAAAAAACAAAACAAAAAACAACACAAGTTGCCAAGTCTGGTGAATGTGGTGGCCATTTCAACAGCACATTGTCATTATCACTGGCAGGCCTGAGATCCATTTCCCTGTTAGATTCTCATTGAGATAAATCTGCACAGTTAACTTAATTTTTACACATTTTATCAAAATTTGAGATCATTTATGCAAGAATTGGCTCTTACTAAAGTACAAAATGATGTCAATTCTTTTGGGCAACCTGTATGATTATGATTTGTTTTTTTTTTTGTTTTTTACAGCTTATCAACCTTTTTCAGGTTATTTAAAGCCAGAAAATGTTTTTATATTTTAAGAATTCTTTGGAGATAATGATTTGCTGATACTAATTAACCTACAGCTGATAAGAGAATGGGGATTCATCTCTTTCCCAAGGGTATTTGTGTGTAAACGAATAAATCGAACTTGACTGGAATTGGAACTTCATTCTCCGATTACCAATTCTGAGCCATTATCTGCACATCCAAGCTGACAGTACTTGGTATTCCCAAGTGGTCACCCTCTAGGTACTGACCAGGCTCAACATTGCTTAATTTTGGTATGATAACCAGGGTGTCAACATGATATGGCTATAAGACATATATTTATGAGAATGGTTCTGACCAAACTAGTATTAAGAATGACATCTAATATTTTCTAGTTTAGAGAATTTAATAAAACCCAAGAAGACTTACAATCACAAGTTCATTTTCTTTCATGTACAAACATGTTTACCAACTGACACACAAGTTTGGATTATACAACACATGAAAAAATACATTTATAATTTTGCACAAATTATTATAAGATGAAGAAAATTGCATCTTTTTTGTGATTGATTAACCTATAGAACTGACAAAGTAGATGTAATGAAAAATCAAGTTACTCACATTTATAGCAAGTGTTTTGTATATGTTATCTGCAGTCTGGGACATATAGTACATGATATTGTTACATTGTGCTGACCATTGGTCACCTGAAAATATAAAGTTGTCCATCATTATTACAACATGACCTACAGTAACTGAACACAATACAAATGGCTGTTGTGAATATTAACTGTTCCCCACCACCAAAATTATACCTAATTATATTTAAATTAGTAAAGATATCTGTTAGTGATAAAGCTAAAATGTCTTTCAGGATCATTAGGAATTTTGGTTGCTTGACCAATTGGGACTGAGATATCATTATATCGGTAAAATATCTCATCAGATGTTTCAGGACAATCATTGCTTCTACCATAATCATCATACAAGAAACTGATTTGCTTTCAGAGTAAGAAGATTCAAGACAAATAAATTGTTCATGATATCTCAGCAGGCACGAAAACAAATCATTGCTTTTACTGCCTTCGGCATTTATTTTTCAAAATTCTTCACAATTTCAGAAACAAAGCCATTTTTCACAAGATATCTTGTCAGTCACATCCAAGAGGCTAATTTATCTTCTCGCTTATTTTCAACAAAGTGGATAAAGAGATAAAAGATAGAATCAGCCAATATTTCCAGATGATGAATTTCAAAAGACTTTTTAATGATAAATTCATAAAAAGCAAAAGTACAATAATAAATTCCCTTTTTGTCTTATACAGTGTTTCAGTTGGAATGTTGCTGGTACCAGGTCTTCTTGTTAATATGTATTGTTCAAAACTTGCTTATGCTATAGGTAATAGTAATCTAGTCTTTCCAAATTATCCTAATTGTAACCAGGTGAAGCACCTTAGACAAATGCAAAATCCCCTGCTGACACTACTAACAAAAAAATGATCTGCTTGCAAAAAATAGGAAAATCTTTTTGTTGATTAACTTTTGTTTATTTGCATTTATTAGACCTTCTGCCACCCACGACATTTGTTAGAATTTTAAAATTTAAAAAAAAAAAAAAAAAAAAAAAAAAACTATGTTTTTTAGATGTCAAGTTAAATATATGCTACATTTCAAGCTTTTTAACAATCATAACTATTTTTTTTTGTCAAATTTTACAAAGAATTGTTTTAATTTTGTAAATAATTTTATACTGATGAAATTATTTGTGTAAATCAATATTAAGATATTATAAAAAAACAAAAAAACTTGATAGTTTGAGATGAACCAAATGAATTAAGACATTTCTAAATACCATTGAGGAAAAACACAGTCAAAACATATTAAAAATAATAAAGATGTAAATACTGGAAAAACACAAATGATAAAAATATCTCATGCTAACATTGTATTGTGTTAATTCTGATACTGAAGTGTAACTTTGCATTGTGATATTGAGTAGAATTTCTGTTCTGTATCCAAGGGCAAAATGAAGTGCCAAAAAAATTAAAGACTTTTCTAATAACATGTAGCTCCTCCAATCACCAAAATAAGGGTGGTTATACAACATGTTAATGAATCTGCGAGGTATATGGATATATATATATCCAGGTATATATTAATGGACTGTCCATAAATGAGTTTGATTTATTGGGTGTGGCTGGAGAGAATTTAGCCAGGTCTGCAACATGTTCAAATGCACAATGAATGGTGTTTAAATCTGGTGGGTATGGTGGCCAACGGAGTACCCAATAGGTGAGTGCTCCTGTAACCAGCTTTGTATAACCTATACATGATGGTGGTGGTTCTGTCTTTTTGCTGGAAGAAGAAGAAGAAAAAAAAAATTCCCACCAGGAAAAACAAAGTGGGTTGCAAATAGTTGGCAACAAAGATCTGGACAGCCTCCAGTCTCACTAGTGGGGGTTCTTACTAGATCACATTACAGGGCCCCACCAGCAGTGTTTGCACAGCACCCTGGCTAACAAGCTGAATCCTTACTTTTGTACAGCATTCTTTACATAACAATCTATATAAAGAAATGTAACTTGTCTTACTATAACAATGTTCTCTAGCACAGGTGAGCTGCAGTAACCAATGCCATGGTGTTGTTAATAGTACTCTTCTTTATCAAAGACTATGAAAATTTTATGGAATGCAGTCTATTTTGTACAGTACACTGATTGGTTGAGTGACATCAGTATTGAATTGGGATGTGATTTGATTCAATGCTCTTTTCCATTCAGTGGTTACCATATTTGTCAGTTACCAGTGGTCTCCTTCTTGCAATTTTTACATGCTGTTTATTCATGCTACAGTTGCATGAAGAAAAATTTCTTTTGTTTTTAAAAATACTAATGTTCTTCCTATACAAGGCCCAAGGGCCAGTTAAAGTAGAGTGTTATCAAAGGTGGTTGTTGTATGAGCACATTTTATGCAGATATGCGAGAAAGATAATGGTTAAGCTTAGACTTGAGGAGGTTAAGAATGTAGTGGTTGGGAAATCATCCTCTTGAGATTCTGTTCTACAAAGCAACAGTTCTTGAGAAGCTATCCGTGTGGAACTTACTCCTTATTAATGGAATACAAAGGTAATGTTGGTAGTTTACCCCAATGTATTCAGCATGGCAGATCTTAACTGGGTGGGTTAAAGTTGAAGAACTAAAGAATATAGCTCACTTGAACATTTTCCATGGAAATAGTGGTAAAGTAGTGAGAGGCTTGCAATATATTGCTTCTGGGAAAGGGGTTGTAAGTTAGAAAACAATTCATCACCCACAAGGCCACATAGATGCTTTTGGACTGGAAATTTAGAGCAGAGATATAATGCTCCATGATTTTAGCCCCAACAATCATTCCACAGTAAAATGTTGGAAAATCATGTCAATATTCCATGGCTGCCACAGATACACTACCTCTTTACCTATTATATCACATGTAATATATTATTGGCCAAGTTCATTTCTACAAGTGGAAGAAGGTGAAAATTTTTTTGGCACTTCAATGTCTATCCATAACAAAGATGATTTCTTTGTGCAAACTTTTTTTTAAAAAATATTCATATTATGTTGGTGTCAGTGAAAAACTTACCTGATGACTTTATATGGGCTAATTTGCATTCAATGGCCTGGGAAGGTAGGTATGTTAACTCTCGGGGCATAGTTTGCAACTCATCAATACAAACTTCTTCCATATTTCCATAGTCAACAAAATGGACAACTGCTTGGGATTCCAGAAGACTTAAAATAATCACTCTGTACCACCTGAAATAAAAGTAAACAAAGGCAATTGTATTGAGATTTATTGGGCATAAATTAGTACTTGGGGGTGGGGGTTGAAGAGAAAGAATAGGAAAATTGTGGTGTACTAATTTACCCATTTTCCATGTGAGAAGGAACAGCCTGTCTTAATGTTTATTAAGTTTTGCTTAATATGAGAAGAGGCAAAATAAAAGCAAGATTCTTTCAAATAGGGATAAATTGCCAACCATAAAAATCAGTGTTCAAAATATAGATTTTGAAAATGATTAAATAATGGTTTCTGATGGTGTTGGCATATAAGCAACTATCTTAATCACCAAGCAGACTGGGTTTTCATTTTGATATTTACTTCAGCTAAATACAAAGTAAAACGAAAGTACAACAACGATTGCATTACACTGTAACTCCCAAAAGGTAAATTGATTATTGCTGCATAGAAATATTTAATTCAAATCCAAGGAATATTGATGAGCATGAATTCTTTTGTTTGTCTGCAGAGAACAAACACTAGAATTCTAAGTAATATAGTTAAAAAAGAAAAAAACAAGCAAAAAAAACCAAAAAAAAAAAACCAACAAACTCCTTGAGAAATGATATATTTTTAAAAAGTCAGATTTCTTTTAAGGAAATCCCTCAAACAGGTTTCTTTAAATGGAGTTTTCTTTGAAGCACATAACAGAAACAGGACTGTCATAAATTGTTATGTTTGATTCTCAAAACCATTTTTTTTTCAATATCTTTTTCTTCAACATAAAAAAATGAGAGTATCTTTTCTTAGAAGATATCTTTTTCTCAAAGATATATATATATATATATGTGTGTGTGTGTGTGTATGATACAATGGCCTTACTAAGGTTGAAGATGACTGATTTTTTTACTACAACTGCATGAGCTGTTAAACTAGTCATCGGAGAGTGGATTGCTTGTTTTGCTATCAAGCATACAAATTAACCAGTGACAGTATATTTGGCCAAGTTTTTATAGCAAACTGTAAGAGTCAAGGCAGGTGTGGATTCACGCTTTTTTAAGGATATAAGCACTAATCAAAGTGAATATCTCATATATATTTCTTGCTTTCTCTTTCTATATATAAAAAATTCGTCAGATATGAATAAAAACAAAAGGATTATATATATATATATATATATATATATATATACACACACACACACAAGTGGACTGAGGTCAACACAGATTGATGACAGTGTTTCATGTTGAGTGCAATCTTCAGGACCTGTGTTGTCTTTAAGCTTGACTATATATGCTGGTCAGTGGTGCATTATGGGTCAGCAAGGTCTATTAAATTATCGTAATGGCTATTGGGTGGGTAGTAACAGTCATACTTCAAATTATTCTAGAGTAGAAATAACTGTGGGTCCAAATGCAGTTATTTGTAGTTAGTTTATAATTTTGTTGATTATTATTACTACTATATTTACTTGTGTCTATGTGCGTATTCATAGTTTATCTATTTAGATTTTTTTGTTTATTTTACTTATATTCATTTTTTTCCCCAGGCATTGGTTATCTTATTTGTTTAAAGTATTGGTTTTGTCTAAGGTATGTTACATTATCTGCATTGTATATAATGCATAGTGTTGCATTTTACAAGGTATTCATTTTTAGTTTTAAATTTTTTAAGTAACATAAAATATGTTCTCGTGCCTGCCTGTGTATGTGTATTTATATATATATATATATATATATATATATATAAAAAAACCAATGAAAACAATGGGTTGACCTGATTTTTATTTTTTTTTACCTGGAATCCAGTGACGATTTGCTAAGACAATGCATTCCTGTAATCCATTCTCTCTTTCGCTGTGGTTCAGTCTGGAGACCCATTTTCTCTTGGATCTTCATCATCAAATCATTTAAACTGAAAAATGTAGAAAAATAAAGGGAGGAAGAAAATCCTTATTTCCAGAAGAAATACTCAAATGATCTGGACACACACCCAACAATATTAAACTGACCAAACTATTCCATTTGTCATTTTTTTTTAAAAATAATGATCTTTATATAATTCAACATTATGTCAAATTTCAAAGGATGAGAATAGAAATAGAAACAAATGAAAATCAAACACTTACCATATTTTCATATCCAGCTTTTGAACATAGAAGTGTTCGGGGTTAAAAATATATGAGATAGTGACATTTTCATAATCATCACCTGCCTGTAATGTTTCGTGTTCAAGATTAAATTCCCAAGTTGAACAGCTTCAAAACAAAAACCAACAACAGAAATTATTACAAACAATTCTAATAGGAAAAGAAAAAAAAAAAAAAATTAAACTGGTAATAAAATTAGCATTTTTTTTTTTTTTAAATCAGCCAAAAAGTTAGATGATTCCATTCCAGCATCCATGTAATACAAAGAGAAATTTTGAATTTAAACAACTTCAATTTCTAGTGAAACTTTTGTCATAATCATGAACAATTTGCAAGGACAAACTCTCAAGATTCTTGTGTAAATGATTTCTCACACATACTTAAGAGATGAATAGATTCTTTTTATGTTAATTTAATGGACAGGCTTTCTCAGGAATCTTGTCTCCAGCACATCTTTGAATTAAAGTTTTGTTAGTGATTTTAGATAGCCATAAAAGTAGGGCCCTTTGAAAAAAATGACCACCCAAAAGCTGTCTGGGCTGTCGCCCTTTCTGATTGGTGAAACACAAATGGATGGAAAGGGGTGGTGGGTCTCATAGCCAGTATCCATATAATGAGTGGTCAGTGGAAGGTCCAGGAGTCAGAGGATATGGCTGGCAGTGAGTAAAATGGCCAAGCAGTATGTAGGGGCCGGTTTTCTGTGGCCAGAACTAAGTGAGAAATCATATTTTTTTGTTGCTTCCTGATAAAACAAGTGTTTTGAAAAGCATTTGTCATTTATTCTTTCTTGACATCAATGGAACATAGCAAAAACCTTGTGTATTCCCATACAACTGACGTTGGATGTCATCACAATTGGCCTCAGTCTGACATCTTCATGTTTTTCACATGACCACTTCTAAATTGTTCTTTGTTGACTTCTTGAAAACCTTTTTCATACTGGCTACCATAGGACATATACAACATGAAAATATTTTGTCAGTAATAGATACTTTTTTTTAGGTGTAACTATTTTAAAAATTTGTCTTGTGTAATATGAGATATATTAAAGAATAAATTTTTCTTCAAGTAATGCCAAGAATCCCTGCTAGCTAATTTAGAAATATAAGTTGAAGTGCAAACCATTTGTCAATCAAAATTTGTTAATACGTAACTTGACTCATTCAGTAAATGTGGGAGTAAAATAATTCAATAAAAATTGAACTTAGTTATTTGAGTTTAATGAACAACAAATGTTTTAATATTTTTATTTAACTGAGAAAGGGAATATGACAAAGAAATTCTGAAATCAAATAAAAACATTCAATATTATTAACTTTATAAAATATACCTACCTTGAAGGCAGAGTGTTTGAAGGTATCAGTTTAGGAACGTAGCCCTCAAATAGTTTATGTAGCTGTATTAAATGCTGAAGAATAAAGAGAAGAAAATAATCGTCATTAGAAGTTATCAAAGTTTGTAGAATTTTTCAGGAAATCTTTGATATGTTTAAATTAAATTTGCACTTTATATCATTTGCACAAAACTCTTAAACTTATTGGAGTAGACAGGCTAGGTTTTTGGTCAATAAATTATGCCAGGTTTTTAGGAAATAAAAGCCTCAACAAAAATTATAAACTGTTCCATAGTTGAGATAATTATTCTATAGAAACCATCTCACTTGTTGACTATTGTGGCCTGTGGAGGCTTCCTTACTTTGCTCAATTCTGCAGTAGCAGCAATGGAAATATTCAGCATGGTACAACCAGAAGTCATAAAAGTCCTGACAGAGCCCTATTTCCCATTTTAGTGGCTTCTACCAGCACCTGCAACATTCAAACCTAGCTTGAAGGGCTACTCAACCCATGTTGCAAAAGATGAGGCCTGTCCTGGGAACTTGACTTCAAATTTTCTTGTTCCTTGAAGGAACCAGCAGAGAACTCCCTTTGAGACACCTACCCAAAGGAAATACTCCACACAAACCTTGCTGCAGAAGACTTGTACCAGTCCTAGTAGTGTCACACTCAGATTTCTTGTTCCTCCTGTAGGAATTAGCGGCAAAATCTCTCACAACAAAACATCTACTCAAGAACTTTGTTAACTGGGATATTTCTTCAAAATACTATTTTGCACTCTCTTTCAACCTTGTAGCTCAGTTTTGTGTTTTATTCATCAATCCATAACAATTCAATAATATCCTCACCAACCTATTCAGATTTTTTAGTATTTTTGTCAAAAAATAAACTCTACAAAGAGAAATATTAGCACAAGTATTTTTGATTTAATCATAAAACCCAACTTAGCTAACAAAACAGCCAACAGTTTTACTAAATCTTGATAAATACCTAAACCTAATACCAGTCCATCTAAACTTTCAAAAGAAATTGATATTTTACAGTAGCACCCAACCTATAAGCACATATGAACTGATGGCTCAAAAAACATTGATAAAATCGGATGTTCAGCCATTCTTTATATCATAACAATAAAGAAAAAGCCTACCTGATAAATTCTATGTTTTTAGTGCTGAAACTATAGTCATAGACTTAGCTTCAGACATCATAACAGAAAATGAGTCAAATTAGCAAATTAATCAGTTCAAATTTCTCAGAGACATTAAAATATATCACATATTTTGGAAGCTTTCCTGACACAGAGACTTCATAGATTCAGACCATTAAAATAAACTCTAATAAGAATTACTCTCTAAAAAGTAGTCATGAGAATTTGATAAAAATAAATGAATAAAGCCATTCTTATCAGATTCCCCTTATAGGAACATTTTTTGAATAATTATTGAGTTAATTTTAGAAGAATTGTAGAAAGCAATGTTTTTATATATAAGGTTCCTTACTTGAGGATTGTCAATAGCAAGATTGTTGTTAATCAGTTCTCTGCGTAAACTTGGACCATTAGTGACCGTTTTGATAGCCTTCATGAAAGTCCGTTCTAGGATAGGATCAAGCCAGAGAGTATTGTCCATTCTGAAACAAAAAGAGTTGCTTTTTCCTTCAACATGGCTAAAAAATTGAAATGTCTTATTTTCTTTCAATAGAGATTAAACATTAGAAAAAAAAATTAAATTGGTAAATGAATGGTTAAGAATAAAAGAAAGGGGATTATTATTAAACTTTTAAAAAACAAAAATGACATCAGAAGTCAAATTAAACAGTAGGAGACTTTTAATGATTTGCTTTTTCATGATAGCTATTACTATATCACATACGACAGTGATTAGAAAATTAAATCTCAAAATTTGATTGTCATGCAGGCCCCTATTTAAAATCATATGAATCTTTAAATATAAAAAAACAAAACAAAACAAAACAAAACAAAACTTGTACAGTTATATGATGGAAACCTATATCCTTGTAAGGTATTGTACATAGCTTAAAATCTTCGTTTAAATTTATAGGTAAATAAAGACCAACATTTCTTTGAATTAATTTTCTGACATTTAACTATTTTTAATAAAACTTACAATGAATAGTCTTTCATTATTCACTACTCCTTTAAGCTCAAGATTTTGCGTATCATCAATAATGATCTTTCATTAATTCCTGTCTATTTAATTCCCTTAAAAAATAAAATATATTTTGGGTAATTTTTAAGATTGAATTTTCCTAGCATAATCTGTTAAAATTTGTACCTCTTACTAAAAATAAATTAAACGCAGATTAGTATTTTGGTTGAGAGCTCACATATTCCTATGAAAATATCTTCCTGTTTTTAAATTGTAATATAAAATCCATTATTTATGTATATTAGTAACATGTCATAAAAGACTTAAATGTTTTGTAAGACTTGGGGGGGGGATTTGGAGAGAATTTTCTATATCAACAAATTCAGTAATTATTTTCTTTTTTGGCATTCTGCAAATAAATAAAATTTATAAAAATTCTTCCCATTTATTTGGATTGGATTAGTTGCTAACATTTATGAATTAATTCGAAATAAACAGGAATACTTTCAGCCAAAAGATTTTCAAGGCTTGCTACAAATTATAATAAACAATTTATAAGGCAAAGTATTAATCTCCATTTCAACAATAAAAAAAATCCAAATTTAGTCTTACACAAATCTGATTTTGCCATAAAGCATTTTGGATTCAAGCCAGCTTTCTGCAAATGAGTTAGCCTAGAAAAAGGAAAAATAAAAAAAATACTCATCACCAAATAAATCATGTGAAACAAAAGCTTATTTAAAAGGTGACAAAATAAATAATTTCTGTAAAGATATTACTTATAATTTTTAAAAGAATCATTATCATTTAAAGAGATGCATAGAGAAGCAAACACCTTTATATTGCTTTTCTTATTACAGCAACATTATGGCTGATCCATTCTTTTGTGTTCTTCAGAAAAGAAAGGGTGTCTATGATGATGATGGTGGTGTTGCCTGTGTGGTTTACATTGCTGGGAATGAGCCAAGCCACTATTTCTGTTTCATAAAAAAAAAAAAAAAGAAAAAGAAGAGGTAGGGATCTCTCTCTTCCTTTACCAATTGTACACCTGAAGAAGATTGTAGAACAGATCTGGTAAAACACTGCAGTAATAATAAAAGCAACAAGGATGTAAATTAGTTTAAAAACTCTAAGAATGATAAGTATTTCCATTAAAAATGTTTAATGACTTTTGACATAAGGTTTCATTTAAAGAACAGTCAGCCAGAGTTGATATCATTAAAACCAAATGAATGAAGCCATATTACTGAGAAAGTTTCTGCTTGAATTTCTGGGATGAGGAGTTATCATTATTTACACTACTTACATTTGGACTATTGTCTTCATTTTTGTTGTTTTTATAACAATGTTTCAGCTGAAACCTTGTGATAATAACAAAGATGAAGACAATAATCCAAATGTAAATATTGAGAAAGTGTTTGTCAATATTGAAGCAAATAATTTTCTTTAACATTTCATAAAATACACTGGTCATAATTTAAATTCTATGTATTTTCTATGTAAGTTAAGTAAGAATTTCATGGAATGGGAAATATACAAGTTCAAATAATTTTTATACCTTATCATTTTACTGGTGATCCATCAGTAGAAAACTCGTCACACTAGATCTATGACAAAAACATGTCAAGGTAAAATAATTTTTTCTTCTAACAATGGACAAAGGTTCTGATTCAGTTGATCAAGTATTTCGCAAAAATTCTAAAGGAGGTTTGTGCTTTGTGTACATTCTATGTCTAAGGCAGCAAATTTATAAAAAAATAGTTGAATAAAAAAAAACATACAGCTGGTGTCCATTCAATGTCAAAGTCTACTGGATGTAAACGGCAGAGAAACACTTCAACAGCCTGGAATGGAATTGCCTTGAATTCATCAGCCAGTTGATACAAATTGCAGATTGGATGACTTTCCACTTTTCCAATATCAACAAAAAACAACTGGGAAAAACAAAAAAAAAACAAAAACAACTTAGCTTGCAAGAAGAATCTGTGATATGTCCGTTGGAAAGAGAGTTTCAGCTCTCTTTTCAATGGATATTTTCAATTAATTTAAAGAATATTTTTTTTATTTTTATTATAAGATGGGTTAAATCAAATTATGTTCCTTTTCTTTTGTTTTTGTATGTATTGTTCTTAGTTATGTATTCCAATAACCATTTTTTCTTAATTCTGATTCATATGTTTTTTTGTATTTTCATTAAATATTTTTATATTACTAAAATTAGGTACAATTTTTTTGTTAATAGCTATTGGGTATATGTTTAAATACATTAGGAGGGTTATTTGAATTTTTGTTTATATATATATATGGGATTATTATTTGCTTTCCTATATGGTTTGTATGTATTATTATATAAATTAAATATGTCTAGAAAATTTACTATTTTTAGGTTAGATTTCATGTCTATTTTAAATCCTAATTTATTAAATATTTCTATTATTTGTTTTGTTATATTTTCTATTTTTCTACCATAATTAATAATTTAATAAATTATTTATGATATATATACCAATATGTTCACCAAATACACCATCATAACTGCCCATTGTTACATTCTTTTTCTTAATTCTGTTTCAATGGGCATTTATGACAGTGCAATATTATGCAAAGTTATAGGTATATATATCACAAATAATTTATCAAATATTAATAAAAAGAATATAGTTTTATATATATGGAATCAAAAAGAAAGTAATATACCTACTAAAATGGCAAATTATAAAAAAAGTACCCCCATATAATATTAATAATAGGAATTGTAGACCATGTTTAAAAGAAAAATTATCAATAACAACTTTTAATAGCTTCAATACAGAGCATAAAAGAAAATTATAATGGGAAGAAGAATTTACAATTGGAAAATTATTACACTTATGAATAAACACATAAACAAAGGTCAAAACTCATGAATGTGTGCATATACACAACAGAGTTATAAAACACGCAAAAAATTAGAATGCAAAAAATAAAGATGCAGAAAAATCAGAAATATATTGAAACAACAGACACTTGAAAAGTTATGTTTGGATGAAACTTTGAAGTCATGGATATAACATCACATATTGATATGCACAATTATAGTTAAATAATTCTTCTGCATAAAAATATGTACGTATATATATATATATATATATGTGCGTGTGTGTACAAATTTACTTACCTGAGCAGTGTTCTTGGAAGCATTGTTGTATGGTTGTAGAACTTTTACCCTATGAAAAGAATTTTTAAAAATTTTCAAAGTGGAAAGATTAAATTTAGTCCTAAATTTTTTTTTTTTTTATATTTTCAATATTATAAAAAAGCAAAGGGGAAACCTATTATTAATATTCAAAGGTTTTGATTTATTATGACACATGAAAAGATTTTCCTCAATAAAGGTCAATGTTTAAATACCTTCATACTAGAAAAAAAATAAAAAATAACATTCTTAGAAATAAGCAGGATAAGACACACAGAAGATAAAATCAATTGTAAAAATTCTTTTTTTTTTTTTGGTGAAATATGGTAGCAATTAGTGTTTTTTTTTCAGTTTGATTTAGTACTTAATCATCCCAAACAATTCTAAGTTGTTATGGTTAATGATATAACAGAATGTTAACCCTGGTTCAATGTCTTACTGTATGAGAGATAACAGTTTGAAGCAGAAAATATTAGTTTAAATTATGAAAAACTCAGAGAAATTAATTAATGGTAAACAGTATTTTTTAAGAAAATTTTTTTTTTCCCATTTTAACAGTGAAGAATAAATTCTCGGGATTTCTTACTCTTGAGCATGTGACATACAACTGGTCACATAAAAATTTCTTTCTGGAATTCTAACTTTTGGAAGTATTTGGATTTGTGATTAGTTTATAGTTCTCGCAAACACTGGATGAACTGGAAACTGGATTCTTGTATATAAAAACTTAAAGATATGCAAAAAACAATATTGCATTTTTATTATTTGTTATTTTAATCATTAAAATGTTTTTAAAATAGTGAGAATATTCTGTATGTTAAATAATAAAACTTAATTTTTGCAAAAAAATAATGAAAATTTATTGTACTAAGATATGCACTCTAGTAAAACCAAATGTACTTTGTACCTCCCCTTACCTGTGTGTACATCTTGAAATTTGGTTTTGATTTATCAATGTATCCCTATTTTAGGGGGTGTGACTAACAAAAGTTACAGAATTTTATATATTGAAAGATGCATTTATTAACATAAGGAACTTTTATAGCAAAGAAAATCTATTGCCTATAAAGCCAAATTTTTCACTTGTGACTGTGTTAATAGGATACCACAAATGGATAAAATATGACTTCAAATATTATATATAATTCACATGTGAGCTAACCTGGAAAACTGTTCGCTGGTATTGACAATACATAACATCCCTGTTGTCAGGTGATCTAGAAAAGAAAAAAAATAAGGCAATAAATCTATTTTATACACAAGGGTAGAAACTATATTTGTAGATGGGTGGATTAAGCATTTAGGAATTTCTTCAACATCATATAGATATGACGGGAGAGGGAAAAAAAAAACAAAACATGTAAGTGATCTTTTACTAATGGGTTAGAAAATATATATATATATATATATATATATATATATATATATATATATATATATATATATATATATATATATCAAAGTATATAATTGGTATATACGGAATGAATTCCAATAACCAACAATTACTATTCTTAAAAGAGTGCTCAATACAAAGTAGAGCAGATATAATTATTTTATAAAAAATTTATAACATAAGTATGTTATAAAATCACTACAAAAATAGCCATTTTGTTTCAACACACTCTGTGTCTTATCAAGTGATGGTGTTGAAAAAGAAAATAAATGGTTTTAAAAGTTTCAGATTAATTAACGATCCTACACTAGGGGAGCATTGTTACAAAAGCTAGAATAACCAATCAAAAACGAAGTACAGAAAGATTCAAAAGCTTGACAACAAAATCCTGCTATTATAGCTATTTAGATCTTTAAATACGTGTAATATTAAAAATAATTTTTACTAACTAATAATTATAAATTTATATGATAAAATTTAATATTAAAATTAAAAACTGGCAATTTTTAAAATCAAATTTAATCACTATTAAGTTTAAAAACTACAAAATTATTGAGAAAAGAAAATAATATATATGTTTATTCAATTCATTTCTTCATTGAAATTACGTCTGACAAGACAAAAAGCTACAATTCGTCCGGTCATCTGATAATACATGTATATATTTTTTTTTTTTTCCGTTTTATTTTAAAGTTTGTGAATATGGTCTTAAACTCATATGACACAACAAAAACACAATCAGATTATAATACATACGCATCTAGACATAATTAGATACATACACACACACACTAAAAAAAAAAAAAAAAAAAAAAAAAAAAAAAAAAAAGGTGGGAGGTGGGGAATATATGAACAACTCCACAGCCCTTTACGAAAAAAGGAGACGTGGAAACTAACACTTATACACACACACACACACACACAGTTAAATGTGAATACACTCTACATACACATAGACACCGATATATACACAAACATACATCCACAATGGCATAGACATTGAGAAATCACAACCAGTAAATATTTCAGACTTAAATAAATGCTAACCACTTATTGAATTATAACTCAAGGGAGCAAATATATAAAGATAAAAATGTTTAAAATAATATTATTTAATATATTAAAACAAAAACTCTAAAACAATAAATATCAATAAAAATATATATATATTATTAATCATATAAGTTGATAATAGTTTCATTATATATTTGGCAAA
>CAHIKZ030000415.1:145000-295000 GCA_903632075.3 Acanthosepion pharaonis
CCAATGTCATGTGCTGCATGTTAAAGTAAGAACCTTATTTTCCTATGCACCAGATGCAAGCCACTCTGGCTCGCTTGCTTCTATGGGAGTGTTTACCACATAACATGTTAAAAAAGGCTTGTGTTGCATTTGGAACAAGTGCTCATTCTTATAATGGTTATACTTACAGGTAATATATATAGGAGGTGGATTCAAAAATGTATATTCACCCCATTAACCTATATCCTTTCTAATAACCTTACTTTTTCAATTGAAAATTTAAATTAGCAATGTTGTATGAGTGAATTAAACCCAAAGATTATTAACTGTTGTTAGCAATCAAAATGTGAAGGCATTTTTTTACCATACTAATATATAATCATTGACAACCAAAGTATGCATGCATTTATTTGAAACACACACACACACACACACATCTCTTTCTAAAGAGATACAACTTGGCTATATTGGGAGATATGAAAATGTTAGCATATAGTGGCAAATACCAAAATTTGGCATCTTGAATTTGGCTCAACCCAATAAAAACCTTGTAACTCAAGCCATAGTCAAAAGTCCAACACAAAATTTTGTACATATCTTGGCATAAGGCAGACAAATTTTTCAAATTAAAAAAAAATTAAGATAATGCTTTTTGTGAAATTAAAAGTCAAAGTTTTAAAGGTTAAACTTTTTTATTTGACCTTTAAAAAAAAATAAATATATCAGCTTTTAAATCTATCCAAGTACTTTAAAATGGTATATAATTCAGCTTTGTGGGTGGAAAAAAAAACAAAAAAAAACAACCGAGATATTAATATTTAAACTTCATGAGTATTTTCCAAAATTCATCTTTTTGGAAAAACATCAAAGGGTCATATCTCTGGAACACTTTGAGCTACAGGTGTAAAACAGGCACCATTCAATTTGTATCATGAAGCTCTATAAGTGTACCAAAATTTGAAATAATGATCAGAATCTTGTTGATTTGACACGGAATGACTATTGTGTCTATTTCATTTATTCCTTGTTGTCAGATTAGAAAATTGTATCTAAATTTAAAAAAGGAAATAGCAACAGCCCCCCACCCCTAAAGATGAAGATAAGTTTGGAAAAACTTGTTGAATTCTAGTTTTATTTGGTTTCAAAGTGGGTATCATAGTTCTTCAAGAGAAAACTTATTTTTATTTTACATATCTGCCAGTTCAGATCTCAAAGCAAGAGTGAGTGAGTGAATGTAGGAATTGCTTCAGATAACCTCCTTAGTTTTTGTAAATCTTCTGTCCATAATAGTAGCTATTTGTTCCTCTATACATTGGTTACAATTTCATCTTGGATATGTAAATGCATGCATATTGGCTGTTTAACTGGTTATACACACACACACACACACACACACACTTCTATTTCTACCGTTCAATTTTTTTTTTAATAGTGGGGTAGTAGTCTGCAACTTCCAGGATGTGGGTCACTGTCTGATCAGCAGCGGTTGAGTTGCATGTAAGACCTGAAATGTTCAACAAACACAGTCACACAAGATCAGTGAGGATGCACGTAGAAGATGTATTCGCTGAAATGGTTGCCTGCCCTTTACGATTAATTGTCAACAAGCTAGTCCCACAGTGTTCCACTAATATCATCTTGTGGCAGATTAAATTTAGCAAATACATTGATTATTTCACATTAGAGCAGTCATAGTTAGCAATCAGACAATAAAACAGCAGTGAGTTCAATCCTAGGTGCCCCAGTAATATAAGCTTAGGAAATATCATCATCAGCAGGTTACTGTAGAGTAGCGATTAGCTTCTGAATAAACTGCATAATTTTTTTTTTTAATTCTGGTTCAAGGTACATGTGGAACCCCAACTTTAA
This sequence comes from Acanthosepion pharaonis, assembly GCA_903632075.3. NCBI lineage: Eukaryota > Metazoa > Mollusca > Cephalopoda > Sepiida > Sepiidae > Acanthosepion > Acanthosepion pharaonis. Next base: position 146,849 of record CAHIKZ030000415.1, read on the forward strand.
AAAGGCCTTGTGCCCCATTCAAAATAAGTTTATATTCTGTTAAAGATCTTACAGAACATTACTATGAGAGTTTGACCATGACTGGATACTCTACTTCTGTAGTCTTGTACAGATTAAGCTAAGCTTTGTAAATAACTATCAATGCATATTTCCAAATGAGAGGATTAACAAATGGGATATAAAGAGAAAAACACAATGGAAAGGATGAAGTGGAGTGCCTTAAAGAATTGGCAAAAATATAATGAAAAGAGGCAGACATATTAAGAAATAGGTAGAAAAAGAAAAAAAACCCTGAAATATTGCCTTTACTTGTAAGTTAAACAGTTTTAATATTTATGAAAAAAAGAGAGACTTATTTTTTTAATTCATAGCTAACTTCATGGAATGTGATATATTTTAGATAAAAATTTTCTGAAGTCTTTCAAAAATTTATTGAAATTTTAAAACTGAATAAAAGAAAAATTGACAACCATAGATAAATGTACCTGCAATAAGAAATTGTCAAAAGGATGTTTTTTTTTTTTCCTCATGACACCGCTTTTAAAACTACCTTCACTTTTTGGCAATGTTTATTGTTAAAAAAAAAAACGATGAATAGATTTGTAATAAAACAAACATGATGAAGTGAATTTATAACGTTTCTTAGTTCTTGAGATTTGACAACAAAAATAATAAATACTATTTATTTATTAAATTGTTTATTTATATTATTTATTGGAATGGTTGGCAAAACATTGGCTAATTGCCAATTGATTAAAACTTTATAAAACCCTAAATAAGGATTCCTTATATTATAATAATTTAGTAAATGTTTATACGTTTATGAACAAAAAATTGTTTTTACATTTCTTTATAAATTGGTAAATGATAAATTTGCATTGCATTAATTCTAATTGTTTCAGTTTTTATAATGTTGTAAATATAAAATTATTCTTTTAAATAAACAATATAATAGTGTTTAATATTTTTGTAGTAAATTCTCAAGAACAACAACAAAAAGTACAAATTCGCTTTCAACATGTTTAGGTTTTATTCCAATTCTAATAAATCGCCTTTTAAAGAAACACTGCAGGCAGAAAAGTGAAGGTAGTTGATAAGAAGAAAAAAAAAAAAAAAAAAAAAAAAGGTGTTGTAGGACTAAACTTTTTGACACTGTCTTATTGTGGACATGTTTATCCATGTTTGCTAATTATTTTTTTCTTAAATAGTAGAATTTGCATGAGTTCAGTTAATTTATTTGAATCTGCAAAGCCACTTGTATTTTTAACTTTCTGAAGTATTGACAAATGCCCTGGTGTGAATCAATATTTGGCTTAAGTTCAGCAATAATCAAAGAAGAAACAAGAGAAAAAAAAATTACCTAGAGTTTTTCTGTTGGAATGGTTACTGTAATAAACAGCCATTCCCATAATCAGGCTGGCCAAATCACTGTGGATCTGAATTGATTTAGTTGTACCAATTTGGTGCTCCAAAATACGTACATAAAAATTATTAGCTGTTTTCACATTCAAAATTTTCACCTGAAAAAAAAAAAAAAAAAAAAAAAAAAAAGAAATTTATAAATTTGTTTTTTTTTTTGCTAGTAATTCTTTCAATTGGAGTTTTATTGCAACTATAAAACTGCTATTTTACAGTTGTTAGTAAGCAGTTAAAATTAGAAGATTTAAGATGTTGACAGGTCAGGCATTGCAGAAAATCTAGAATGAAAGCTATCTTTTTTTTTTAAACCCAGAAGAAACCAGTGGCCTAATCAGTAAAACCCCCAGAGAAAAAGACTCACACTGAAAGAAATGTTTCCAATCCATATTACTAATGACCATGAAAATTGTATACTAAAATTACTCTTAAAAAAAAAAAAAAAAAAACATTTAGTGATCCTCTCTTTATCAGTTCATCTTGTGAGCAGGTGATGCTGAGCACACTAATTGATAAAAAAAACATAATATAATTACAAAAATTCAAATATGTTTGTATATCACCTGTGATATCAATAAATATGTTGAAAGTTTCATCCATTTTGATTACATTTATAACAATACAACAAATCCTGAAAGGGAAAGATATGAAGGAATAATAATGGCTGTTTTTTAACATTGACTAAATTTGGTACAACTTATGACGGTCAACTGAACTTCTTGCTTGTCTAGACTTAGTTATTTTCTGCACTAACTAAATATTTTGGCAGAAATAGAAATCAGAACAAAAAAATGGGGGGGGGGGATTTTTCTGGTCAGGAACTAAGACAAGCATTACTGACAGAAAGGAGGAGGCTACTATGTACAAGAGTTACTCTGAAAGTAAAGCCCTCGCATTATAATGGGCCAATGTTAAAGGCAGATATTGTTTCCAATCCATGTTACTTACTAATGGCCACAAAATGATGGCCAGAGAGTTTCAATTGAAAAAATAAATAAATAAAAACTACAGAAACAGCTAAAAGAAACTGTAATCAAAAATTTATAATAACTGATAATACTTCATTTAAGAAATTCTATTGTTACATAAAATATTACTAATGTAATAAAAAGCCAGTGAATAAAATGAAGGCGGCACTAGTAAAAGAGTTATGATAATCAACAGTTAAAAATAAAATAACACTTTATCAAATAAAAAAATGTTACATACTATCATGATGAGGGTTCACAATAATAAGGTAAGTTTCAAAAAACTGCTCTGGGCAACAGTAACAACAGTAAAGCAGGAATGTGTGAATTCCAGACAGACAAAAGTAGCAGGTAAAAAAATTGCAGGCATATTTACCAAACAGTAAGAGCAGTGCCTCAAATAACATCCCATTACTGGTGCTGCTCAACCCATCAGTCAATGCATTGTATAGAATATGTTGGAATATGTGGAGTTTTACAGTCATTTGACCTCCAAAGCAGAAAAAGTAATTCTGGTCTATGAATATCACCTCTCCATTGCAATAAAAACCAATACACAATGTCAGTGACTTGATCAAATATGTAGAGTTAGGTATACACATAAGGGTAAGTTAAAGCTACCACCAATTACAAACAATAAAACTTGAATAAAAAGTCACACGTTTCTAGCATTTACTGTTTGGGAAATATAGAGGCAAACAGTAACATATGATTAAATAATTTGATATTTCCTCTGGTGTGTGTGATTTTAAGCATTACTATGTACTTACTCGGACATCTCCTTGAAAAGGCAAGTAAATATGTTGCAAAGAAGCTCCATTTAAATCAACAGAAGGCACTACACAATGGCGATCATTGCACTGATGCTTATTCCTGAAAAATTGATGGAGAAAAAAAAAAGAAAGAAAAAAGGCATACGTTAATAATTTTTTTCAAAATCATTTTTTTTTTCTATGAAAATAATTTTAGCAAAACTTGTTTGTAGCATTAGAACAGATTCCATAGAAAAAAGATTAGAACATTCATCACAACTTGTAACAACCTTTAATGATACCAGCCTGTTGCCCAGCTACTGAATTCTGGCTAAGGTCATTAACCCTGATACCCATCACATTTTTCAAACATTTGACTGTTTTACCTTGCACATGATTAGAAGTGAATTGATAAAAATATTTTCTAACATGACATATAGACACAGCAAACAAACTGTTTAAGTTCATCACTTCAGTTGACTATGTAGCATTATCTGTAAATTCTATAGATTTGTGTAGACATTTTTAGTTTTAATCTTTTTTGTAAACAAATCTATTCCCACCCAACATGATTAATGGAATGAAAGATGTTTATTTTGGCTGTCAGGATTATGTAAATCAACTAAAAATAAGAAATAATCTAGAAAAAGCAATTTTTCTGTATCTAATAAAGCATAAAAATGTCATTTTTTCAATTGCTTTGTTGTTGTTCTGATGCACATATTGGCATATATGCAGGGATAGATTATTCTATAGACTACAGCTGAGAGCCAAACAAGTTTGGTTATAATGGCAGGCCATAAATTTTTTTTTCTGCAGTAATGTTGATATATGTACTAATTTGGTTTGCAACAAATAGTAAAATAGTGGTATTCCTTAAAGAATATTTTAGTGACAAACAAAAGATAGCTATTCTAGTTTATTTAAAGAATTTGCAATAAGTTTACTTCAAGTTAAAATGTTGATAAAATATTCAAGACTGATGTGGAGAGAGTCTGAGGGGATGCCAAAAAGTCATAATTTGACTGCCTATAGGATATTTGCATTGATATACATTTATAATGATAGGTTATTTAAAGTGCTGTGTCTTCTCCAATGATATTTGTACTAATTATTTTTCAAGACGAATTCATTCCGTGTTGCTTGCTAACATTAATGCTACATCATTTGCATACAGTGATTTGACAGTAATTAAAACATTGGTAAGCAGAAATTTAAGTCAAACGAAAACAAAAGATATGATTCATCCAATTTACCTGCATTTTCCAAATGCTTTGAGATTGAGGCAAAGTTTCTTCTTAGGGTCAAGATCTTCTATCTAAAAACAAAGAATAGAGAAGATTTACTTCTTTTCTTTATTATTTCTGAAAGAAAAAAAATGCCTAAAACTTTTAGTTAAATATAATCATCAGAAAACAAATTAACAGAATTAAAAATAAAGAAAATGAAGAGAGAAAAACTGAAGAAAAATTTTATTGTTAAAGTTTAAAAATTCATGATGAATTTATTGTGTGTATGTGTACACTGGAAAAAGGTGTACACGTATATGTGCTGAGGAAAGTGTACATGATGTCAGTAGCACTTTCCTTTCTGACTGTAGATAAACACTTCCTGCTTGATTTGTTTACCTTGTGAAATCATTTCAATGCATTATTTTGCCAGAAGAGCTTGCTTTAATTCTTGATTATTGACAATCTCTTTGTTCTGATTGTCAATTCATAACATACAGATTGACTGCCAATATTAACCTTTACCATTGCTAATTTCTTTTTAGAGTTGTCGCCCCACCACTACATTTTTTTGAAGATGAAAAACTTTAACACCTACTGTTTTAAAATTGTTATAACTTTTTTTGTATTGTGTGCATAGATTTTCATTTTTGTACACTAATAAAAGAACGACTATTTTGGTGTAATGCATCTGAGGTTTTTATAACATTATTGGACTCTACTTTGAACAATAAGAATGTATAATTACTCTCCAAACTTAACAGAAGAATTGTGATGACATTGATCATAAACGAAAATGACATGTTCATCATGTTTTCAATTAATCTCTTTAGCTCTAATTTGAAATGATGATTCCTCTTGCTGTTGTGACCTGATTCATTTTCCCTCTCTACTGTTCCCTCTTTTTTAAAACTTATTCACTGTTATTTTGATGGTCCTTGAATGGACTTTGAAGATGGAAGCCAGAGTATGAATGTTGGAACCATTACTGAAGGCCAGAATGATCTTTTCCCTCTCACCATTGCTCAGTTCAGAAGACAGAGGGTTTGACACAAAACAATTTTAACCTATTCTCTTTTTAGCTGAATAACTCAAAGGGTTTTTCAGTGATTCTTACGACAAATGGTGTTGGCTAAACATCTGAAAACTTGAAAAAAAAAAGAAACTTAATTAGTTTAGTGGTTTTTTAGATATTAAACATTTTGAAGGATGGACAATTATACTGTAACACAATTTGAATAATTTTGCTGTTACAACTGGTGTGCGTATATACGCACACACACGGATGGATTTGCCTGTTGAGAACAATGGATAAAGGTTCAGTAAATTCTAATTTTTTACAGGACATCCTGCATAAGTGAATTGTTGTTTAAAAGGGTCAGTTGCTTGTGCTCTGCAATGCACATTCCCTCCATCATAGTGTACCATATGTCGTGTGCTGGTGCAATGTGTGTCAGATGATGCTACAATCACTCTTTTTCATCTCCTAGCTGTGCATGTTGACAGTTGGCTCCTATAAAAAGCTCATCTGCCCTTTGCCAACTATCTCTCTTTCTCTCTCTCTCTCCCCAGGCTGGTTTAAATTTAGTTTCCCTTCTCTTAGACTGGTTGACAGCCAAGGCTATAAAATTTAACAAGTTTTTTTTAAAAGTAATTCTTAGCAAACATGAAATCTGCTTAATTAATCATTCACCTGACGTATGTTGGATAGAAAATCCCAAGTTTCTTTGTCAGTAACATCAGTGCTTCTCATAAAAAAGGACCGCATACTCTTCACTTGTTTTTTATCCTGAGCTGTTATTAGAATGTAACTCTTGACACTTTTGACAGGAGCCTATAAAATATAATAAAAATAGAAAAGAAGATTATACACATTACATATTATTATGCGAACATATAATACATTTATCTCATTCATATAATGGGCCAATGCTGATATATTAACAAATATTTACTTTGTTATTTTAATAATAATAACATAATACATCAAATACAGCATAAAATATTATAATTAATACTATAATTTCATTAATAATACAAATTAGATACTATAAAAATTTAATTAATAATATAACACATCATAACAACTCCAATATAAAACATCTACACAACTACTTACCTTATCACTGTTGTAATGTTGGTAATAATTACTCATGGTTTGTATTCTTAATCCAATGTGAATCTTCTTTTTAGGCATTTGATAATGGACAACACAAGTGGCATCATTGATAGACAAATCACTTAAAGCCATATCAGAACAAACTGAAATAATGAAAGATAAACCAATGAAAATGATGCAGATGGGTGTGACATCCATATTATTATGAATGGAACAACCATTTTCTTCAATGCCTAGTTTAGTAATTATCCATGCAATCAATAATTAGTGTGTTATCTTTTCTGCTATTTTGTACAAACAAGAAATACATTGAAAGTTCAAATTAAGCATCTGATCCAATGTGTTCTGCAAGTAGCTAAGATAACTCTTTTTTTTTTTTTTTTAAACAAAGAGAATATGATTTTGATCCCTTCTTTATCAGCTCATATTTTGAGCAGGTGATTATGAGCACACTAACTGATAAAGAAAGTTACTCTGTATCATTACAAATTCAAATATGCTTGTATATCAACTGTGATATCAATAAATATGTTGAAAGTTTCATCCATTTTGATTACATTTATAGCAATACAATAAATCCTGAAAGGGAAAAGATATGAATAATAATGGCTGTTTTTCAACATTGACTAAATTTGGTACAACTTATGACAGTCAATTGAACTTCTTGCTTGTCTAGATTTAGTCATTTTCTGCACTAACAAAATAAATATTTTGGCAGCAAGAGGAAATGCCTAATGTTTTTTAGTTTTTGATTGCAAATTTGAGCATTCAATCTGCACATTGAGAAATAGAAATCAGAACAAAAAAAAAGTGGGGAAAAATTTTCTGCTCAGGAACTAAGACAAGCATTACTGACAGAAGAGGACCATTATTTGTACAATAGTCATTTTGAAGGTAATACTTTCTATTATATTGACACACAATATTAGAAGCAAATATTAGGGGTATAGTAGTAGAGCCTGAACCTTCCACCAATAACATTTTTTTTTGTTGCCTTCTTATACACAGCAACTGAGTGGCAGTTTGATAGAATGGTATCTGACATGAATATGTGAACAAAGCAGTGGTGTGCTTTTGAAGTCTTCAAGCAAGGGAAAAAATTGCATCCATTTGACATTCATCAATGCTTACTGAATGTTCACAGATAGATATGAGCACAGTTAGGTGGAGGGTAATGCATTTTAGTATTGCTGCTGTGAAGAAGTGATGACAATTTTCATGAGCATAATATGCATAAAAATGCATAGCTAATGGTAAAAATTATGTGGAAATATAGTGTCTTGTAGCTGAAAACTGGTTTTATCTGTGTAATTGTGCTCCCTGTCTGTATCTGTTGTGTCTTCTATGGAAATAAATAGGAACCATTATTTTAAAAGTGTCTTGTATAATGTAAATGCATTGCTAATGATATACTATAAAAATATATCACAATTAAAATGAGCCAAAAGAGAGATTGTCAGTGGTTAGGAATTAAAGCAGCATTACTTCTAGAAGAGAGTGATTTATGTATAATGTAAACATAGTGATAATCAAGTACTGTAAAGAAATGATTTGAAATCAGAGAGAAGAGAATTATCAGTGGCCAGGAAATAATGCTACTGAGAGAATAGGTCCTCTTGATAATATTGGGAAATAATTCTGTATATAGTCCCATTATACTATCTAGTGTCGAATTGTGTCTGAATGTTCAGTAGATGTATTGCCACATTTGTTTGCTTATATTTGTTTAACTAAAGAGTAGAAATTTAACCTGGAGGAAAATTTGTCTGTAAGAAACACTCCTATTTGTTTCCTCTATCCATTTGGGATTTTTCTATTAAAATTCTGGGGTATATTAATATTAAAACTACATAATGATGTTGGGGTGGTGCAACTGTTGTTGGTGAGCCAAGTTCAAAGTCTGTCCGACTTTGTTACCTTGGGAAAAGCATGAATCTATAATTTAAATAACAGAGTAGACCAAGCTCTTTAGCCTTGGTGGAAACCAGTCTAAGAGAAGGACCAATCTGAACTATCCTTTCCCAAGATGGTATGGTAGGTTACAAATAACAAAGAAAAGAAATCTATCAAGATCCATGATTTTCTACTTCCTGAAGGGATGTGGCATAAATGAAAAACAAAAATGCTGAAAATTTACTCTATTTTAAAAGACAATTTTTAAACAGATTTTCATCAAAATACTTTCATAACTCATGGGAGTTATAATTTCCTTATTACTCAAACTAAATTTCAAGTAAATCTCTTTTCCTTGCTATAAAATACTATCATTTATCATATCTCTTACTGGATTTAGGAACAGCCAGGCAAAAATGATACTCCAAAGTTTAATGTCTTTCTTACTCTAACAAGTCTCTTTAGTATCATCTATGAGATTAAACATCACTGAGATGCCAACTCTAATTATTGATGTGAGATTTCTGGGGCATATGATGAAGGAGGCAGGCTTGGAAAAATTTGATACTCACAAGTGAATGCAAAAAGGGATAGAGGGGAAACAACACATAACCTACCCTAGTGGGCATGAGTAAATGGATGGCAGAATGGGGTTTAGAAGAGATAACAAAATTTATTAAGGGCTACAAAGGTCAAAAATTGTGAAGAGACATGATTACCAATGCCCTGAAGGGACACAGCATATAAAAGAAGGAAGTTGTGAATTAAAATGATATTAATGAAATTTCATATAAAAACATCAAAGAGTAATTGGTGGCAGTACGCAACACAAAATAACTTTAAATAAAAAATTTTCAGGTGTAGATAAATGGAGAGCATACTTGCCTAAAATTCGATAGGATTCTTTTTCAGAAAAAGGCAATTTCCAATCTGTAGAGATGATTTCCCTTTCAAATTTGTTCATTGTGTCACATGCCACAGCAACAGGATTTTGCAGGAGTTCACTCAACAACTATAAAAAGGAGATTGAAATAAAAGTTTGTTATTTTGATAAATGTGTTCAACCAATTTCCATTTGAAACCCAAAGTAAATAAAGAGGAAATATTTTCCTCTTGATGTACTTAAAACTTATGCATTGACCAATAAGTTGTCTAAAGATTTTCAAATGATTTTATATGAGATTACAGGTGATTTAATCTTTTGTCAATCATGTGAACTAAAGTGAATATGTATACCATTGGATATTATACTATAATTTCATATTGGTCATAAGTTCTTTTTTTCTTTCTATTTATACCAATTGTAACAAGTAACTTTCATACTTTTGTATTCTTCCTAAAAAGCCTTTTTAGGATGTAGAAAAAGAACTAAATCAGTCACGGGCAACCTTTTTAAAGCAGTGGGCCACATGATCAATGGCTCATCACAAAGCAGGTTGCACTACTAAAAAGATTCAAGATAATTTTTCATGGTAACTATCTCAGCTGCTTTCACTACAGAAGACCATACAGGTAAAAATATACCTTAGAAATGGGGAAATTTTTTTTTTTGAGAAAAGATTTTCCTAGAATTAAAAATTGAAGTCTTAGTATAATATCATGGATGACAGTGTAATTAACACATATTGCTGCATGTGATTTATTTCTAATTTATTCATTTAAAAATAAAAAAAAAAAAGGATATTTTTTCTGCAGATTAAATTATGTTTCCATTTTCAAAAGCAAAAAATGTTTATACACATGATCTTCCTTAGTGAAAATTGTCAAGGATTTAAAATGATGAAAACTTTATTTTCCCTGAAAGTTTCAAAAATCAATTAACTCTCTCATATACAGTTATGTATGACAGAACGTGTGAGTGAACAAGTGAAAACAAAATTTTAAGAAATCTTATTTTTCCTTATGAAATTAAGTGTGCTATTCAGAAAGACCAAATCGTCAGTATGAATATAGTAATTATCACATTGCTGACCAAATGTTTATTCCAATTCCCTAATTAGCTATGATGCCATACAGATGCCACAAGTGAAAATCATCTGATTTGATGACTACAAAAGCAAAGTGAAAGATATGTGAGAAAACTGATTGAGGCTTACAAAATTGGACACTTTGACTTTCAAATGAGGTCTAAATATTTGTGTAACATGAAGATTATCATCACTCAATCAGGAAGGGAAAATATCATGTGTAAGTCTGGAAAATGATCATGAAAAAGTTCTACAATAGCATTACACCCAATGTAGAGAAACATATCTGTGGAGAGGGAAAAAAAAAGATTTCAATAATGACTTTTTATTTTATTATCATTACCAACTGATTTGTTTTTAAAAGAAGGTAGTATTTTCGTAATAGTTTAACAATTCTGAAATCTTGGTTTGGCTATTTTGTTCATTGTTAGAGTCTCAGGTGATTCATGTGACATTCTAAAAAGTACAGACAAAATTTGTCTTTGAATCTTGATACCGATTCCAAAAATAAGTACAGTTAAAAATAAGTACACTTACATTTTTCAATGCATAACATTCATTATCCTGGGTAAAAATTATGACCTTTTCACCTTGTTTTATAATTTGTGGAACAAGCTTTACCAACTGGTCCTTTCGGCTAGACTCTTCACACATAATTGGAATCTAAAAAAAAATTAAAAAAAATGAATGCATAGGAACTCCCTTAAACATTTGAAAAATCATATTTTGCTGAGTTTAAAGTCCCTATTTAGCAAAGTGCTAAGTCATCAGTTTGGTATGACAAGAGATTATAATGCCTTTTCTGTCTGAATTTTTGGTATGAGAAGTAATCATTATTTACATTTAAACTATTGTTCTTAGCTTTGTTGCTGTTATGTTTCGGCTGTTGTGCTCTCTGGCCTTCTTCAGGTGCATATTAGCCCTTATTTTATTTAGTAATGTTCAGTTATTTTCCACTGCTTAAAACAGGGATTGAACTCGCAACTACTATGTCACCAAATCCACAAACCAACACTTATCCACTAGGCCATTGTCCCATTGCTGTAGTGAACTTGGAGCTATAAACACAACCAGCCTGCTGATTGGGTGAAGCTGATAAGTTTTCAGCTCCCCATTGTATACATGAGAGAGTGCAACCTCATCTAGGCTTGATATGAAGGTCATTATATATTTCCTGGTGCCAGTAGTTGGGTTTCAAGCTCAAGTAAAAGCCAAGATTTCAATTGCTGGCTTTGAAGGCAAGTTGGCATGCCAAGCTCAGCTGAATAATTGACACAAGACAATCTTCCAACTTGTCTTTCCTAACATTGTTACTAAAGCTAAACTTAGTAAAGATATCTTTTGCTCAACTGATTTGTTTGTGTATTTCAGACTTACTTGTTTCACACAACCATAGACAGCAGCTTCCATCATATCTGTGATAACAATAGCAGGGTCATGAACAGCATTCTTCACAAACCCCTTGATATATGATGTCCACTTGGAACTGTAGGCCATCACCTGATGGCGTTGATAGTTTTTGTCTCGAGACTCTACCAAGCTCTTGTATTTGCACATCAAATCCACAATCTGCCAAGAGAGAAGAAACAGGCAATTAAAAAATAAAATTTTTTTTTAGACTATCACAATTATAATTCTGTGACACAATAGGCCCCCTGCATGATTGACTTAGAAATTACATTTACTAAATTTTGTAACCATGAAAAAACTACATTTGAATACAAGAAAATACCTAAGCATTATGTGGTAATAAAATAAGCACCTCCCATCTCCCTTTTCGTTTGTAACCATCCATCACAATAAAATAAACATTTTCAGCACTAAAGCTGAATGAGTCAAAATTTCTTTTTTAAGATGTTGAATTTTAATTGCCATATCAATTTCTATATGGGTCATATATCACCAAATATAAATATTTAATAAGATATTCTTTCATAAAACTACAAATTAAGACAGATTTTCTAATATTTCATTTGAGTTAGTGCAAATCTGTACATTTCTTTCCATTGTTTTTATTCAGTTTTTAATAACATTTATTAAAGACTTACCTCTTTGTAAAAATCTTGTAGCAAAATATCAGCATCATCGATAATCTTTAAAAAACAAAACAAAAATCAAACATTTTGTAAAGACAGACATGAATACAATCAATTTGAAAATATTCTTTAGTATCAAAATATTTATTACTTTTTTTTATTTTTTATTTTTTTTTTTTTTTAGACACAAACTAAATTATTAGTAGGTAAACCAAAAAGTTTGGTTCAAGTAGAAATAAGAACATTTTAAAATCTTTTTTTCAACATTATTGAATAAAGATATTTAGTTTTGTTTCACTGCCTTTAGTCACCTTTCAAACAAATTCATAATTCTACCTCCTCGGAAATTTAAAAAAAAAAAAAAAAACTGCTTTACATGTTTTTGCAGTCTTCCAGAGAAATTAATTATTATTATTATTTATAAAGACAATTCTGTAAAGATCAGAATAAGAGGCAATATCTGGTGAAAGCAGCCAAAAAGTCATAACTTTCCAGGCAAGCTGTAATGTTTGCCTAATCATGAAAGAAATAAAAGCAGTCTTGTTATCCTGATCAAATATTATACCTTTTCATTTAATTCTGGATGTTTTTTTTTGTTTTTTTTTTTTATTGCTTACTAGTTTAATTGGGAGCAGTACTACTTTAAAGCAAGTGTTTATTTCACAAGCTCATAGCATTGAACTATCCACTTCAATGACATACACAGTGTTATTTTTTTATATTTCATGTTGTAAAACTACTACTTTTCATCACCTATTACAATCTGTTTAAAAATCAGCACATTTTTGTGATGTCACACATCAAAGTGACTACTATAACTAAGTTGTCACAAATGAATTTAAACACTTGCTTTGGATATTTTACATTTCTTGATTAGTTACTGCATCATACAATGTTGAAATATCTTGATTTGCTTATTATTAACCTCAGCCAAATGGTCTATCTGATTGTATGACATCAGCATGCAAAAAGTCTACAGTACTAAACTTTGCAAATCACTTTTGTCATGTTTCGGTAACTTCTCCATAAACATTTTTTTTTTATTAACTGTTGTTCACCAAAGAGTCACTGAATGAGGTTGCTATGTGTAGATAACAAGTGACTTCAAACTTGAAGTTGATTGTAAGTGATTGGTGAAGCATCCTGTCAGGAGTCTGTTCCACAAAGTAGCAATTCTTGGGAAGGAACTGAAACTTCCTCCTTACAAATGGAATACAAAGGGAATGAGGATGATGAGGATATGTGGCATGGTGGGTCTTAAATGTAAACTGCCCAATTTTCTTTTAAAATTCTGGTGTCATGTTTTTATCTTTTTTAAAATAAAAAGCATAATTTACTTAAAATGTTCGTTATCTTCATCAATCTGTAATGTTAGAAGCAATAAACAAAAGTATGCAGAGTTTGACCAGCATTTTTATAACTATTGTTACACCACAATGAAAAGTGATTCTTGTAAATAAAGTTATAACAAAATACAAATATTAGACTAACCTATTAAAATTATTTAACAAAATTATTAACTAATATATATATAAAAATTGAATATATATTTTTCATTCAATCTAATTTCCAGCTGCAGCCAGAGACTAGAAAAGAAAGCAATAAGAATAAAAGGATGGATGTGAGAGAAAAGCTGATACCAATGAGTATCATAAAAATCAATGATGCAAAGAAAATGACAAGTGTAAAAATCAACTTACTAAATGACACAATCGATCCAAATTTGTGAATTTGGATTCCCACATTCTCAGGAAACAAGGCAATGTTGCAACAAGAATATGACAGCCATTCAGTAAAGTAACCTGGAATCAAAACAAAGCCATAGTAAACAACAAAACAAAATCTCTTAATAAATATTTACATATAAAGGGTGTTCCAATAACTTGGACTGATTTTAAATGTGAATTAAGTTTAAGCATCTAATGATTTATTTTTTTTCTCTTTCAAATTTAACAAGTCTTTGGCAATTTCAATGATGGAAAGATTAACAATCAAACATGTTAAATTTATCAAAGCCTATTATGAAAATGGACGTTCAAACAGAAATGCATTTCGTGCACTTCATGATTTTTTGGTCAACATAATCAACCAACTGAGAATGCAATTGGAAAAACTATTCGTAAATCCAAACAAACTAGGTTGATGGCAGACATGAAAACACTATTGCATGCTTGCATGAGAATGTGGCTGAAAATCTAGACACCTTTATTTGTCATCATGTACAGGAATTGAACTTCTCGACAGCATTACATCGAATTTGTTTCTACACGCTTACAAAATTCAATTTATTTGGTGATTCTTTACATATTGATCATACAAAAAAAAAATTTTTTTTTTTCAAGAAATTTTACATATTGTTATTGTTTGGATACTTTCATGAGATTACACAAACACATTGCCACATAGAAACTGATGAAGTCAAGACAAGAAACCAAGATTGGTGGTGGGGGCAAATGCTGAAAAATGATTCCTCTATGGATCAAAGATAGCAAAAAGTAAGATAATAGGATAAACAAAGCTTACAGCAAATTTATATAAACTAGTAGTACCCCTGAAAATCTCATGGTTTTTCAGATTTGAATTTCTGCATGAATCATAATTACTAATTTAAACTCTTTCCTAGTTTATAAAATAGCTACAAAAATTCCCCTTATTACATTGTTGAATATTCAAGATTAACTTTAATACTGTAATAACAAGCAGGCCATTATTTACAGAGGTAAGAGAGAACAAACAAAAAGATTTGAATCTTATATCTAATGATATAAGGATTGTAGTCCACAACCATTTTGGAGAGCAAATAAATGATCTGCCTTCAGCATCAATATAAAACATTAGTGATGAAGTACACTTTCTTTCAAAACTCCAGGCAACTGAACAGATCCTTCAATCACCCACTGTAACACTCCATACAGATGAGATGAGTAGGCAGAAGCAGTATAATCTTGGTCAGTGGGTGACACTGAGTGGTGGAACTGTGGTCAGTCTTGGTTTTACAGAGATTGCTTCTGAAGATTCTGACACACTGCTCTCTACAGCCATTAATCTTTCCAAGGAGTTGAGTGAATTTACTGCCTTGTCACAGGTAAGGAAAAGAATGCTATTTCCAATCAGCTTCTGGGAAGAAGATTTTCATTGTCCAGTTGCATTAGCAGTGAATTTATCTTGCTTGGATTTAAGTAGTTTATGAGAGCAGATTCCAGCTGACCTTTTCTTCCACTGGTTTTAATTTTTATCTCCAAGACAACCTTTAAATATTTCAGTTGATCCTTTAGAGCTTCAAGGCCACCAACTGACACTTGTGACACATTTTTAGCTGTATTTAAAGGACCCCCTGTTAGAGGACTGAGTTTATAATTGTATTTTTTTTCAACAGCAACTTTACATTCTTTTTCTTTTTTTCTCTATTTCATTTTTGGTAATTTTTGCCTGTACACAAAGTTTCATAAGGAATTCTTGTTCCTTGTGTCTTTGTTGCAGTCTTTTAGCATGTTTTCTTGACATGCTAAATGCCAATTGTAGATCAGTTGCTGGTTTTCCTTCCAGTCAAGATGTCATCCAATTACACTTGAGCATATTCTATGTCAACCATTGTGTAGCAATGCATATCACTTTGTTTGCATGCTAAAGTCCAAATCTCCAAATACATGCTCTCCTGTAAGATTTGGTAGAGGGCAGCTTCTCAGAGCAGCTCTTGTCTCTTGATCAACTTCCCTTCCAAAAATCCCTCTTTCCAAAAAGTCACACAACTAATGCTTTGTGACAACAAGGAACTTATTCAATACCTTGACCAAACATTTCAAGACAAGTTTAGGGGTTTTGAGTGTTTCATTACAAATGCATTACTTTCAAAAAAATTTACCTTCAAATACACCTTTACAGTCAATACCTAACATCAATTGTGGATTGTGTTTCCATCATTCAAAATTTTTCAAACATTTTTTGGACATATTGATGGAAGTCAGCATATTCATGACTATTACATTTTTTTACAAAGCATCATTCTTGGCTCTAATCCCAATGGGGGAATGATTGCAAAACCATTTCTTTTCCTCAATTTTACATATTGCCTACACAAGTGCATGCTGGGATTTCTTCCTAGCCAATAAGATAGGCCACTTCTCATCTGACCTGGTCCAGGTCTGTCTTGTCTTGAAGTCAGAATGCTATGTTCATTAATCTGAATTTGCTCTTGTGTCAAAATCAATTCTTAGTTTGTGAACTTTTTTCCTTATTACTGTTGCTTTGCCTTGCATATATCGTTTGCTTGCTCAATATTATTTTGTGCCCTCCTCTTATTGTTTAGTATAAACTTGGGCAATTCTGCTATTTACATTCAACCAGAGCCACTTACTCTACAATATTTGAGCAAGTTTAAAAAAAACATAAAAATAAAATTAAAAAAAAATGCTTCTGTAAGTTTCAAAAATCAAAGTGAAAACCAAGCTGAGAGAAAGAGAGAGGAAATTCAAGCAACATATATGCTATTAAAAATTAAAGTTAAAAATTCTAAAATTGACATTAGATTATTGATATATATTAAATCTTTGTATTCAATTTTTTTTGGATTAAAACCCATTTTTACTCTTTCATAGTGTTTTGACTCAAGTTTGGGGAGTCAACTATTTGCCCATAACTGGGACTCTAACAGGTGCTACCACCCTGGGTCAGGGTGGACCTGGGAACACCAGAGGTGGTTCCATGCTCCTGAAAACCTGATCAGAGGTCTTGCTGTTGGACGTACTTTATCGTCTTACCCAGGATACACCAAAATTGATAATAAATTATCATCATTATTAATAGTATTCTAAACTGTGAAAAATTATTTATTAAGGCTAATTTCTGGTAAAACTTTTGGTTGGAATGGGGATGTTTATGTAATGTTTTGAAAAACGAAGCAGACACTTCCATACGATAAATATTTTTCGAAGCAATTATTTTTCTGTACATCATAGAGAAATTAAAAGAAATTCTAGTAATTAAACAGACACACTTTTCTCTTTAAAATATGCAGCATTTGGGTTAATAACAGCTTTCCAGCAATTGTCTATTCAGCTTTACAAATTATGTACCAAGCAAGAAAAATAACCTTGTAAAAAAAAATATAGACATTAACTCGTTGATAAATAACATTGTAATTATTTATAGAATATCAATAGTTTATTTGATATAAACCTGTATTAGTGATAAGATTTCATTTATTGTACAAGAAAACACTTGATACTTACTGTTTTTTTGTTTTCTTCTCCCCCTCCATACACTAATTCCACAATAATTTCTCTATTACTTTGACTTATACATTTGCATTGTTCATAAACTGAAATAGCTTTTCTCCAAGATGGCACAAGAATAAGGGCAAAAGGCTGGAAAAAAATAAATAAATAAAAAGTTACAAATGAGAAAAACTAATTAGGCATGTTAATTTTCTACATTGATTAAAATTTGGAAAGATGGTAGATATGTAAATATTATTATGACTGTTGTACTGCTTTTTATATACATGTCTATGTTGCCTTGAATATTTAAAATTGGAGGGTGTCTTCCTTCTCATTATGACACTTGACCAGTCTAATACTGACAGGAAGTCAAATAAAAGAACTATATATATATATATATATATAAAAAAAAAAGTAAACAAAGTAGCTTTTTTAAATGTCACCTTCAACCTAAGAAAAGATACATATAAACCATGAAAAAACCCAACGATAAACCACTGTAAATACACACATCTTCAATCACCCACCATCTATAATCAAGCAGATACTAAAATCAATGAAACCATATTCAATGAAGCTAAGAAAGACTATAAAACAGACCTAAAACATAGTGGATTCCTGGCAACACTCACACCACAGAGGAAGGAAAAAAAGAAAGAAAAAAAAAAAAAGGAAGAGAAACATACAATAAAAACTTAAAAACAAACATAGGAAATATATTCAAACTCTTACATGAACACTTCCCTGAATCAAGCACTTTCCACAAAATATTCAACAAAAACACAGTAAAAATCAGCTACAGTTGCACCAAGAACATGACACAAATAATAACAAAGCACAACAAGAAAACTATCAACCACTCGAACAAAAAATTAAACCCACGTGTAACTGCAGAATAAAGAATGAATGTCCCTTAAATGGTAAATGCTTACAAAACAATGTAATATACCAAGTTATGGTAAAATCATGAGATAACAAAGAAAAAATATAGATAGGAGTAACTGAATGACCCTGGGAACAAAGAACTACACATACAAAGCATCTTTCACAAATAGTAAATACACAAACAGCACAATGCTTTCTAAGTATATCTGGGAAATTAAAAACAAAAAGCAAATCACACCAAAAATATCAAGCAAAATAAGGAAAAGAATATCAACCTACACCAATCAATCCAAAAACTCTGCTTGGAGGAAAAAGTAGCTATAATTACCTTCCCAGACCAAAACATGCTACTAAATAAACGATCAGAACATATCTCAAAATGCAGACACAAAAATAAATTTTTACTACATTACTTAAAAATCAAAAATTGAAAAGAATAAAAATAATTAAAATAAAAATAAATAAGCAAAAACAAGCAAAATAAATTAATTCAAATAAATAAAGTAAATAATAAACAAATCAACAAAGCACTACTACCAAAATAACCCTTAGAATAGACTACCCACAATGCATCATTGATCCATATATATAAATAGTTGAGAAAAAAAACAACACTTTCCTTTTCTTACCTGTCCTTAAGCCACCTTCTAAAGATTTTTCAGTGAACATGTCTCTTATTGAAGACATAAGCTTCATGATTCTAAGAAACAATTTTTCTCAACTTGCCCATTACTCTTCCATCATATCCAAAGGAAGGAAAAACAAATTTGACATTTTTTACCCTTCCTTTTGAATAAAACTCAAATGTCTAGTTGTAGTGGCTAGCATCATTCTAACCAAGCTTCTTCCAAATATTTCTTTGAAATAAACCTGCTTATTAGATTTTAAACACTTAACCTAATTCCACTGTACAAAAATAAATGAACATCAAAATATTATCAGCTATTTAAATAGGAGCCATTTGACTTTCAAGGTACATTATTTTTTTTTCAATGACTTCATTTACAAATTTCTTGTAACAAATTATCACTGCAGAGAGTAAAAACAAGGTTTTTATTAGGACTTATTTCCTATTAACATTTATAAAACTGTTGCAAACAAGACTTGTCTTTTGTAGTCTTATAGTAGAAATTTGTAATTTGTTTGTGAAGAAAATGGGAACATAATGGACAAAAATAACTGTGGAAAGAAATAGTTGTAAGTATTCTAATATGTGTTGTGCATAATGTTATTAATATTTCAGTGTTTATTCACATCAAGACGTATTCAATCAAAACTTATATTAACAAACATTTTGATGACATGTTTATCAACTGAATTTTTTGGAGTCACCTTTATCTTTCATCTCTTAAAATTGCTTTATGGACAATGTTAATTAACCAACACACAAAAATGTGTGTACACACACACACACACACACAAAATCAGTCGGGCTAAGAACTTTTCAGCACCCCTTGTATAAACATTTTCTACAGATCACTTAATACTACAGTGATCATTGCCAAATACATATACATATTATTTTTGACAGGTACTATGCTAATTATTAAATTTTATACATTAAAATTGTTTTACTAATGATTTTACATTATAATACAAATAAGCCTGAAACTTACGCCATTGCTGAATTTAATATCTGAATAGATAGTGTACTGACAGAGAGAGGCAACAATAGGGACAGTATAGGCCCAAGTCTTTCCGGAACCTGATGGAGAGATGCCAATCATATTCTTTCCTCGTATAGCTGGACCCCATGAATAAGCTTGGATGGGTTTGGGCTGGATCCTCAGATTTTCAATTAACTGCAAATGAAAAAAAAGATATAAACTATTTTCAAATATCAATTTGTTTGTGGTTGTTTGTAGAATTAAAGGCAAATTAAAAAAAAAAAAAAAAAACTCCATGGCACAACAGTTTATACATTGTAAAATTTATACATGGTTTTATATAAGGTAGAAAGTCATAAAAGAGCCAAAATTACACAGGTAGTAAATAATCAAATACTTAAAATATACAATGAAGTTGCCTTTTCTGCAATTGGCTTTCAAGTTAAAAATGCATAAGTAAAAATTTAAAGCAAAACAATTGAAAAATGTATAAAAGTACTGAAAATAAGCATTGAAACTAAGTATTAAATCGTGTAACATTTTAGTACTAGAATCAAGGGAAATAACTCTTACTGAAAAATATTCTTTACCCGTTACTAAAACTGAATCACACCCATTTAAGCAACTGATATTTCGATTTTTCTTCCAACAAAAGACCACAAACAATATTAAAGTTTAGCGAGTGATTCTGGGAAAATAACTAACTTTATAACCAACTTAACATTGTCACAATAAGAGTTTTACAATAAGTGATAAATATAGCAGGATATGACATTTTTAAATTAAAAATATCATAGGAAAGGTACAGAAAAAAAAAAAAAAAAAAAAAAAAAAAAGCCAAATTCAAAATTGAAAAATAACAATCACATGAGTCTCACATTATGAACCAAACAAGAAAAAATTAAAGAAGGGGGAAAAAAAAAAAAAAAAAAAAAAAAAAAAAAAAAAAAAAAGAAAAAAGAAGGTTGGTCAAACTGGTAGATGATTGGTAGGGTGAACATCAAGTTGTGAGCGAGCCAGCAAACATGGTGCTGAGAATGATTGGTTGGTTAGATAACAAAAGTTGTTATTCATTAATTCTAATGCCATGTTTTAAATAAGATTTGTATCTTGTCACAACTTTTTCATATATAAATAATCATTGTGGTTCTCTAAAACAATGTTTTAAATATTCAAATAACTAATCTATTCCAACCAGTCAAATTAAAAATTATATGTGGAATAAATGACTACATGAAAACCAATAATTAGAGTAACCATCACAACTTTCAACAGTTTGTTTTTCCCTATTCTTTATTTAGGTTGACATTTCTAAATATTTTAGAATCTATAAAAGATTTATTCAGACAAGTATCCCCATTTTTGTTGTGTTTACCACAAAGATACTATTCTGAACAATTCAAAGAATAATGGCAGTGTATCATTCCAAAAACAAATCAGAAACTGAATATGATTAGATAGAAAGAGTGTACAGTGCTAATTCATTCCAAGCTGACACGAAATTAAGAATTCATCCTAACTTCAACTTGAAATTTATTCAATGACTAGCAGTAGAGCCCGGCGTTGCCCGGGGATGTAACAGTAAGAGATAGATCAAGTATCGACCATCATAAAGACTGAAAAATAAAATTGACAAAGATTATTGTTTAAGGTTGACGTACACGCATGTCTTAATTAGTTTTTTTTTTTTTTTGTTTTGTTTTTTTTATGAATTGGTCAAACCCAAACAAAAACATTGTTTACAATCGTTATGAGTCTAGTGATTGATGAATAGAATTTCATTATAAACAATTGTCTTGTAAATGGAATTTTTAAAGCATTCTGAATGTAAAAAAAAAAAAAAATGTGCAAGACAATAAAAAACACTAAAAAAAAAAAAAAAAAAAAAAGTGAAGTTTTGTTGAAATCGGTTGAAAAATGTAGGTAGCCTTTCTGTAATCTTTCAGTTTTACAATTTATAATTTTTACTTTTTGAATACAGTAAAAAAAATTGCATATTTTGCTTGTGGTGATTCATAATTAGAATTCTGATTTGAATATATTTTCCACTCGTTTTCTAATACAAAAATATTAACTTTATTTGGGTTTATTAATTTATTACAAGTACTGTGTTCTTTTCCTAATAATTATCATCTTGAAAATATTGTTGTTTTTTGTCTATCAGATTTCTTACGTCGGCATTTTTAAATTATTTCTTAATACTTTCTTTTAAATATTGAATTAATTTCAAATAGAACCAATGCCTTATTGATCTGCCTTTGTAACAAATTGCAAAGGGAATTGTAAAACGGCCCTAAAGTACGTGGAATTATCTTTCCCTGAAGATAAAGAATTATCCGATTTTTTCGATTCGTACAATCAGTAGAGATCGTTAGATTATTGTTTAGGTTGACGGACATGCATGTCTTAGTTTTTTTTTTTTTTTTTTTTTTTATGAATTGGTCAAACCCAAACTCAAATAAAAACATTGTTTTCAATCGTTATGATGGGTCCCCTGATTGAATAGAATTATAATTTTATTATAAATAATTGTCTTGTAAATGGAATATTTAAAGCATTCTGAATGTATAAATAAAGAAAAAAGTGTGCAAAACAATAAGAAACACTACCTGCCAAAAAAAAAGTGGATGTTTGTTTTATCGGCTGAAAAATGTAAGAAATCCGATCCCATATATAAAGGAACACACACAAACAACCTGGGTTTTTTTAACCCGATGTGAGTTGTCCACCTTTCATTCTCACAATGTGTCTTAATTGTGTTTTCAAATTGATTTTGTTAAAAAAACACTTGTGTTTTTCCCATTATTGGTGCCGTTAGAACCACCACAAAGTAATTTTATGTAGTCCTTTGAAGTTTTGTTGAAATCGGTTAAAAAATGTAGGAAACCCAATCCAATATATAAACGTTACAGACACACACACACACACACAATCTGCATTTTATAATAAGTAAGATGTAAATAGTTATCTTGTGACTTCATCCCAAGCTGCTGTGAATGATAATTCTGTTTTCATTTTTAATGAGAAATACATTTTTTTCAATAAATGATGAAAAATCAGCAAAAGAGATGATGTAAGAAAAATTTCTTTGCACTTACCTTGGAAAGGACTTCAGGCACTTTAAAATCTTGCAAGTTATAAATAGGATTAGGGATTTTTTCAGCCACAAACAAGACTGAATCATTTAATAAGATTGATTCTGTACTGATAGACTGCTGGAAAAAAACAAAACAAATAAAAATAAAATAGAAAGATATACGGTTAATATTTTAAACAATCTTCATAAATAAAATTAACAAGAGATTATATTGTTATATAGAAAAATGTTTCTTTTTTTTTTTTGGTATGAAAACATTCGAACTTTGATGAAATATCTTGTAATAATTTTGAATTATACATACTTTGTAATTGTCTTCAGTCATTTTGTTTATCTTATTGACTCCAAGTTTTTCTAAAATGCTGAAATAGGAAAGTTATCAAAGATTATTATAATGACAGTGTAGTGAATTAACCATATAAACATAACCTAGAACAGACAGCATGGCTAAAGTAGCAGTTAGATGAGAAAATTTCAAACACAAAAATGAAACAGACAAAATCTGGTCTTTGTGAATAAGGATTAACATACAACTTCCAGCAAGAATGAATAAAAATTTTGAATAAATTCTAATTTATAACCAATCAGGTTTTCCATTTTTTTTTTTCAGGTTAAAAATCAGCAAGAGATTTTTGTATTCTAGCAAGAACCAGTATCATTGAAATTTCCTGTTTTTGCACAAACCTGGATATCATTCTACTCCTAACAACATCTACAACAGGATTAAGATCAAAATTTTTTTTAATGAATTTAAAATGCCAATTCTTTTAGATTTAAGTAAAATCAAAATATCGAGTAAAATTAATTATTAACACCAATTAAAATATTTTTCATGTAATTTGATTTAAAACAAAAACGTCATACACTGACTCTTCTTTTCATGTTTCCACAACATAAAATGAAATCATTAATTGCAGATGACTATATTCTATGACAACTTGAAATTATAGAATTTTTTGCCACAATGGGTTAATAAACAGAAATGCATAATAAACTTTTCCTAAAATATTTCTGATCCAGAAGCAACTCAAGTACAAAGTAAGCTGAATTCTTTTTCTTTTTTCTTCATTTTGATACTGAAACCTGAATGGGGAAACTTGGATAATGGAATGAAAACGACTCACCTTTAGTGTCACTTTTATAACACTTCTGTTCAGCTGAGAACCAAAATGCATAAATGATCAGTAAACACGTCAAGTGTACTTGATTTGGGTGTAGAGCTGAAGTTGTCAGGAGTTACAAAAGTCCCCCCACAATATATCAATGGCACACTATATTCATGGCAAAAAAGTGACATTCCATCCACCCTGAGAACAATTTATTAAAATCTTTTCCCCATATTATAACTTTTACCAACTCAAAGAATAAGTCACATATACAACAAACTAACGTTAACAGATTTATTTAAATTGAGATTTTATCTAAAAAGTATTCAGAATTGGTTTGGAAATCATTAAAGTGTTGTAAATTAATTCCTTTTTTTAATTTTTTTTTATTTTTAAAGAATTATTAGGTAAACTAAGTTAAAAAAAAAAAAAAAAAAACTAACATGATGCACATGTCTAGATAACTATTCACCTATTTTGGAGTTATGACCTCAACAAATACTGTCTTTTAAAGCTCATATAATTATTATTTTGATGATTTCATCATGGATTTTGGGGGAACAAAAGTTTAAGATTGGCTTGAAAGCTGTAGGTTAAAATATTAAAGAAAAGGCAGAGCCATTGAGAACAGTGGTAAAACAATATCAAAATTAAGACAAATGCTTTGAAATCAAGTTTACCTTCTGCCTCGAATACATTCCACTGCATGATCTCTAACATTCAGGCATTTTCCTCTGAAACTGAAAGAAAAAAAACTGTTGTAGAACTATTACAATTTTTTTTTTTTTCTTGGAAGAATGGCACTGAAGGCTTTTTTTTTTTTTTAAAGTTGACATACAACCTTAGCTACCTTCTCTAACAGCAAGTTAAACATTTACAAAGTTGATGTTAATATTTTTTTTCTTTGGTACCCCTGAAATTTTTACAGAAACTTTCTGATATTTTTAAATTGCATAAAACAAGGGCAAGAGATAATTTTAATGAGAACATAAGAACACTAAGATGTGAAAATTTTCTTATGAAAATTTCCCAATATAGAACTTTTGTTTACTAGCTTCTTTAATTGAAAGACTCCGCTTAAGTTACACACCCTCCACGTCCTATCCACTTTCCAAAACAATCTGAAAAATCCTCTCCTGAGATTGCCACCAGCTGCCTCGTCAGGTTTTCTTTAATCTTGCCCACTGTCTGGAATCTCCTTTTCAATGGCAATTTTAGATTTGGCTGCAGTCAGAAGTTACATTTGATTTATCAATTGATCATTTTTTATAGCTTATCAGTCATTTGCAGCTTATTTAAAGCCAGAAAATATTTTTAGATTCTAAGAATTTTTGCATAGAGATAATGATTTAGTGATACAAGTCTTATTAATTAACCCATAACTTGGGGAGAAGAGGTGGATTCATACATTTCTCAGTAGTATTTGCACATAACCCAACTGAAATTTGGATCTTTGATTAATAATTTTGAGCCATTATCATATCACCTGCACATCCAGCATCTGGTATTTCCAAGTGGCAATCCATCTAGGTACCGACAAAGCTAAACATTGCTTAACTTCAGTGATTATAGATGAACCAGTGTTTCAACTCTATATCCCCAAAATCCCAGAAGTTATAGGAAGACAAATCTGGATTGTAGTTGAGCTGCCATACCTGAATATGTTTTATTAAAAATCCCGACATAAATCACAAAGATGGACAGACACATTGTCATGGACACATGGAATACAAACAATAGCATCTCATAGATGACTGAGTAACCCTATAGGAGAGGGTCTTCATGCATGCAAAGAAAGGTGCCCTTTGGATTGGTTGCCAAGTCATATCAGAACCATACAACTAGACCCCAAGATATTCAAAATGCCTCTAGATTTTTTGAACAGGTTTCAGATAATTACATTTTTGTCTGATCAATGCAAACCTTTTGAGACATCTAAATAGCAGAATGCAACTCACCTTGGCATCAACTCCCAGACTGCAACTATTCCCTTCCCTAACTGCAATTTTTTTATTTTTTTTTTTTACTAAGAATTGTAGGCATTTTCTGATAAGACCATTTAAAAAAAACAAAACAAAACATGTTCCATATAACGTGGAGATGCAAGTATTTAACCAACCACACACTAGAACCCCAATGCACAAAAAGTAGCAAGTATATGTGTGTGTATTTCCTCCACCTAGCTCTTTTTGACACTTCTCTTTGCAACACATCAGAAATCAACCATGATCCCTGCCCCTTTTGGTGCAGTGAGGAGTTAGTGTTAAGCCATCCACCAGTAGAGCTACCAAACTCTAGCTAGAAATGAGGGAAGATCCCCTTTGCACAAATATGGGAATGTTTTCAATTATGTATCCTTCATATTTTCACTTCCTAGTTCCTCTTACTTTCACATCACACTTCTCATTCAGTAACCCTCTACTTGAGTGGTTCTTGGGTGAACATTTACATTTAAAAAAAAAAAAAAAAAAAAAAAAATAACTTGGTTTGACTTGTAAATTAAAGACTTTTTTTTCATGTACAGAATGGAGATCACATATTTGAATAAATTAAAAAAAAAAAAAAAAAAAAAGGTGTGCTTACCAGGTCTGATATTTTTTAGCTTTTATAACTTGGTCTTGACTTGAAAGAGATGATACTGGACTGGTTTTGAGGTTTATATCTCCTGGTGGGGTGATGGGTTGTATATTGCTCACAGAAGTAGTCTGTATATTATCTGAAGTAGATGCAGAAATAGACTGTGCCTTTCTATTTGAAACAATTTGTATTTTATCAGAGCAATGATCAAAACTACATTGTTCTGGAGACTCACTATTATCTAATTTATCATGTACTGTTTCTGAGGGTAACACAGAGTTATCCAATTCTGGAACCACTACTTTGCTAATATCACTTCCTGAAGGCGGATTTTCAGGTCCCTTGCAGGAATCAGGTATAGAAGGTGGTGGGGGCAGAATGGGGTCTGGATTGTTATCAAGTGAAACATCCTCACCTGATGTCACAGATTCAAAATCTTCATTGTTTAAGGATGATGATGATGAAGAAGAAGAAAGTTTGTGGTCATCATTCGTTTTTGTTTGTGGCGTTAAAGAGACGGGATGCCTTCCCTCATTTGAAGCAACTTTTACAGGTGAAGCTTCAGGTTCTGTTATATAATCTGAACGAGTAATTGAAAGCTGAGACGTAGACGACGAATCCTCTTTTATGTTTTCACACCGAGATATGAATTTAGTTTCTAACGTAGGATCTGATGAATCTGACATTATAAGAGATGCAGAATCTATCTCAAAATCTTTGACAGATGACATCAATTCAGAATTAGAGTCTGTACTCTCATCAATCAGATCTGGCATGGGGTTGTTAACAGCTGAAATCATTGAAAAGGATGTAGTTTCCATATTGACATTTAATCTTTCCATTTCTGTATGATCATTAGTTTTAAATGGTGCTGCTAGGCAAGGGTCTTTATTTAATAAAGCCAGGTCTAATATATTGTTAGATTTCATGTCAGCTAATGTTCTGGGTGCTTCTTCCTTACTATCTGCCGCAGATGATAGAGCCGAAGAGGAAGAACTTGTCTCAAGGTCAGACTCGCTCGCAATGTCTACAGATGAAAAACTCTTATTCTCCATTGTAGTTTCAATATATTTCAAAACTTCAAGATGTTTATGTTTATCAAATTCATCAGAAGACAAAACACCAACTTGTTCATCTGAGCTTGAAAACTTTGTTGCAAGTATGTGACTGTTGCTATCACTAGCAGTTATTTCAACAGAAGGATTTTTCTTTGGATTATTAGATGCAATTAAGGGTAAAATCTCTTTTGTTTTGTTCTCTTGTACAATCTCCAAGTTGGATGCATGGTCGTGACAATCAGCAGAAACTGAAGCAACAATAGAATCTTTGTAATTAAGATCTGCATTTGTGGAATTGTGCTGAAGACCAATACCATGATTTTCATTGGTTGTTAATAATTCAAAAGACAAATCATCCTTTTCTTTTTTGCTCTCATGAAAAAATGCATCGGTGTCACTCTTGTTAGTTTCCATAAAACCAATTGCTGGATGATCGGGTTTTAAGTCCAGAGTTGCAGCAAGATTTCCCCTGTGGATAGATAAAGAAAATTTTCAGTATGTCTAAAAAAAAAAAAAAAAATCAAGAAAGAATTCAAAGAGGAAAAACTATTAAAAATCTTGATAATGGAAAATGATAATGAGCTTTGAATTTGTGGTTGTGTTGTCATGTCCCTCTATGGTAACTTAAATAACGAAAGTGCAACAGTGAAAGTGAAAATAACAGGCATATATAATGCAGGGTGCTAAATGTTATGATAAATCTTTTCTAGAGACCCTTTCCCCAAAGGTTAGAATCTTGCTTTAAGTAAAAGCATGATGTCAACTCTCCATAGCACATGCATGCTATGAAGGTAAACAAAGAAGAAACAGTGAAGAGAAAGTCTGAGTTTCCTACTTTCCATTAATATCTCCTCCCATTGAAGTTCAGTTAAGTCCAAATCCTGACTTCGTTTCACCTGTTTTAAGCATACTGCCTTACCACACACATGGTAGAAAACCACCCTCATTCACTTCATATTCAATTAGTGAGATCTAAGTCCCACTTTGTGGAACTGACTCTCCAATTGATACAATCTTAAGTCTAGGGCTAAACATTATTTTCCCCACATCCTCATAAACTGTGCCTCTTACTCTGTAACTCTCTACCTCGAGTGGCTCTTGAGCATTGTACAGGGTGAAGAAAAAAAAAATTATACCATACAGAGAAATAAGTTAACTCCAACCAACTTTATTAACTCTGACAGCATTAGATTTGAAGAACTTTTAGTCAATATCCTTGAAGTTAAACCTTTGTCTCTCACTGTCTTATTGCTTAAAAACTTCATTAATTAGACAATTCTTAAAGACTAACATACAGGCTTTATTTGTGGAATTGCCATTTTAAATTGAACATATTCTTTGCATGTGTTTGTGTATGCACTCACACACATCTAAAGAATGATAGTTCTAAAAGTAATGCTTGTAAGTAACATTTAATTACAAACTCAATTGTGGCAGATTTGGTTAATAATTCATTTTTTATTCCCTTTATCCTAAGGTTATATATTCATAAAAAATTACCTACAAACATTTTTATTAGTTACTTCATCAACCTTCTGTCTATATTTTTTTTTTTAAATCATTTCACCACAAGCAAAGTAATAAAGCCACTAACACGCAAGGGATAACAGAATGTGAGAGAAAATGGAGGAGGGGGTGGATAGATAACAACACTCTTAGTGAGAGTGAGAGAGAGAACAATAAAAGAATAGGAATTGAGAAGGCAAAAAATAACAATTGACATTGCATATAAATTTTTGAAGATCAAAATTGACTGGAAGAAGCCAGAAGAGCAAAGAAACTTTTAACACAGAACTTATGGTTATAACTAATCATCTCAACTGTAAAATGATGTGACCTTGCTGCCAATCTAGTAGTAGGCTTAAGTCTAGTACCAAAGAGGAAAGTTCCTCAGAACAATTACCAAGTAAATATTTATAGAAAATGTATAGGAAAGTTATGTTTATGAGGATGGGAAAACAACTGAAGCCAAAATACCAGGTCAGGACCAACAGCATTGCAGATGATTCTTTGGATTTTATCAAGAATACATAACAGATGCACCAAACCAGATGTAGCATTAATATTTAATGCATAGACAAATGGTAGACATATAAATATGCAAGATAGATTCTGCTGAATAAAATTTTCTAGCATGACACATTGAACAGATTTTCCTAGCAGCAAACCTAGCTATAGATTCTGTTTTAGGACAGACAAGAATCCTCTTTACCTTTTCTATAATTTTGTTTCCATTATAGAAAAGATTTTTGCATGACAATTGACTATAACCAACTTCATTCTAAGCTTGCATTCCCTAAATATCATATTCAATGGCTTTTAAGCCAGAGAGTAGGTACTAGCACTTTCCTCTCTTAAGGGAGAGGAAAAAAAAAAAAAAGAGGCCCAATTGACCTTATATGTAAAGTTGAGACATTTGCTAGGTCATTGTTTATAGAGATGCCAGATAGTACTTTTAACCAATTTAACTCCATAATATTGTTTTATTAAATGTAAAAGGTATGTGTGTGTGGATTATATGCCATCAGTTTCACAGTTATAAAGAGTGCTGCAGAGATAATGTTTTATTCAGTGAAGTTTTAAATCAGTTTTTTGGTTTCGTTACTGAAACAGTCAGGTTCAAACTATTTTATTCTTTACCATGGATTGCATGTAAACATGTAAAAATAGGAAATCAGGTAATTATAAAAGATGTGCACAATTTTCCAGTGAAACGCTACTTTTTGACAAAAATGCCGAGAACTTTTTGGTCGGGTTTTGATCCCAGCTTGAGGCAATCTGATGTCTAGTCACACTGATGAGCTGTGAAACAGTGAAATAGTCTGTCCATGGATTACATTATATATTATATATATAGCTATTAAAAAAAACCTCACAGCATGCACAAATATGATATTGATCCTAGGTAGCAGTGTTGAACTATAAGTTTTTTTTTGCATATTTTATGCTTGTATATTAATTTTGCCTTTTCTCTGATTAAACCAAGGAAAAGCATGAACAAGACACCAGAAACAATTTTTGTGCTGTTTTCCCTTAAAATCCTTAGTTACTCACTTTAAGAATTTGTGATCTTTGAAAAGCTATAAAGGAATAAAATCACAAAGTTTTAAAAACATTAATTTTTCTTTTCTGGTATTCATTAAAACAGACAAGTAAAAATAATAAATTAATTTACTTTTAGGTTAATTATTCAATAAAAATTTATATCCAATCATGACATTTTAAGACAACGCGTGTATCAAAGCAAACATTAATTTAATGCAAGATTATTTAAATAGCGTTTAAATTAATCGAATTTTGGTACAAGACCACATGTAATTGAGACATCTAGAAGAGGTAGGGCACATGGAACTAGAACCATCTACCTTGGTGGATGAAATAAAAGATTCAATTTGAAATTCCAAACACCAAAAGGAGGCCGGAGCATACAATGACCGAAACATTGTGAATATGGCAATAAAGACAAGGACAACAGTCTGAACAATGGATACCTCATTTCAGAAATATAGACAAATGTTAAAAATGATGTTTGCATTTTATCCACTTCCGCTAAATCTATGTTGACTTATAGTAAGAGTCAAACTTTTGGTCTTGGGCCACTTATCAGCATTAAGAACATCTGGTATTCAGACTAAAAGAATTTTTGGAACTTGAAATTAATTGCAAGAAATTAGTTGTACATCAAAGTCAGCAATTGTTTGCTTAAGGAACATACATGGAGTGATAAGAGGTCATTGTCTACTATAAGGATCTGTTTATCAGGCAAACTGAATGAACAAACACAATTACAATACCAGTATCATATCTACTTAAGAGAAGAATACTGACCTCACTAGTCTTTTAGTAACTATCCTTATAATAAAAGTTGTTGAATACTAAATAGACAGTAAGTCATTATTAGTTCTGCATGGTAACTGAAAATATTTCATTTCCTCCAAAGGGGGGGGGATCTTTTATGTCACATTACAAATCCAGTTATAAAATGAATTAGATGATGTGCTAATGTTGATGATGTTTTAAACTAACCACTATCAATTACAGGTGTGAAAAAACAAGTCAGGCACAACATGATTTGAACCACTGCCTTTTGGAACTGATTCCCAAGAGGATGTTTCCTCAATCACTACAATATTAACTGGTTCAAGTCTAGGGTCAACCATTATCTTCCCATAAACTGTGCCTCTTACTCTGTAACCCTCTTGAGTGAGTCTTGGGCCTTGTACAAGAAAAAAAAAAAAAAAAGAAAAAAGACAATTTTTTTTTTCATTCCTTGCTAATTTGAGATGTCGAATAGTTCACCAAAATCAAAATGGTTTATGAGAGAGAGAGAGAGAGAGAGAGAGAGAGAGAGAAAAAAAGGGCCAATATTTCAAACCCTGTATGGACATGGTTTACAGTGAATATTCACAAATTTTAAGGTCACATTCTGAGCTATAATTAACCAGAAGATAATCTGATTTAAATAATACTGCAGTGCTATTTAAAAATTTCAACTGGGTCTTTTTTGTATAGAATGGGATTAAAATTGGTCAAAGGCAAACTTAATCACAGCAAAATATGCTTAACACTATTCATAAGATCCTGTAATGACAATTTTATTTCCTCTGCTGTAATGAAAGATGACATGTCAACAGACACATACACTATATATACTGAGGGGAGCTGGGAAGTTCTTAGCCCGATAATGAAATGTGTAGGTATCTGGCATTTAGTTAGCAAGATTTTGGGAAGAGGGTTGAGGTGTGAAATTTCCAACTTGTATGGCAATCTCGGTTATTGATTAAAAAAAAAAAAAAGTTTTATGATATTAACATTTGCCATGAGGAAATTTTATTATGAAAACATGATAAACCAAAGTTAAAATACTCCTCTATGAAGTACTTATTAATATGTGGAATGTTAGAATGATTAAAAAAAAACACCTGGCATTAAATTTCTGATAAAAAATTTTTCTGACATATCTTATTTTGGCTCATTTCTTTGCTTGCACTAAACAATATATCCTCGTAATCACCAACACCAGTTAGCACATTTCTATCATATATTCTGGCAATATATATTGGGAATGTAACTGGATTAGCAGCATGTTCTTGCTTCTTGCACATGTCCTATCATTGAAGTCAGAACAAATTTGTTTATTTCTTCACTTTTAAAGCTATCATTAAAGTCAAGAATGGCCTACAAGGCTCCCTGGAAACTCATATGTTAAAAAAAAAAACCCCCAAAAAACACAAGCACATCTAGGCATGTTCCAACTTCTGTTCTCTTGAGATGCAAGCAAGAGGAGTCATTTGTTGCCGAGCAGTAGAGAAAGTTGTATGTGTTCCTGTAATACTGTTGTCAGAAAATAAGTTAGAAGAACCTCGAGCATCAGGTTAACATCGTCTTATGTGAAGATTGGTAAAAGTGCTAATGAAACAATTGGCATATGGTGAACATGCTTTGAAGAAAGTTTTTGAGGGACAAAGGCAGTTCAAAAGAGGGTGAGAATATGTGCATAATGATGCAAATGATAGGCTGCTCCACTTGAACTCAAATTGAAAATTAGTTGTGTGAATGATAGCAAAAAAAAAAAAAAAAAAAAAAAAAAAAAAAAAAAAAAAAAAAAAAGAAAATGAATAGAGAAATAGTGTAATGGTTTCTAGAAAGACAAAAATTGTGTATTAGAAGTTTGCAATTTCCTGGCTAAGAAATAAATTACAAAAATGTGCCATCCACCTTATTCAGACTCAACCCTGTGATTGTTTTTAGCTATTTCCAGAATTGAAAAAGGCCCTGAAAAGATAAAGATTTGCTGACATGAGTACATTACTGAGAGGTAACCAAAAAAATGTGATTTCAAAGAAAGTTTCCAGAAATGGCACCACTCTCTCACAAAGTGTATAGCTCTACAAGGAGAGGACCTCGAAGTTGACACAACTGATTGTGACCAAGTAAGCAAATTTTGCTTTGACAGGACAATTGCAGGAATTATCACATTTTGTAAATCAAAGCATGCTGCCACAATATGGAAGCTACCATATTGCTTGAATTGATCCAATAGCATATGTCCCTCTAGACCCAGTTGATATTACTGGTGCTGTAATAATAACGGACAGACCATTTAAAGTATAAATTAATCAGACCAACTGAAAATCTGCCCTATTAGTAGTGCTTTAAGTTAATTCCTGTAGATTGTCTAAGAATGGGTTCTTTGCCAACAATATAAAAAAAAAAAAAAAAAAAAAATCCATTTGAACTATTTGCTTAAGCAAACTTTACAAAACAAAAACAAACATTATCATCAGGTCTTGAATCACGTTTATTTAAAATATTTTAAGAAAGGGGTTTTTTATTTTATACATGATTCCAAATACTCACATTTTGGTAAAATAGAATTTTTTTTTATCAGATTTTTATTGCAGTAATAAGCATAGGTAAAACATTGAATGTTTTTGTGAAGGCCTATAAATAAAGTTCATTGAAATGTTAAAGTCTATGGATCGTTGGTGGCCAATGCGCATACTACAAATATCAACATGATTTAAACCTTGGGTTTATGCTGACCAGAAGAAAATTCATATAACCAGTTGTGGTTACAAAATTTTTACCTAGATGTTTATATATACATAAATGTGTTTTTATAAAAAGATAAATCCATTTAGATAACCTGACAGAAATAAAGGTTCTGTAGGAGAAGTAAAAAGCAGGGTGAACTGCTGGCTACCTTTGATGGGGCTGTCCATCCCCACTGATCAAAAAGACAATGCTCAGTGTGTTGTGTATGCAGAAGATGGCCAGCACAAACCTGAGAACGCCAAAAATAAAAAAAAAAAAAAAAAAAAAAAATGGTTGTGGCAGTGCCTAGAATTTGTTTATACAAATGATTCATGTCTTGCATAGTGAAATTATCAATGTCTTTTGGTCCAATATGAACAGATGGATTTTCTGTGTCGGGAGAAAAAAGTGAGTTGCCAGTATTATCATCATATGGAATGTTGGGATTTTGATTTTTTTTTTTTTGTTTATCCTTGCTTTCTGTGTCCTGGTTACGTTCGACCTTTGTTTGCGCTGTTCCTGTGTGGAATTCTTTGTTGCCTCTGGTTTGATTTGTCTCCAGTGCTGCTGCTTGTTCCATCCCACCTCATTTGTGTTCCGGCAGCAGAAAACAACTTTCATTAGGAATGACAAGCAAGCAGTTTGACATTTGGCTAATTCCTGTTCAGTGTAGCAGCTACCGATTTACCGATAGGAGGACTAGAGAATGTGGAGCTCATTTGTGAGCTGTGTGACCTTTGGGAAGGAACAAAGGGCTGACATAGACCATGTCAAGTGAGCTCTGGTAACTGCTACTGCAACTGATTCTTTTGTGGCATTTGACAACTTCATGACATGATGACTGCTGCCTGGTGAAACTGTTATCGGATGAACTTTGGAGGCTCACCCTGCTTGTCGGGGATGCACTACCAGAGAAATGGATGACATGCACCTTTATAGCTGGAATGCCGAGTCAAGTGGGGGAGAACCTTCGGGCATCATCAAGAATGGACGACATGACTCTGGGGCAAATTCCGACAAGTGCATGGACCATTATGTCAGATGGGAAAGAATTGGTTGCAGTGGCTGTACAACCAGTTCAGTCCAGTAGCGGACATACCTCACCTAGTATGTTGGACAATCATAGCATTACGTGTTATAAATGCTTCGAACCACTTTGCAAGAAAGTGCCAGTATCAGAGTGGAGAGAGGCTCAGTAGCCCCATATGCAAAGCACAAGATACACTGCTTCAGGTGTTGAAAGGTAAGCCATGTTGTATATGAGCATCCAGGGAAATAGAGAAAGGGGTGAGATGTTGGTGCCAGTCTCTCCCCAGTCAATTTAAAAGAGGTGCTCTCTGTAATTGAAGCTTTGATTAATGAGAAGAAATTCATGGCACTGGTGGATTCCGGATATTCTTGGTTGCCTTGTGACTGGATCAGTGTGCAGTCCCCGGAGCCAAGAGAAGTTGGATATCATGACAGCTGACGGTGAAATTCTCCACTGTCAGGGCGTTGGTACTATCATGCTGGTGATAGATAATGTAAACTCCATGAAAGCTGATGTCCTAGTCTTGGACAGCCCGCTTCGATATTACTAAAATGCTGGGTGGAGTCAACCACTATGGTGAAGGCAACTTCTCTAGAATGGAAATATGTGCTTGTGCTGTGATCAGGATAGAGGAACTGGATTTCAATGCCAAGTTTGATGAACAGACCAAGGTGTGGACAGCGTTGTGGAAGTGGTCATCATCCGCCTAATGAACTTACAGGGTACCTGAATATCCAATGTCTGCTCAAATCCAGTGAGAACAACAACATAAGCTGCAGATGTGGCTGGATAATGGATGGTTGCTTCCCTATCCTGAGGAAAAACCCGACATAAACATAACCAAGTGGAATGTCTGACAAGAGTACATTGAAGAGATGGCCTGATTTGATCATGAAGACAGCTGAACCTCCAAACCACGTGTACAGTATCAACAAGCAGGCACGACTTCAACTGGATAGGGTCCATCTATCATTGAAGTGGTCATCCTGGCATAAAGCGGACATTGTACTTTGTCAGGCAGGTTGATCCCACAATTTCTAAGGTGTTAATGAGAGCTGTAATAGGAAATTGCAAGGAGTGCCAGACCCACCACCTATATGTTGGATGAAGGGCAAATTGGATATCAGCAGCGACACTTGGTATCGAGTAGGAATGGACGTAACCCACTACCAGGCCGAATACTATCTCTCACTAGTTGATTGCACATCTACATGGTTCTCTGTCTGGCGTCACCTGAGACAGCAAGTGTCATCAACCACTTGGAAGCCCTTATTCTACAAGTGTATCCCACCAACTGAAATGCTTGCTGACAATGACACAGCAAGCCCTTCAGGGACTTCTTGAACAAATGGGGAGTTCAACTGCGGCTCCGCCCTGTGCATGTCCCTTCCGCTAATGGCATCACAAGATAAAGTCATCGGAGTGTAAGATTGTGGCAAGAAAACCGTGTTCTGTAATGAAAGCAGTTTATTAGTATAATGTCACCCCAAAACCGTTGACTGCCACTGCCAACACGATTTATTGCTACCAAGTACAGCTGAAAGGAATTGATGGACTGCTTCCAGATGAGCCCAAATAGCAGCACATTAGTTACAAAGTAGGAGATTGTGCCTGGATAAAGATCCCTGAAGGATGGTGCACATACCCTTATGCACATGGATGCATTACAAGTGTGATTAGCCCACAGTTGGCAGGATGCCTTGCCATGTAAGGGAGTATGTCCCATTATAGGTTCAAGTGCTTCTGAGAGTGGGAGTGACAGTAAATCTTCCATCCAAAGTGCAAGCAGCCCCAGGACTGATACAGAGGTATCAGATGACACTTCTACAGATGAGCAGTTCAGGGAGGAAGTTGCTGTTATACGACCACAAAGGAACATGAGGCGCAAGAGACTGGCCCTGGATTGCCAAATATGTTATCCTGAGATAAGAGGGGAGCATAACAGAAGTGAAAGGCAGGAGGAACTGCTGGCTACCTTTGATAAGGCTGACTGACCCTGTTGATCAAAAAGACAATGCTTGGTCTGCTGCGTCTGCAGGACAGCCAGTGTGAACGCGAGAACAGCTGCTTGCCAAAAAATATGGTTGCTGTGGTGGGCTGAGAATTTGTTTATGCAAATGATTTGTGTCTTGCATAGTGAAATTAACAATGTTTCTGGGATCAATATAAACGGATGGATTTCAGTTTTTTAAGTCATTGAATTGCCAGTATTTCTATTGTATTGAATGTCATGATTCCGATTTCCTTTTTGTTTGTCCTTGTTTTCTGTGTCCTGGTTACATTCAACCTTTGTTTGCGCTGTTCCTGTGTGGAATTCTTTGTCGCCTCTGCCATGGACATGTCTGTTTCACTTGTCTCCAGTCATGCTGCTGTTCTGTCCCTCCTCATTTGTGTTCTGGCAGCAGAAAACAACTTTCAGGTTCATTTTTAGTGTTATACTTACATTGTAAATTCTCCCACCTCATCCTAACTAGCTTCTATGCTATAACAAACTCCAGTGTCCCATTATTAACCACAGAAAATATAGCCACCAAACTGTTTTTGTGTTTTGCAATGTCAGACAAAAAAAAAAAAAAAAAAAAAAAAAAAAAAAAAAAAACTGAATTATAGTAAAATTAAGAGCAACTACAAAGCTGTATAAAGTATCCAGATACAATATTATTATCAAAATGGATTTTAGGAAATTGAGGTTTGAAATGGAATCTAGGCATTCTCATAGCACAAATTAATTTTTTGTATTGGAAAAGTTTACAAACGAGACTGAAATCATTGTTAATTGGATTGAAAGCAACTTTAAGTGTTTTACTCAGCAAATCTATTAAAAGTGTGTTTAAGTGATATAAATATTAAATTTACTGTAAAATATATTGACCAAATATGAAGACAGATTTATGTTTATATTGGTCACTTAGTACAAGGACTATTGTCTGAATTTTGTTATAAGCTTTTAGGCAAGATATGCAAGTTTGTGTGTGTGTGTATATATATATATATATATATATATATATATATATATAGTGTGTGTGTGTGTCACTCATCCACAGGCAGACTGTTTCGTAGCTCATCAGTGTGGTTAGACTTTTGATTGCTTCAAGCCGGGATCGAAACCTGACTGATTTGGTATCAGTCAGAGATTTGACCCAAGCCATTGCCGCATGGCAGAGATGAACATGAATTTAGATGAATTTATTTTTAAAACAAACATGCCAGTGACCAGAGAACTTATATATATATATATATATATATATATATATATATATATATATATATATATATATATATATATAACACACACACACACAAATTTCTGTCTCAGTTTTATAATTGAGTGATAAATTTAAAGATTTTCATTTTATTGACATCTCTTAAATAAATGATCTAGTAAGCAAAATGTTAGAAAGTCTGAAATAAAAACAATGTCAAAATATTAAAGATTTTTCAATTCTAGAAAAAATACAAGTTTTTCACATATTAGTAGAGTTATTAAAAAAAAAAAAAAGAAAGAAAAAAATGTAAACTTCTGAACAAGACTAAGTGTAATTTTTTTGCAATAAAATTGAGAAAAAAAAAAAAATCCAGAACACATAAAACAGAAACTTAAGCAGCTCCTCCACAAATTAGGTTAAGACAGGAAAAAAAAACAAAGTTTAGCACATTCAATGTATGGCATGTCTATAGACAGTGAACCAAATATTTAACTTTCTATAGATCATCAGCTTGTGAGCAAAAGTTTAGAATTGTGCTGTATTCAATATTATCATTGATCTCCTTTTTAAATACATTTTCAAATTTTGCATTTATGATAAAAGAAATATAACATCTTACAAAAAAGATTCCAGCCACTTTAACTTAATTTTCTAAATAACAATTCCATAATTTTTTTTTTTTTTTTTTTTTTTAAAATACTTATTACAATAGTAACAGATAAGTTGGAAATACAAACTGTAAAAAGCAGTTCTTACCTGAAAGCAAAGGTAAAATATGTAAAGATCAAGATACAAACAATACTGGTGGTGGAGGAGTTAACAAGCAATTAGTAAAGAACTCAGAATTTAAAGGAACAGTAGCCAAAGAGCCCAACAAAAACAGGACGTAATTTAGGCTTTGTGGCTCACAAAAACAAATTGAAAGACAAGTGATAGACAACTGGTGCCAACAGTTTGGGAAGCAGATTCATAGGATATAATAACACTAACCAAAAGGGATTTAAAGGAAGAATTTAATATTAATCTCAGTATTTAGAAGTTTGGAATAAGCAATCAAACTTGGATAGAATTATATTTTAATAAGTGATAAGCAGCCTTGGGTTGCCAGTAAAAAAAAAAAAAAAATTTTTTTAGGAAGTTGATGGGATGACCAACTAATATTACTTTGGGCTAAAGAATTTCTCTGCTATGATTATGTGTAACAAGCAAAACTTATTTTATTGTTTGTTGATTTGTTTTCTATAACTTAACCTTTTACAGGTTATTTAAAACCAAAAAAATTTTTTTTTTTTTTAGATTGTAAGAATTTTTTTTTGAGATATGATTTTAGTGATAAGTCTTACTAATTAACACATAGTTGGGGAGAGAAAAGGAGGATTCATACCTTTCCCAAAGTTATTTGCTCATTAAGTAAATATAACAAACCCAACGGTAATTAGAACTCAGTTCTCCAATTAACAATTCATAGAAATTATCCATTACATCACCTGTACATCCAAGCTTATAGCATTTAGTTTTCCCAAACGGTCACCCATCTAGATACTGACCAGGCTCAACGTTGCTTAACTTCAGTGTTCATATAGAAACCATTGTTTCAATGTGATGTGGTTGTAAGCCAATGAAATCTGGACTCACATCAAACAAATGTAGGCCTCGAACCCCCAATCTCGCTTTGAGGACTAGTCAGAGCTCTGCCA
The DNA here is from genome assembly GCA_903632075.3 of Acanthosepion pharaonis. NCBI lineage: Eukaryota > Metazoa > Mollusca > Cephalopoda > Sepiida > Sepiidae > Acanthosepion > Acanthosepion pharaonis. Next base: position 187,245 of record CAHIKZ030000415.1, read on the forward strand.
TAACAGATACTTCCTTATATTTATCAAGATGAAGAATGCATCTCTTCCAAAGTATCTTGACACAGTTACCCAAGCTACATAAACAAATAATCATCAATTCTTGAGATACATTTTACTCCTTGTGTTATAAGATTCTAACTAGCTTAGAGAAAGACACCCATAAGCATTTTTGCATAATCCTTTTTGAGTATGCTATCCCCACCCCCACTTCTATCAGAATACTGACTGCAAACTATGCCAAAACTAAAGAGTTTGGAATCAATTCATAGTCAGTTACATTATTGCAAAAGGCAACATTTTAGATGGCTGCTTATAAGCTAATATAATCTATGGAAATACAAAATGGTCAAATGCATTATAGAATGCAGTACTACACGACATAAAATAGATACTATATCTATCAATTTGTCCAGCAACTGGTATTAATATTTTATTACCCTAAATCTATCTACAATTACATAAAAATTGTTATCTACCCTATTTTTACCATTTATATATTAGCCTTGTTCCCCATATTAAAATTTTTCAGCCTTTATCAAGCAGAATGCAACAGGTTTACTCCATTGTTAACACTAACTAGCGTTGCCATAATAAAATCTTATAATTTTATTATTTTCCTAACATTTTAATTTTTAAGAATTGAAAATGCCTTGTGCTACCATAAGAATGAGTTTTTAGTCTCACATTTATTTATTGACTAAGTTATTAAATATTAATGCACAGGCAATTCTGTTGCAATGGACAAATAAACTTAAATTACAGCATCAGAATACAGTTTTAAATTATGCAAGCTATTTTAATGATTTAGCCACTGCAATAAAATTTAATACTATTACTACTACTACTACTCCTCCTCCTCCTCCTCATACCAACTCAAAATTAAAAACATTATCCTCATTACAAATGAATGATAATACAATTCAAAAAGGAAAAGAACATTCTCTATTGTATTTAGAGAAATCTTCAGGTACAGAAAAGAGTTTTTAGCCTGTCAATGATGGTCCCCAAGAAAAATATATCGCAAATGTGCATCAATGCAATCTTTAATTCAACTACAATTGTTGAGCATCAAGAATTTTTGTTTGAACAATTGGGAAGGAAAAAAAGCAAAGATGGTGAAGAGAATTCCAAACTTTTTGGCAAATAATATTTTTTCATATAAACAGAAATTCGATAAATTTCTGTTGGACTATATTTTCTATTAGTTAGATATTTCTATATAAGTAAAGAATTAACGAATAGAAAACAGATAAAAAAAAAAATTTCCTTTGAATCACATTAAACCTTCACCTGAAAAAAGAAAAAAAAAGAAAAAAGAAAGAAAAGAAAAAGGACATTAAAACCAGTTTGGCACATTCATTTGGAAACAATCTGTACTATATATATAACATACATACATACATACACATATACACACACACAAATAAATAAGTGGTCCATGTATGCTCCTTGTATATAAAATAGATAGGTTGGTTAATAAGACAAGGATAAATAAAAGGGTACGAATATAGCCAATATTTAATAAATGCTTATTGCACCGATTATATTGGCACCTTTTTGTTTGTCCTCATTTTAGTAGTGGTAAGAATTTGGGTTTACTCAGAGAGTACAATTTCCGCAAGGAAACCAATAATCAGTAACAACACTCCTCGGATGACCAACCCCACACCTAACTCCTCCCACCCCTGTAAATTTTAACAGCCATCACCCCCATCTATCTATGTTCTACCACCTATGATTTCCCTCATGACACACTAGTCAGCAATAAAAGCATTGCCCTATACACTGAGGGCTACTTTCTAGACACTTGCTTGATTGGAATCACCGTCTTTATGCCATCATTGAATCTATCCCTATGGCTCTTTTACATATACTTATGTAAGGAGAGAAGAAAGTTAGTGAAGACATTAATTTTGTATATGTATTTATATCTATATGTGTATGGCAATTCCTATGTTTGTGTATGGTCTTGTGTATATTTATAGTTATGTGCACATATGTACACACTTTTTCCTTTCAGATTTTCCTTTATTTTAATAAAACCTTTTTAACAAGATTTCAAAATTTTTATCTATATTTTGTTCCTTCACGAGACATCTCCCCACAACCTGTAACCCTTTTCATCAATGTTTACAATCTCACTCCTTCACGACACACACTAGTAACAAGAGACCTGCCTAACACTTATACACCAATCAAAATTTTAAAATTTTCATCAAATGTTTTGCACATTGAGGAATCAAACAGAGATCTAGATTTTGCTAATAATACGATTTCCACTGGTAAATACCCCATCTACAAAAACATCTGTTGGTGGGTAATTGGCATTTCTCTGTTCCTCAGACCATTGATGAAAGACACAGGCATGTCTGAAAATTCCAAACTTAAAATCTTTCCTCCATGCTTAATTTTTCATATGGTCAGTAATAAATAAATGCATATCGTACTGATTATATTGGTATCCTTTCATTTGTCCTTGTTTTATTAGCCAACATATTTTACATTCTCACACACTATATATATATATATATATATATATATATATATATATATATATATATATATATATATATATATAGAGAGAGAGAGAGAGAGAGAGAGAGTGCCAAAATGAATCTACTAAAGCATTTGTGTAAATTTGTCACACACAATTGCAATATAGATATAAACAAATAAAATAAATTACATTTTAGGCAAACTTAATAAATCTTCCTGCTTGCTGGTATTCTTTTGGGATGCTGCACAGGGTTGAAGTGGTTTCATTTGAGATTTAAAACAAGAACTGAGGGTTTCTTCATGACTGAAAAGTGAAACTGGAGACACATCACTCATGCCTTTAAAATATTTGGAATCTGAAAATTCTTGCATCGGAATTAATGGCAAAGTTTCAACATTATCAGATATGACAGCTTTTCTCTCCTGGTTTTCCGACTTTTTAAACTCTTTTTTAAAATTCTCCACTGAATTTTTCCCTGGGTGAGACCGGGAAGTGAAACCCAAACATGGCTTACCATTTTCAGCTTCAGTTAAGTCACTATTCTTATTAAATGCTTGGCATTCATTTGAGAAACCAATTTCAGAGGAATTATCGCTTTCACTATTATTTAGTTTATCAAGAGGTAAAGTATTAAGACTTTGTAACATTAAGACTGTGTTACCAGGAGAGAAGGAGTGAAGCTTCGAAGAGACAGAATGATTTAAAATGTTCACAGCAGAAGTAGAGAGTCCTGCCGAGGCAAGAGCCATTTCTTGGGAAGATGCATTACTTTGATGGCTTTTAGAAGTTTGAGATTCAGAAGAAATGTTCTTTTTACTTCTGCAATAATTCCTGGAAGGATTACTCAAATTGTCACTTCTTGTATAGGTGTCTAAGTTACAATTTGCTGTCTCAGCTTTTTGACAAAAACTCTTTGTAATAAAAAAGCGCTCATTATCACTGTTGCTTGTTGAAGAGAAATGTTCAGAGGAATATGAAGAAAGTTTTCTCTGATTATCTTTGCATTTGGCAGAAGTACAAACAGGCACAGTTACCTTTGGTGACTTTTCCACTCGGGTGCGATGGAAATCCAACATACTGCTAGGTCTACTATCAGCTTCTGGCTGAATTCCTCTAAAAGGCACATCTGATTTTGTTCCATAATAATGAGTGTCATTATTTAAAATGCAGTTTGTCACTGGTGAAGGCTGTTGGACATAAGATGACTGACTGACTACAGTTTGGGGTTGTTTACAGTGACTCATCTTTATTTTGGAATCCTGTTTATCATTATTTACAGATTTCTTTTCACGATCATTTTCCACTTTGAAGTTACAAACAGGCAAACAATTTTTTGGTTGACTATTTTTATCATCTGCATCACATTTCATCTGTACTTTCTTGGCATATGTCTTTGAAGAATGATCTTGGGCATTGAAAGCAACTAAATTAGAATCTTGATTACTGCTAGACAGTCTCTTATGATAAGAAAGAAATTCCTTTAGTACACTTCCAGTTTTTAATTTGGAAACTGCGTATGGTAGTATTTGCTGGTTTTGAACCGATGAAGAATTTTTGCAAAGGACTTTTTTGTTGTTTGATATCACAGGTGAAATTTTTTCTCTCTCCCTATTCTCTTCCGAACCACAAAGCGTTTCACTATTTTCAGTTGTGTGAGAGCTCTCAGATTCAAAACTGGAGACTGGCAAATCAAGACGACAACTTTTAGACTCTGCTTGTAAGGTATTCTCTTCTAAATCTGGCATCTGGTAACACACAGAATGTGATTTTAAGGAATTGGAGTCTTTCTCTATTTTGTTATTTTGTTGAATTTTTTTATGATAAGAAAGCAATTGATTCAAAGAACTTAAATGTGCTGTAGTCTGCTGATTGGTGGATGTTTCAAAAGCAGTACCTGGTGAAGAATTCTTACACTGGATTTTTTGGTGCTTTTTAGAATCAGTACAAGTGGGCTGTTCCAAGGGAAATGCAGAAGAGTTATTTGGGTTACTTGAGGAGGAGGAGGAACTCGTGCAACTAGAATCATCAGAAGAGATGACATGAGAAATGTCAGATTTATTTATCACTTCAATACAAACTGGATGCTCGTTTTCCCCAAGTTTTCTATGAAAGCCATTCTGTGACATTGAGGAGCAATCAAAATTATTGATTGGATACCCAAGTTTTTTCTGATTTACATCTTTTGTCAGCAAATCATCTTGTAGGAAAGCATTTGTTTCTTTATCTACAAGAGATAAGAAAAAACAAATTAGTTCAAATCAGCAGAATACAGGTTATTAAAAAAAAAAAAAAACTTCAAAATTAACTTTTTAAAAATGAATCTAATTCTTTCAAAGATGAATTGTTCAAATATTTTGTAAGGAAAGTGGCAAAGAAAGTGATTATGTGAGATACAAGAGAGCCTTCTGGTTTTCTTGCAATTCCAAAATACAGCATTAATCAGGTTTGGTGACAATTTGGTACATATGAAGTCCTATTTCAAGGCACTGAAGAACTTAAATTTGAAGTACAGCTCTGCCCTCAATCTACTTCTAAAATCTGCATAACTCATTCATATAAAAATATTGCTAGCATACAAATTAACTGATTATAAAGTTGTCATTTAGAATTTGGAAACAAGCATTTCCTTATTTGTTCACATGCATTTTAATATACAGAATTAAAATAAAAATGTATTGTAAGTTTGTTGTTAAAGAATGTCAAACTAATTAAGATGTATTTTGCAACAATTAAATTACAGATCAGTTATTTCTAACTATTTGAAAATTTTCAGATGCTGGACTATGAGAAAATAAAAATTCTCAATAAAATTAGAAGTGCTGAAGGTCCCATAAAAGCTATTTTATCTCCCTATTTCCTGTTGCCCCGCCCCATCTTTTTAACCATTCACACATAAAAAAAAAAAAAAAAAAAAAAAAAAAAAAAAAAAAGAAAAAGAAAAGCAAAACCTGTTTCTTGGAAAGTGACTGGAGTTGACAGTAAATATGAGTATAGTAAAGTGCTAGGGTACTGTGTTTCAGCCATGACAACTGTGATGTGGTATGTGTGACATACTGTACAGGCATTAACTGACCAAATGAAGAGCATCTGGAAAATCTACAGCCAATTAAAATAAATCTCTGTAGAAAAATAGTGCTCTATAGCTGAAAACTTGCTCTACCCAATCATGTCATTGCTGGAGTATAGGAACACAGCCTCACTGCACTAGGCATTGCTGCTGTGGTCGCTAAAGCAAGTAGGTTTTACAGGGTGCAGCTAATAGCACTAGGCCCACTTTCCAGACTAGCTGGCAATTAAAAGCATCACTTCAGTCTGCCCTGCTATTAGCGCCTACCTAGCATGGGCGTAATGAAGAAATGGACTAATACCTTTCACAAGAGTATTTGCGCAAAAAAAAAAAAAAAAAAAAAAAAAAACACACATACACACACGTAATGGGTTCAGCTGGGATTTGAACTTGAAATGCCAAACCCACTTTCTGTGCCAGTAACTGTTATGTCACATGCACATTCTACTTTCCAAATATATTCCCTGTCAATTATTTCTGCTTCATTCCGTGTGTATGTGTATACGTACACACACACACACACACACACACAGTGCACGAGGTTTTTAATGATGTGATAATCAATGTGAATTTCAGAGCATTGACAGCAAACTATCAGATTGTATATTTTTGGGAATTTGCCAGGTCATTTGAGCACAAAGTCTGGAAGAAGTTGTGAGCATCCAATGGGGGGAATCTATTGCCTGCAGCAAAGCATAATAAAGCATTTGGACAGTATTGGGACACAATTCATACGAGTGCAGAACATTATCGATGTGAATTGCGAAACATCCACGAGGGCCATTACCGAAGATCTCCAAGTATCAGGGGAAACAATCCCCAATGTGGTGCATGAGGACATTTGATACAAGTCATAGGTGATGAGGAAAAAGCAGTTCATGTCCACACACACAAGAACAACAATTACTGAACAATTTGAAAGACCCAGAAGAACCTAGCATACTTTTTTCTACTTCCCAACCCTCTTCAGGAAAAAAAAACAAAACAAACTAGGATCAAAAGGTGAATAGGAGAAATGATGGTGGAGACACTTCCCCTACATTATGCAGTTTCCCTAGTGAAGGCTATGTCATACTACCCAACTTCTTTCAACGGGGTCTGCTGGATACATTTTGTATATGATGAAAGGCTGCATGTGTTTCAGAAGGACTGTACTGGCTCACAAAGCTGAGGTGACCCAAGATTGGATGCTGACCAATCTGCAAAGCCAAACTGAAATCCGCCAACAGGTGGGGCACTGTTGAATGGGAGACTAGTCAACATTCCCACAATACAACCAATTCCTTAAAAGCCACCACCATTACCAGAGTAATGTTCATTATCAATGCAGGACCAGGTGATGAATGCATGTGAATGATTCCAGTCCTGCAGTGAAGCCAACATTGCAGCTGAAAGCAATTACATTGAATAAACATGTAATTCAACTATTACTGCATCAGTGTACAAATTTTGTAGCAATAATTTACTTGTAAGATGTGCTTGCTTTTCTTATGGTCTTCAATGTGTCCTTAATTAACTTAATGCACCCCCACCCCTCTCTGTGTTTTCAGACACACACACTATTGGCCTAAGACAGCACAGAATGGAAGAAGTGTCATATAAAAATGTTTCTATTTTTTTCTTCCGAAATCTAAATTAAATTGCACTCTTAATGTTGTTTTCATACATACCTGAGAGTTTTGTGAGTTGAGGATCTTTGATGGCATAACCCTTATTAATCAGTTCATCATTGAGTGACACGATTTCATCATTGTCAAAGAACCTGAGATAAATCATAGTAAGCAGCACACTTCCTTCTCCCTTGGATTTTATTACAGCTTGGATGGCACTTGCATCTAGAATATTAATAAATCACAAACTGTAAAAATTGTAAATATTTTACTTTTGCCTACTATCATTAACATCTCAAAAGTTATTAACAAAACAAAATTGGTATTTTAAATTACTTACTAAATAACTTTTGCACAAGTGCTAAAAACTGAATCAGACTAGCCATCATTTTGGGTAAACAAAAAGGTGATAAAAAAAAAAAAAGAAAAGTCATCAGGCATATATAGCTAAGACATGAAATGTTTGTAAGTAGTTTCAAGACAAAATAGAAATTGGCCCACATTTGAAATTTCATTTGATTTTTGTTTTCACTTAAAAAAAAAAAAAAAAAAAAAAAAAAATGCTCAGGTTCTCATTATATTTTAAGGTCAAATTTATTGTCAACACCTTACTGATTAGACTCTCAACAGCAGGTAATGAAATTTAACTATATGGCTACATTTTTTCTTTATCCAATTTTTTTTTTCAAGTTTTATTTTTTTTTTTTGTATACTTTACTAGATTGTAAATATCTAATGTTTTTTAAATTTCTTAGATGAAACAAATAAGAAAATATAGTCAAAATTCTTACGGTTAATCATCTTTTTAATGTAAGTAGCTGCAGATTTATCCCATTTCTTGCAAGGCCTGAAAAAGAAAGAAAAAAATCATAAAAATTGACTGTGACTAAAAGTTAAAGCAAAATAATCTTAACATAAGGGATAAAAAGATATCCTTTTTCTTATTGAGAGTCTAAAGCAGAAATCTAACTAATTTTCACCTGACAAATATTTTAAATCCTGTATCAAAAACTATTAACATTAGTGTAAAAGGTATTGGAAAAAAATAAAAAGAGGACTACCACTGAACTTACTACATACAGTTAATTGGGTAACTTTAAGGGATATTTCTTTTCAATACCTGCCTATATTTTTGAAATAACGTATTGTATCTATTTACACTATTTATATTATTCTGACTATTGCCCTCATCTTTGTCATGTTCATATTTTGGCCATTGTATGTTCTGGCCTTCTTCAGGTGATTGTCCACAAGGACACATGGCCCAGTGGATAAAAGAACTGGAACTAATCCAGTGACTTTACCTAAATTGTTGCGAGTTCAATACCTGGCAACAGCAGAGGTGCACAATACCTGGCAACAGCAGAGGTGCACAATACCTGGCAACAGCAGAGGTGCACAATACCTGGCAACAGCAGAGGTGCACAATACCTGGCAACAGCAGAGGTGCACAATACCTGGCAACAGCAGAGGTGCACAATACCTGGCAACAGCAGAGGTGCACAATACCTGGCAACAGCAGAGGTGCACAATACCTGGCAACAGCAGAGGTGCACAAAAACTTGGAGAGCCGAGTTATTAAAGGAAAATAACTGAAATATCCAGAAGAGGCATGGCACGTTGAACTAGAACAATCTACCTCATGGATGAAATAAAGGGTCCGTTTCAAAATTCCAATCACCTGAAGAAGGCCGGCTCATACAATAGCCAAAATGCTGGGAATATGACAACAAAGATGAGGACAATAGGATGAACAATGTAAATAGAATAAATATTTCTTTTTTTTAATTCATTAAATACAAGAGTAATGAATGCAAGGACAAGGTTTTTAGATGAGATTAAGAATCTTAGTGAAGAAAGCTACAAAACTAAAAATATCCTAATGTCATTCTACAAATCAATAACAGTTTGCATTTTAAAAGTATCTAAGTGAGTTTGTTTAAATTTGGATATACGCAGAAAACAGTAAATATTAAAGTAGTTTCATAAAAAACTGACTACATAGTTACATTGTGAAAAAAATTATACAAATAAATATTTAATTGATGACTTTGTAAATACTTTAATTTTTGTACCTGGCGTACAAAACAAAAACAAAACTTGATTCAATATGCTGATAATGAGAAGATTGTCTACCAAAGCTCAAAATGGACAGCTGAAGGGGATTGGATGAATTATAGTGAGTTGTAGGTAGGTCCACCCTCCCCACCAAACACCCTTGCTAAACATCTTTGAAACATTTAAAAAGAACAAAATGGTGCTTTGCAAAACAGATAAAGTATACACACATTACGGCCCTAAACCAGTGGTTCCTAAATGGTGCAGCATGCTTCCTATGTGTGGCGGAAGAGAATAGCAGGCGAGGTAGAATGATTGAAAGACAATCAGAGATTTAGAAACGGATTTTTAAAAATTTATATGCCAATGCCTTTTCTATTCTTCAAACTTCACTCAAATTTTAGGTCAAAAGTTTCAAGATTCAGAGTTTAATAGTAAAATCATTCCATTTAGGAAAAAAAATATATATATATATATATATATATATATATATATATATATATATATATAAAATGGTTAGAATAAAAGCTCTAATGTATTTGTTAAAAAGTCTTACTTATAATATCAGAGATCATACAATACAACTAGAAATCTAGATGCCATACATCCTCAAGAGAAAATTTACTCATATACATGAAATGATCAAAGCTTAAATGAAACATGTACATACCTGTTGGAAACTCTCATTGTGGAGTCAAGAACAAGAGAGAGTGGCTGAAGACCATACAAAGCAAAAACTTTTATTTGAAATGGAAGGGTCAGAAATCTTTCAGGAATTTTCTGAATTCTACAAGAGACAAAAGAGGCAAAAATCTATTGTACAAAATCAATGGAATTAATAAGATGTAAAGAAAATGAGTTATGCACTAAATTAGAAATCAAAATTAAGCATTGTATTTTTGGGATGTCAAAGAAACAGAAACTAAGGATACTCGATGAATTTTAAATGTACATGTTAAGTACTTTAAATAAAATGACTTAACATCTTCCCCCACAAAGCGAGAGAGAGAGAGAAAAAAAATGGCTCATATACTTATGGGCTTATATTTTGTGTTTTTTCTTTTTAAATACTATAACCCTTCAGATGACTGCTCATCAGAAAGGTAGATAAGCAGTTTCCTTCTCCATGGTTTCAAATTCAAAGTTGTCTTTCTTCAACACTGCTTGCCCCTACCAAGTCTAGTGAGCCTAGTTTACTCTGCTACCCACATTCAGCATTTGGAGAGAGAGAAAGAGAGAGAGAGAGAGAGAGAGAGAGAAAGAAAGAAAGAAAAGAAAAGATTTCTGACAAGGTCATTGCATAAAGTGAAGACAACTTTGGTTGGAATTTGAATTGTCAATATTACTTTCTGTACCAATATCAGTTATACCAGCTACACATTTCACTACTAGCTACTTTATTGGTGCTGACATAACTTAAGCATGAACTAAGCAACCAAATCAAGAAATGTATAGATATTATTGGTAACTCAAAGAAACAAGTACAAAGCTAGGTTAATGATTTTGAGAACAGTTTAATAGATTCTAATTTAATCATATGCAACTGGTGTACCATTTTATTAGTTGAGGATTTAACAAAATCATGGATATAACAAGTGTTGGAAATTTCTTTGTGTCAAGAAGGAAAAAGGGAAAAAAAAGGAAGGAAGGAAAAAAAAAAAAAGATGGATAATCTTTATCATTAATTTTTGATTAAGAAATATTAAGTCAGACAATATATTTTTTTTTAAATTATAAAAGGGGTGGGGGTAAAAAAAAATACTCACTTTACTGTTTGGACCATTTGTTTTTCGCCAGTGTCCAAAAACAAACAACTGCAAAAACAAAGGCAAAGTAATTCCAATTTTTTACAAAATAAAAAAACCAATGCAATGCAAACAGTACAAAAAACAAATTTAATTTTGGGTAGCAATAAAAAAAAAAAAAAAAAAAAAAAAAAAAAAAAAAAAAAAAAAATCACTGTAACAATAATGCTTCAATATAAACAATAATACGGGTTATACTTTTCTTCCAGTTTTTCTCTTGTTATATAAACTCAATAAATAAAACGGTCATTATCTGAAGTTCCTTTTCTGAACAGAACACCACAGTTTTCCATTTTGTCACTTATTTGCTCATAAGTATTTGATATCTTGTTGGAAGAATAACAATTTCTAATGACATTTTCCCCATTTTTTGAATGTGTGTGTGTTAATTTGGGAGACTGAAGCCAAAATTGATAATTTTTCTGGAGCTTGCTGCAGAAGGGCATTTTAAGGCAAGCAGGCTTTTTGGTAGAGTGCTCAATATTGGGGATAGATATAGGCGTTAATAGAATTAATTTGAAAAGTCCCCCCATTTAATTGGACAGTGTTATTTGTTATGCTGACTTTGAAGTTTCATGGTCACATAGATATGTGGCCATTCTTCAGAACAGAGTTGGACTTTCTGAAGCTTTAAAGTCAGCATGATGGAAATAGCACTGTCCAGTTAAGTTGGCAGGAGAGAGAGAAAAAAAAAAAAAAAAAAAAAAAAAAACTGTTTCATATTTTATATATAATTGCAAACTGAAATAACTAAGTAGTTTGGTGCCCCCTACACTAAAGATGTGTAATCTTAAAATATTTTTTTTTTTTTAAATCTCTTGCACAGCTAACTTTGTGACATTTGTTTAGTCATGTCACTTTGAACATAAACAACCACATTGTATTTTAACTTGTGCAATGTAAAAAAATATGTGAAACATTTATTTTAGTCTAGCACAATTTCATAAATGTGGAGCACCCAGTGAAGATCACAATAGTCTTGACCAAAATTTTATTTAAAAAAATTTAAATTTCATACAAAAAAAAAAAAAAAAAATCATCATTGTTGAGAAATGAAAGCATCAACAGGTAAAGAATTTATACAATGATAGTAAAACAAATTCTTACTCTGCTTTGGCACCACTCAAGGTCATCAGGATCTCTCTGACTCGTACTCTATACCATTTATTATTTTGACTATGAAGTGCTGCACAAATCTGAAGAAGAAAATTGAACAATACAAAACCTAATTTATAGGTAGTTCTAAAAAGCATTGAATGAGGGTAAATATATTATTTAATGTATGGAAAACTAAAAATTCTATTAAAAAAAATTATTTCTTTTTACATACAAAAGAAAATCAAGAGGTTTATAAAAATATTTAATATTTCTTCCAATACATAAAAAAATCTATCCATCTTTTAGATTTGGTACTTGTAGAATATCTGCTGCCATCTTTTAAATTAATTTTCCAACTTTTTCACAAATACAGATGTGTAAAATATACTATTTGAAAGATTCATATATATATATATATATATATATATATATATATATAGAGAGAGAGAGAGAGAAAAAAATTTTAAATACCAAATCTAACTTTATAAAAGATCACCAGTATGTAAATTAAAAAAATGGCAATAGATAACCAACAAGTCACAAAGATTCTGTCAACTTTTATTTTTCTCAATTATTAACTACAAAAAAAAAAATTCTTTGATAAATATTTTCTCCTTTCACAAGCAAAATCTACAGTATAGATTATTCAATAAAGTGACCAAAAACTCCCCCCCTAAATATTTTTAGCTTTATTGCAGTTTTTATATTCTGATTTAAGACACATTTTCTACATTTTATAAAGTTGAAAATAAAAAATTCAATGGATTTAATCTCTGCATTTTATTGAAATTTCATAAAATTCAATAAAGATGGGTATGGTGGCTGGCTTAATTCTCTGAAATTTTTCATATAAAATTCATTAAATACAGTAATGCCTTGAAATATGAGTTTAATTCATTCCAAGACTGAGCTCATCACTCAAAAGATTCATATCTCAAATCAATTTTTCACCACTGTAATTAATGGGAATATTTCTGATCTGTTTCAGGCCCCTAAAAATTCAACACTGCTCTTTACAATTATTTTCTTCAGACACATGGTGTCACTAAAAGAATTTTGCAAAATAATGGCACCCCCCCCAAAAAAAAAACAACAGAGATCCTTTCAGAGCGAGGCGAACACATGTACTGTGAATGGAATTACTCTTGAATCTTGGTGCTCGCTGTACCAACTAGCAGATGCTTAGCTAAAACTCTGGCTTGTATCTCAAAGCAGAAAAAAAAAAAAAAATTCAGCTCGTATCTCAAAAAACTGTATGCTGAGATGCTTGTATTACTGTAAATTCATCCATAAATAAGCAAAAAAAAAAAAACAAACAAAAAAAACTGGTAATTAGCCAATTTTTAAAAATCACGATATTCTTCTACAAGTGTCATTTCTATAGTTAAACAGTGGTTTAAAGCAAAAACATATTTCATTTTTAAAGAAATTCCTTTTTCAAGACGAGATTGAAAATGACAACAAACATTAGTTATTTTTTTCAATTTAATGTTTTGAAGATTAACTTACCTCATTAGGTTTAGGAGAGTGACTCTCAAAAGTTAAAACATCATTATTAAAATAATCATTCATTTCTTTAAAAAAAGAAACATATTCCATAGTCTCATCAGATGCAGTAGGACCTGGAGTTTCTCTAGCAAGAATTCGGTCAGGACCCTGCACCTAAACAAGAGTAATGATATATTGAAATAAGAGTATGAACTAAAAATAAATGCACAAAGAAAAAAAAAAAAAAAGAAAAAAAGAAAAAAATGTAGCATCATTAACAAATTAATTTCCCTTTGGTACTTCATCTTAATTTCATTTAAAAAAAAATTAAAACTCCCATGCATTAATGTCTGACAATGATTCATATAATAATAATAATAAAAAAAGGTAATATTAGTATAAGTGTAAGAAAATGTTATATAAAGTACTGAGCATTTGGGATAAATAAGAAACAAGTTTGTATGGATAGATGTGCAACTATTGGTTCTTGTAGCTAAAGTGGTACAGCAGCTGTAATGGTAAGAAAGGCTTCCCAAGAAAAAGAAATGTTGAGAGTTCTTTACTTCTAATCCACTCTTTACAAGTGGCTGCTGAATAACAATCAGATAATTTTCTAAGATAAAAGAAATACTAGTAAATCAAGAAATGTTACTTTTAAGAAAAACAACTCTGCAGAAACATTTGTTTGTTATGGGTTACAATTAAAAAATTATGCTAGGATTTAAATCATAGCCAGCTAGTGAGTTCTTAGGTGTTAGTATTATTCAGAACAATGTCCTATATTGGTGAGTGGCACTTGCTTCAGCAATTTGATCAGGAAACTTTTTTTTAGTCTCCAGCATGCAGACAAAGTCAGTCTACAACATTTTTGCTAGAGTATTAGTTTTCCAATGGAAAATTTTTAAAATCAGGAAAACATCTTCAGTTGACCAATTCTCTTCCGGCAGTACCTTGCAAAGGGTACTGATGTCAACTTGCAACATCTTTCCTCACAACCAGATTGTATATCCCTTTCTAGCAAGATTTTCCATATGAAATGATGTTACCAAGAGGTGATTCCGGGCCTAAATCAAAGGCCTACTTATATTGTGGAAACCCAGTGTAGCTCTATTACCAGCTCAATCGTCTTCACTATTAACATTCTCTGGGCAGATTAAATTTTTTTTTTTTTTTTTTAAATCAATTCAATGCCACTAAGACACAAGGGGCTTCTGGGAGTGAAAGAGAATTGGGTGGGGGTTCACAACAAAACTTTAGAATGGAACAGAAACCTAATACTAAACAGGAAACAACGGATAAACACCTACTCCTGTTCAAAAGACCAAGGAAGAGTAGTGTGAACAAAATGATAAGCAAATCTCTGGCATTCATTTTTCTATCTGCCCATGTTTCAAATCTTAGCATATTTTTCTTTTACTCTAGAATTGCCTCCCCATTAGAAAAGAGAGAGAGAGAGAGAGAAAAAAAAAAAAAAAAAAAGAGAAAAGATTTTACCTCAACAACTGTCAGATTCATGTACCTTGACATCTTCAGGACTGTCTTTCTGAGCTGTAAAATGAGAATGATTAAAAAAAAAAAAATAAAATAAAATAAAAAATGAAACTAATAGATTTTCTCAGATAAAGAATTTTTTTTTTAAATAATCACTTGTTGAATTTTACTCAAAAGTAGGTATTCACTGACAAATTTACTGAACTTGTATCTCACTGAAAGTGTGTATAAAAAATCCATTCATTATGTGAACCACAATTGCAGGCTTGTGTCAAAGTAAACTAAACCTGTAAATAGTTGGCACTTTAACAATTAGCTCAATTTGAAGTGTCATAAAAATCTTATTTTTAAGAAAATAAAAATGTAACTTAAAAAAAAAAGAAAAAATAAATTCAATCAATACTTGATTAAACCACAAATAGTCGGAATATTATTTCATGTGAATTTCAACAAAAACAACCACTTTCATGTATCTTCCTCCTCAAATATTAATTTAAAATGCATTATTACTTGATTATTGCTTTCTTACTATAATTTATTGGAAAAAGTATCCATTAATTTTTTCTTTTCTTAAAAAGAATTCTGTAGAGAAAAAGAAAAATTATTTTATAAAGAGTTAGAAATATATCAGACATTTTAAACAAATTAATAACACTAAATTAGCTTAATAAAATAATTTATATTGCTTATAAAGACAAACCCATATTCAGTTTTGTTTGCATGGCAATGATGTAACTATTTGTCTGTAGATATATCACTTTCATTTTATGATGATTGTTCATCATAGAAGTAACCTTGAACATGTTCATATCCTGATTAGCAGAATTTCAATGATAAATTTTCATTGTAAAATGCGCGATCTTCGTGATTTACTCAAAAATGCATCTACAAAGCTTTACTTTTATACGAAAAAAAAAAAAAAGAAAAAAAAAACCTGTATGAAATGTTTTTTCATTAAACTACGAATTTATTAACCGACGTATTTAATGAGAAAGTTTACTTTAAAAAAATTTAAAGCTTAAATTTAACATAAGTTTATTACAATATTCATTTGCATCAATCTTAATTTTTTTTAAACTTTAGTAAAGAATAGAGATGAATATGAAAAAGGCGTTTATTCCACGAAACTGAAATTTAAAATACTCATTTATTACTAATTTTTTTTTTTATCAATGATGCAATTTTGAAGGAGGAAAAAATATTTCCAGACATAGGAGTAAAAATCTTTTACAAGCACCAATATTTTGCTCGCTAACAAGTTAATTAATTTTCATAACTGAATTAAATAAATTACTTACATAGTCAAAAAAACATTTCAACTGAACTGAAGAATTCTAAAAATTTTAATGAACGCAAATTGATAAGAGTTGTCAATTATTTTAACAAAATCCTTAAAGGAATATGTTAACCAATTGACGCAATTTTGTAGTAAAAAGAAAAAATTACCTTTAGAAACAATTTTCGCATGGAAAACTGAATTACATACCTTACATTTCTTTTAAACTAACCTCATATTCCGACAGCTATTTTGGACTTGAAATACGCATCCAAAATGCAACTTAAAATTAAAAACTGAAATTCAGTTTAATAATCCTACGAAAGAAAAATTGGATGAACGAGAAACGATATTTCACTTTCCTTTCAAAAAGTATCAACCAATTGCAATAAGTGATTGATGATGTCAATTCCTGGAAATTCTGAAATGTATTTAGAATTGTACGGATTGAAAAAGAGACGGGAAATATATATCCAAATAAAGAGAAAAAAAAAGGTCAGATTAAGAATCCACAGCCCTTTAACATTTTTTTAAGTGCAAGATACAACGTAGAGTGTGTTAGTATATAAATTAACTGATTTAAAATGTGTTTTTTTTCGCTACACAGTAATAACCATGTTTCAAAAATGGAAGCTAAAAAAAAACTTCAAATTTAATTATAGAATGCTTTTTTATAGTGGACTCTCCCGTCATATTCGACATGAGGGTCAAGCAGCTCAGTCCCTAGGAACCAACAGCCAGACACCAATACATGATTTGATTAGTGGTGAGGGCTTTGTACAGAACCAACCACACTTTCTGAAGGGCCGAATACAGAGACCTGGTGCACTACAAAGTCCCCAAACGACCCACCGCGGGATTTGAATTCAGAGCTGTTGTTCTCTTAGACCAGTTGCCATTCAAGGCTATAGAACCCAGTCTGTCCTGCTATATTTTACCTATAACTGGATGAAGAAGAGGATTAATAATACCTTTCCCAAGGGTATTAATTAGCACGTAAGTGAATGTAATGGATTCGACTGGAATTCGAACTCGGCTCTCGGAGCCGCTATCCATTGAGCCTCATATATATCTCGCAATTTTTGACTTAATAAGCTCATACAAATTCCCCGCCTCATACAAGATGGGAATTTGGGGGGGGGATAAGTAACGCTAGCTTTTACTTTTGGAGCAGAGTTTAGAATACAAATATAGGCGAACAAATGAAAGGGAGAGAACTCAATGCTTACGACACGAAAACTATTTTTAGAGCGATAAAAAAAAAAAAAAAAATCAACAATATATCCATAAACTATATTTTATAAATAGAAATAAAATATAATAAAAATAAAATGAATTTTGTGTATTAGTGAGTAAAAAAAATTAAAAAGTATCACGAAGTTTTTCGAAAGGATTCTAATTATTTTAATTTTGGAATAATATCTGGAGAACTGGTTGTGCGGCCCCGATGTAAATTCACAACCAATCGAAGGGAACCTTACAACGTATGAGTGAATAGACTCTTCCCTGAGGTTACTCGAACGGTAGAGAAAGTGAAAATGAGTGGAATTTTGCACTTCGTGAACGATGAATTCACAACATAGCAAGCTGCAGGATTTGGACTAAAACGCCGCTTCCATACAAGTGTGTCGATCCCCTAGTATTTTGTCTACATTTGAATCCTTGTCTTCTTTTCCCCACAGCTAAAAATCGCCGTGGGATGAGATTAAAAAAGAACGCGAAATAGGACTTTGTAGACGAGAAAAGCAGATAAGACGAGGGAATAATCCTGTTTTAAAGTCACAATGCGAGTATTTTGAAACGGACCATTTTCCAAGAAATAGCCAACTTCTTTACTTTCCAGGAAAAGCTCGTAATTAGTTTTTTTATTTATTTATTTATTTTACATATTAAATCATAAAATTACTTTTTTTTTAAATCAATTATTTACTTCTAGTTGGATAGAGTATGATGCCCTGCTGAGTCTAGGTTTCTAAAAGAAAAGGGCGGATACCAGAAGAACTCAATTACACATCGATGGGAATATATTTATGAATATTTATTCAAGAGGTGTTTGCTGTCATAGTTAAAATAAAAATATAATAATCAATTCAATAATTTAATTATACTCGTTTTAAACTAAACACGTTCATTCATTTTTATTTTTATTTTTAGGATATTATTAAGTACCAAAATTTGGGCAGTATAACTGTGTGTACACACGTACACGTCATTTGTTTTCGTGATTAGAATTTAAATAAAATAAAAATAAGTTACAGATAGAAAAACAGAACAAAGTTGAAACAGTTACTTTTTTTCCCGCTTACCCCAAACTTTAAAAATAAAATGAATTATTTTTACTTGACCACTCTAAATCTTTTTGAAACATTTCTCACTTTTTCAAGTTAACCACGTGTATAGAGAGAAGCTTGCAAACACAAGAGACATTATTCAGAATTAAGTTCCAAAGTAAACTAAAAATAACAAATGAGGTTTAAAAGAAAGAAATTAAAAATGACAATGATTAAAGCAGCAAAAAAAGGGAGGGGGAATTGTGGGTGTAAGTATATGAAACAGTAAATTTTGTAGAAAGAGCGGGTAAATCCCCCACGACAAAAATAAACCTGAGAGAGAGAGAAGAAAAAAAAACAATGCTAAGGACGCTTTATAAATAAAGAATGAGAATTAAATTAAATAAATATATACTTACTTCAGCAATATAAGTTGAAGTTTGAGATACCCTCCGCCAAAAACACGCAGTTTTGTTATTGAACTTTTTAAAAAAATTTTATCGATGAAAGATGCAGAATAAGAATTGAACCAGCAACATAAAATAAAACATCCAGTTCATATTGATTTTAGGTGGAAAAAATATGATATTTCGTCATAAGAATGCTTATATCCTGATTAAATGAATTGTCCCTTGATAGGACAAAAAAAATAAATAACTAAAACAAAACATCAACTTTCGCATGAGGCAAGTAATGCTGGATTTTTAGGAAACTAAAAATCAATGCGCATGTGAAGACTAGCCTCGTTCTGGAGCAAACGGTCAACAGAATGGTATTCCCTAGTCTATCACTTATACAGTCCTGAAATTATTTTCTCGTAGAAAGACTGCTATTCACAAAGTTATAGTTTTTTTTACATAAAAACAATGGGACTACACATTAATTAAATTTATGGTCTTCTTAACTTTATCATTATTTTTCTTCGTTTGATAATATAATTTTTCCTATTCATTAAAAATTTATGAACATAAGATAACATTTAACAAGAATGTTGTATAACATCTGAAAAAAATGTTTTTACTGATTAATGAATGTTGTATTGTAACTTTCTGCCATTGTAGTTATCATTTTTGGTCATCCGGACTTCACAGGTGTCGCTCGGACGCTTGTAAATTTAAGCAGATTTTCATCATACTTTTGAAATTTTCTGTTTTTAGCTTTCTTGACAAAAGTTACTTTTGTTAAGAAAGCTAAAAACAGAATGGAATGACATTGCAAAGCAATAATTTGGAAATGTAATCATAACATAACAAAGTTGGGCGGGGGAACTCCTATGTAACGTGTTTCGAATCCAGATAAAAAAAGCCATAGAAAAAAAAAAGAACCTGACAATGTTAGTTAGCACAATTTTTGCGTCTTCCTTTTGAATTTCTAAAGGAAGACGCAGAAATTGAGAATTCGATAGTTTTAAATTTTTTTTAACCTTTCTAACTTTTCTGAGTTAGAAAGGTTTTTAAAAATAGAAAGGTTAACTATCGAATTCTCAACAATACTTAAATTTCGTTAAAAATTAGGTACCACCAAAAAAAAAGTGAATACTTTCTTTCTGCAATGAAAATATGTAAAAAAAAAAACTGACACCCCGTTTTTTAACATATTGTCAAAAATCAGGGAATTATCTGATTTAAACGAAATTTTCATGAAGGAATATTACTGAAGTATTTCGAAGTATTGGGGGCATGTTTCATACCCTCTTTATTGCGTATTTTTTTTTAATTTGGGCGACGGTCTTCGGTGAAGATTAATTTAATTATTATTTCAATAAAAAAACTATGCAATATCCAGTGTGAAGATTACAGAAAATTCGGCCCGCATCTTGCCAAGAGCAATTCAATAAAACTCAAAAAAGTTTTTTTTTTTTTTTTTTAGAATTGGTGCTTGATAATTTTAAAACACGTTTTACGGTTTTATTTTCTTTCAGAATTGACAGAAAAAAAATCTAACTACTAAAAACTAAGCATTTATATTTTTTAAATTACTCGTAATTTTTAGGTGCGATTTTGAAATTTAGTCCCGTTACTGTTTTTTAAAATGTTCTAAAAAGAAGGACAAATTTTAAAAAATAATTAAAAAAAAACTTTGGTCTTTCCTCTTCATAATTAAACAGTAGACGATAAAATTTTGTTTTCGTCTTTTTGGTGTCCTTTTTCATCATGCTATGCTCTTTTTTCTTAGCGATCTCATGGAGTTACCTAAAAAGATATGTTCGAACATTTAAAAATTTAAAAAAATGTAAAGTTTAAATGTCATATTCGCGTGTGAACCCTTTTAAAAGGAATTTTATTTCATTTTTTTTTCCTTTTAGCAACTGTTAGATTATTTTTTGTATGGATGTACAAAAAGTAACTAATTCTGATATCGCGCGTTGTTGAATGACTATCGGAGTTCCCGTTCAGTCAGTAAAAAATAAATTATTCCGTAAGTTTCATTTTAATAATAGAAAAAAAAACCGTCTTTAATCTATTGGCTAAGGCGCTAAAGAAAATTTAGTCTTAACTTTTTTTAGTGTGATTGCAATGAAAAACAATTAACTCCGTTATGAGTTGCCAGCCAAGAGTCCTGACTTAACAGTAACACCCTATGACTTTTTTCATTGGGGTTGTTTAAAGAGGCAGGTTTACTGTCTTCTTTTATGTGCCGTGTCCCTTCAGGACGTAGGCGATCATAGCTCTCCATTTCCCCCTGTCCCTTCCTTGTTGCTCTCAATAAGCTTTGACTTTTTATTTCTCCCAGACCCTGTTCTGCCATCCACTTGCTCAAGCCACTAAGTATGGAGATTTACTTGACCTCCCCCCCCCAACTGAGTCAGGTTGTGACACAAGGTCATTTTTTAACGTGGGACCCAAGTGTTTTCACTCAGGCCGCTAGTCCAAGCTGGTCTTAGCTTGTCATAGCTGGTCCAAGCTAGTCGTAGCTGTGATACCACCAGCACAGGGACGGATCCCTGTGACTAGTAAGTATACGAATGTGCATACGAGGGAGGGGTATGTTACGTGTTGCTTTCCCTTGTCCCTCTATCTGCCCTAGCTGTTTGAGGATTCCTATAGCCCTCCCTGCCTCAAGCTTAAAGTCAATTCAGGTCTGCTATGGTAAAAATTTTCTATCCTAAGTAAAAATCATCACAAAAATAACAAGTCATTTTTTCACAGCCTATTTTCTCTGAAAAAAAAAATGGATTTTCATAATTTTATAGGGGTAAAACAAGGTAAAAATATTGAAAAATGACTGTTTTGTCATCATCTGGACGAAATATCAAAGAAGTTTTTAATCTGAATCCCATGAAACTAGTTATTTTCTGAAAGCAAACAATTTGGCTGGTGTAAATGAATTTTTTTTTAGGGGGTGAAATGCATTTTTTCTCGTTCCAAACAAAATAAGTTAAGAGCAAAAAGAGTAACAAAAAAAGGGAACATTGTTAAAAAGGGCTTGATATGGGTTATTCTTTTCAAACCGATGTCAATTTGGCTTAATCTGAACCGTATTTTCCTTATTGCTGCTATTTTTTAAAAAAACAAACTTGTGTCAATTTTTTTTAACACCCTTTGGATCTCAACATCGCAGTAACCGTCCTCTGCCAGAATATTTCCCAGATATTTAAATTTCTGCACCTACTTGATTTTAGTGTCCCCAACATGTAAATTGCATTTTGGGCTCATCTTTTTGTGGATAACTATGTATTCTGTCTTCTTGTAGTTTATGGTTTAGTCCTTTCTTCTCACTCTCCTTCACTACCTTCTGTAGGAGGTTTTGTAGTTTCCTTTCTGTATCTGCTATCAGTAAAGTGTCATCTGCATACCTTATGTTTGTTAAGATTGTAGCTGCCAAGGATGAATCCTGGTAGGCTTCCCAATTCTCTCAGAATTGCCTCATTGTATAAGTTGAATAGATCCTGTGGGAAGACACATTCTTGCCTTATGTCCCTGTCAATTTTTGTATATCTGCTGAACTCATTTTTTATCTTTATGCAAGTGATTTGTTGCCAATAGAGGTTTTTGATTATTCTAATGTCTTTCCTAAATATGTCAAGGTTGCTGAGCAGCTTCAACAGATCTTTGTGGAGTACTTTGTTGCATTCCATTGGAGTGTATAAAATACAGGTACATGTTCTTCCATGTTTGTATTGCTCTTTCTGATGACATTCTGAGCATGAATATTGTGTTCCTTGTTCCAGTGTCTTTAACAAACCTGCACTTTTCTTGTCCTATCTTTGTTCTGATTCTGCTGCGCGCTCTATTCATCAAAATACGGATGATGAGTTTTGTTATGTGGCTCATTAGGCTGATAGTTCGGTGGAGTTCCCATTCATTTGTGCCTGGGTTCTTAGGCAGTGCTATGAAAATAGATCTGCTTAGATCTTCTGGTATGTCCCTGCTGTTGTAGATTTCATTTATTATTTCTATAAATCTTGTCTATGCCAAGATCATCTAAAGATGTCAGCATCTGTGTTATTATTTCATCTGGCCCGGGCGCCTTATTTCATCTGGCCCGGGCGCCTTATTTCATCTGGCCCGGGCGCCTTATTTCTGTTCAATTTTGCCATTGCTGCTTTTACTTTGGTTTTTAGAATTTCAGGCCCATCAGTAATTCTTTGTATTGCTGATTGTTCTTTAATCGTGGAAGAGTTTGCCAATATATTCATTCCAGTGCTGAAGGATTTTTTCCTTCTCTAATATGAGCATTCCATCCTGTGATTTTACACAGCCTGTTGACGAGCATACCTTCTGTTCTGTTAGTTGCCTTATTTGTTTATGCATATCTCCTTTGTTGATGGTACTCAATCTCTCTATTCCTGCACATTTTTTGTTTAGCCATACTTCTTTAGCCTGTAGTTTTGTGTAGGTTTCTGCATTCCGTTCCATATCTTGGCAAAGTTTTCTGTCTCCTTTGCATCATTATCAAGAATCTTATCAGTCATCCATTCGTTTTTTTTCTTCTTCATCCATTCTCCTTGGGGATGATCTTGTTTGTTGATGCCAATAAAGCTTCTCTTAGTTCATCCCATTTTGAGATTCCCTTTCCATTTTGTCCCTCACATCTACTCTTCACACTGTCCATATATTTTTCCTTCAGGTTCAAGTCACTCAGGAGTGTTGCATTGCAATCTGGTTGCTGTGTTAGTTTTCAGTTTCCGTAGTTTCACTCTTAGTTTACAAATAACAGGATGATGGTCACTTCTGCAGTTTCTGGACGAAATATCAAAGAAGTTTTTAATCTGAATCCCATGAAACTAGTTATTTTCTGAAAGCAAACAATTTGGCTGGTGTAAATGAATTTTTTTTTAGGGGGTGAAATGCATTTTTTCTCGTTCCAAACAAAATAAGTTAAGAGCAAAAAGAGTAACAAAAAAAGGGAACATTGTTAAAAAGGGCTTGATATGGGTTATTCTTTTCAAACCGATGTCAATTTGGCTTATTGGAAGCCAATTTGGAAGGTATGCTCGTCAACAGGCTGTGTAAAATCACAGGATGGAATCCTCATATTAGAGAAGGAAAAAATCCTTCAGCACTGGAATGAATATATTGGCAAACTCTTCCACGATTAAAGAACTTGGAACTTGGGTTGGTTTTGCAGTGAACCATTGCATTCCCGAATCTTTTGTTGATAGTTATGTAGTCAATTTGGTTTTTAATTTCTCCTCCATTTCCATAATCACCTTGGATGTTCTTGGAACCATGTGTTGGCTATTACCTGGTCATTGGCTGTGCATCACTGGACCCATTTTTTTCATGTTTGTTGTGGGTTGCTAGTCTGAATTTGCCAGCTATCTCCCTTGCCCTCTCCCTGCCTTTGGTGTTCAGGTCTCCCATGATAATTATGACTTCTTGTGATCTAAGAGCCTTAGCGTTGTCTAGCATGGAGTAGAAAGATTCGATTTCCTCTTCTTTACTTGGTGCTGTCGGTGCATACACTATTATGATGGCTATGTTGAAAGGCTTTCCTTTCAGCTTGACTACTAGAATTCTTTCAGATAATTAATAATACCCTGGAATGCATTTCTTGAATTCTTGATCTAGTATCAATCCTACTCCTTTATCGGCTTTCTCTCTGCCTGCATATATAATCCTGTGATTGTCAGTGACAAAATCTCCGTTGTTTGACCACCTAAATGAATCTAAGGTTGATTTTTAGCCTACTCATCTCCTGAGTTTACTCTACCAAACCAAGATTTTGAAAGAACTTGAAGGGTGAATACAAGAAGTTATGTCTTCCATACCACAAGAATTCCTGGTGAAATCAGTTTACATGATTCCTAGGTGGCTCAAGAAGCTGGTAGCGAAATCTGCTGCCAATAGCGAATTTTAAATAAAACCTCAGGCTAAACACCTTCCTCTCATATCCATTTCTTATAAAAATTATACTTAATAAATAAATTAAATGTATTTTAGTGGGGAGTTACTTTTCAATCACTCTGTTAAAACAAATTTTTGATTATTGCACTGCTGATCTTCTGTACTTGTTTAGGTTTTATTTTTACTTTTTCGGACAGTAGAATGACTGTCATTGTATCTTTAATCTATAATGTCCTTTGAGGTCACAGTTTAACATGTGTAAATAAAACATTATTTTTCATTCTGTTTTAATAAGTAGAAGGTAAGCATTACTTTCAGAAAATTCAGTTAATTAATCCTTAAATTTACTAGCTGTGAAACACATCTCTAGCTAGTATAAATACTGAATTTTAAAGAAAATTTTCAATTTGATTTTTACATTTAATTTTAATGTCAATGGCGACTAGATGAGTGACCAAAATGTTACTTTTTAAAAATATCTAAAAAGTTTGTTTTATATATGGAAATTAATTTTTTTATTAATTCAAATTCAGATGTCCTTAGGACACATGGCACAGTGGATAAAGGCGTTGGTTAGATCCAGTGACAGGACCCAAAGACTGGAGTTCAATACCCAGTTAAGGCAGTGGAAAACTTTCAGAGGGAAATTAACAGGAGATAAGTGATAACTGACATCCATCAGTACTAGAACAGTCTACCCCGGTGAGCAAAATAAAGGGTTCAGTTCGACATTCCAACCACCTGAAGAAGGCCGGAGCGTACAATGGCTAAAACGTTGTGATAAATATGGCGACAAAGATGAGGACAATAGTCCGAATAATGTAAATAATGTACATCATACTTCATCTCAGAAATATAGACAGACTCATCTATGTATTGTAGAAAATTAACAATTCAGTCTACATTACAATTGAGACAAAAAATAATCGGTAACAACTGAATGGTGGTTGGTTAAAAAAAATAAGAACAGAACACTTTTTTTTAAGTGAATCGAAGTTTAGATTTCTTGCTAGTTGGAAATCCTCTTCTGTAGTTCCAGTCTTCAAGAACTCAGGCGAAACATCTGATTCTTCTATCGGCCTATTATCCTTTCTTCTATCTCTTTTTAGCAAAGTACTTACAGGCTTTCAACTCTGAATCAACTGTTAAGTATCTCACCTCGAAGAGTCTCCATTTAGATAAGCAATATAGCTTTCGCTTCTCTATGTCAATTGACGATGTTTTATTGTTGAAAAAAAAAAGAGTCTGTGATCAACCTTTAAGAAGAATAGTGAAAGATCGAAGACTAAGATCGGCCTGTTCCTTTGGAAATTTTCAAAGGCATTTGGCCTTCTTCACAAATTGAAAGCTTATGGTATTTCTGGAGAATTATTGAACTAATTCGGTTTTTCTTATTGTGTAGAACAAAGCTAGGTTAAACAAGAGATTTTTTAGTTACAGTAACTGAGTAACAAAACGTATGCAGTTAAATGCGCCATGTTGTTAGTTGTGTTCTTACTTCTCGTTTTCTACGAGTTTTCTGATCTTGCTCGGTCAAGAGTTTGATTATATTTTTTTTTAGTTAGAAAATCTCATCAGATATGATGAAATCCTGTTGTATAGATTTTTTCTTTCTTTCTTTTTTTTTTTAACGGAGTCACCCCAAGCAAGGCAGTAATGCCACTGTGGGGTAGTTAATGGTGTTGGTTAGAAAAGAATCAGAAGGGTTTTTGATCAAGGTTGCGTTTTTACACTCCACTTTAAATTTGTAAAAAGTAAAAACACAAGAATGAATGACAAGAGATCAATGAAAATCAACAAGTAAAAAACATAAAACAAACATATACATATAATTTTGTTAAAGATTAAGTCACACGAAGTGGTTTCCCTTGTATTGTGTGAAGAACAATGTATATTGTAATAATGTCTTTTGTTTAAGTTTGTTGGTAGAAGAATGTTTGATGTTTGAGTTTGAAAGTTGAAATATTCGTGTAGAAGAATGATATAGTTCGAATAATTGACTTGGCTTGTAAACAGACAGTACACTGTGTTGTGTGAGTGCAGTTTATATCTGTGTGTGTTTGTGAGTAGAAAATTGAATACACGTACGTGGTTTAGGTTGTGAAAATTTATAATCTACTGAAGTTATGTCTTTAATTTCTACTTTTTATAGATGTAAGGTGGCTCCAGGAACGAGCGCGGGAAGCATATTGAAGAAAGTGTCATTTAATGTGATTGGCCAAAAATCGACCAATCGTTGATTTTTTTCTATAGCTAGTTTGGAGAAATTTTTATGTAGCTCGTGCGATGCGTAAATTGTCTGTACAAAAGGTATTGTTTATTTTCCGTCCAATTACTGTTGAGTAATTTGTGGGCGTGGTGTACGTAGGCATCCACTACACCACTAAAATACAAGGGGTTACAGGGTGTGGAAGAATTAGGAACAGAAACATTAATGAGCAGGGAGATAAAGAATATAAAGAGTAATCAGGAGGACAGTAGATATAGCAATTGACATTGCTTTTAAATTTTTGCAGATTAAAGTTGGCTGGAAAGCATGGATCCGGAAGAGAGTTTGACAAGCAAGAAGTACAAGAAAAGAAACTGTTAAGAAAGTATTTACAGCTACATCTAGCCAGCTCAACTGTAATTTGATGAGATCTTGATGCCAGTCTCATGCCGTTCTTAAATCCAAGAACTCTAGGTACTTTAGTTCAAAGAGCTCATTTGAACAATTACCATGAAAGTATTTATAGAAAAGACACAGAGATCATATCTAAATCTAGATGTTTTGGTCAAAGTGTCCATGTTTGGAGTTGATGTAGGTGTGTTGTCTGGAGGGTGTGTTGTAAGAGAAGAAAAATAAAATGTTCTGAGTTTAGTGTTCTATGGTGGTCAGTACTGTGAAGGAGTCCAGATGTCTATGTTAGATGATCCCCACAAACATTAAAAATGAAGAACTGACTCAGGTCAAGGCAAAGATAACTAAAACAAAGAGTATAGATAAAAATATGCCAAAATTTATTATTGGCAAAAATACAATGAAAAGAACAAAAGATGCAAATGTTTTAAATACCCTGGGTGGTTGTGTTGGGAGTTAACAATTGTAGCTAAATATCATTTATGACTCTTTTGACACGGACCTGTTTAGGTGGGGGGGTAGTAGCTAAATATCATTTGTGACTCTTTTGACACGGACCTGTTTAGGGAGGAGGTATCCATCCACAGGTTGGATTGTCTCTGGTGATTCCCCTGAATTGTTGTGGCAGGATTCCATGGGTTGGAATTTTCTCTAACTATGCTGGAGTGCCCATGTCTTCTTTTGAGGGTAGGGGGTGATGGCCGACAACTGCTTCCCCCTCACCTGCAATGACAGGTGAGCAACTGCCTCATGTAAAGGCTACCAGCATGGGCCAGCTGCACAATACATACAAGGGGACTGTGGCTGAAACTTTGCCCTCTTGCTGGAAGTCCCCACTTCACAGCAACACCAAACTGCATGATTTCTTAGAGAGGGCCAAAAAAAAAAAAAGGACAAAATGAAAACAAAAATGACAACGAACAGTACACATAAACAACAGTGTCAGTGGTCAACAGACATAGCAAGATGATCTCTTGATCAACTAAGGACAATGTTTTGAAGGCACTGACGTCACAGGGGTTCTCACCTCAACAGACTGTTCGTCAGTGTCTTCATGTCGGACGTGCTGCTGCCCACAACTGAGGACACCATGAAGATGGTGAATACAGATTTGCTTACATTCTCTGGACAGAATAAAGAAAGACCAGTGTGGCAGTATTTGAGGTGCCAGCAAGAGTGAAAGGTGAGGCCCTGGCAGTTTGACCAAATCCTCAGTTTCTCCTCTGACCATAAGGTGGGGTAATGGAAGTCTGTGTAGGCGAGCCTTTGACACTATTCCCAGCACCTTGGACATTGAGAGGAGGATGCTGCCTGTTATTGTATCAGGTAGAAGGCCAGCTATATGGCTGCTTCGTACAGAAGAGGGCCTGCCATGGACTGCTAACCACCTTCTGACAAAAGTGCCCGAGATCTCGAATGTGCCTGCAAAGAAAACCATGCCACCCCCTTGCCTACAGTAGGTGAAGGAGATTAGAAGGTCGTTGGCAAGGGAAAGAGGAAGGCAAAAGCAGTGGCACATCTATGTGCTAAACAGGAAGCTAAGGTTGCCACTCCAGCTGCAGCTCCCAGGACGGATCATACTCCCTCCGACGAAGAGACCCAGCGGGTCAAGGAACTGATGGCTGACTTGGAGAAGCAGCTGGTACAACCAAAACTTGCTTCTCCTACAGAGACGGCACCCAAACACCAACAAAGACACCACCACCAACATCGACACCAAAAAAGTCATCACGACAAAAACTGACATCACCAGACTGTTTGCCCCTCGTCCTCTGTCCCATCTTCCCCTACAAAACCAAGGACACTGTCAAAAGAGGGACACATCCCGGTGCACAAGGGGAAGTCCCCACTTAAAAAAAAGACTGTGCTGCATCGGGGGAAAGACTGAGGAGTAAGAAATCTTTCCTTGAAGGGGAAGGTAGAAGTGTGCATCTTGCACATCTACCTGACCCTCCTTTACCGTCTCTCTGTTCTTCCACTCCTGTCTACCAAACAGCAAAAGTCCATTGATGACCTTTTTGATTTCCTTTGAAGAAGAAAAGCTCATCTGGTACGTCATGAGGTATGCTGCTTCCATCCTGCAGAAGGCAGTCTAGGTATGCCCAGCATTGAAACTCATCAATATACGCTGCGCCTGAATTTCCTGCAAAGGATGTGTACCGAGGATGAGGAGAGTGTATTCTGGAAGGAAGACACTCGCTGAGCCTTCCCGTCTCTGGGAAGTGTGCATGCAGTAGAAAAGGAGGCAAAACGACCGCCCTTTCTATAAGGAATGTTGAAATGCGCTGTGCTGCCTCTTAGAGATGAAGGATCACCTCTCCGACATTGAGGCATTGTCTCAGAAGGGATTATATTGGGTTTTAGTTTGAGTGAGGGTAAAAAGTAAACTCCAGGACAAGCTTGGTCTTACAAATGAGGAGTTTTGCTTCGTCCTGCCTTGGGCACCCGGGTTGAAATGTCTCAACAACGATGAGGCATCACTCACCTGGCTGGTGTTGTGAGGGGCTCTCTTGGTCGGCAAGAAGCTTTATGCAGCAGGGTTGGTGGCCGCATTGGTGTGTGTGCGCTGCAGTGACTGGGAGGAGTCTATTTTGCACATCTTCCTTAACTGTAGTGTTGTACATCTGTTGTGTTTTTGCCCGACTTTGCCAAAACTAGCTAGAGTATGCTAGGTATTTTTTTGTCCCACATTTATTTTTATTCCCCATCACCCCCACATTTTAGGTGACAGATATTCTGGTTCTCTGGTGAGATCAGATATGTCCAATATCTGACAATTCTAGCCAGTTAACCAGGATTTCTGCCACACTTCCACCTTAGGTCAGGACCCGATACTAACATATATTTATTTTGTACATATAATTCATTCATTGTATATATTCACTGTATCCCCTGCCCTGCTTTTTGTGTAAATAGAATTTCATGCTAGGACTCTAACTGAATAATTGAGGTATTTTGGTGTGTGCTGTTCTGGTGAAAGGTATATTGTAAGTACGAATGGGTCAATGAGAGCGTCTAGCTAGTTATGATTTAAGACTAGAGATGACCAGTCCTTTTCCCCCACCCCCCCACTTTGCTCTTGTGGCACATTTTGTATTTTTTATGCAAATAAATATTAAGAAATACATTGTGGTCAGGTTGCTTGGACGGGCTATGTATTGTTATGTTCCCATTTATTTTTGTCAGTAACTTGGCATTCCTAACCTTCACTACTTCAGGAAACCACAGACCTTTACTCCTGCTACCATGGACTCTTACTTTTGGCTACACCCTTGTCCCTGCTTCTGGCATCACTTACTTCAACCTAACCCACTTGGTTGACAGTCTAAACAGACCTGCTCACTACGGACCCAAACATCATGCTACACATCAGCCTTCATTTGCAGCATGAATATTGTTGCAAGCTCTAATAATCTATCCCATACACTACAGTTATAATACTATCGGAGGTTCACCACTGGACCCAGCCAGCAACTATGCAATACCAGCACTGGACATTGGATTTGACCAGCTACAATGCAAAGCCAACACCAGACATTGGACTTGACCAGATACAACGCAAAACCAGCACTGGACATTGGATTTGGCCAGCTACAATGCAAAGCCAACACCAGACATTGGACTTGACCAGATACAACGCAAAACCAGCACTGGACATTGGATTTGGCCAGCTACAATGCAAAGCCAACACCAGACATTGGACTTGACCAGATACAACGCAAAACCAGCACTGGACATTGGATTTGGCCAGCTACAATGCAAAGCCAACACCAGACATTGGATTTGACCAGATACAACGCAAAACCAGCACTGGACATTGGATTTGGCCAGCTACAATGCAAAGCCAACACCAGACATTGGACTTGACCAGATACAACGCAAAACCAGCACTGGACATTGGATTTGGCCAGCTACAATGCAAAGCCAACACCAGACATTGGACTTGACCAGATACAACGCAAAACCAGCACTGGACATTGGATTTGGCCAGCTACAATGCAAAGCCAACACCAGACATTGGACTTGACCAGATACAACGCAAAACCAGCACTGGACATTGGATTTGGCCAGCTACAATGCAAAGCCAACACCAGACATTGGACTTGACCAGATACAACGCAAAACCAGCACTGGACATTGGATTTGGCCAGCTACAATGCAAAGCCAACACCAGACATTGGACTTGACCAGATACAATGCAAAACCAGCACTGGACATTGGATTTGGCCAGCAACACCAAAAGCAGGCATCAGGTCAACAACAATCCAATGCCAGCACCAGCAATTGGACTCAACCTGCACTTCAACACATTCACCTACAATGACTCTGGTCTGTATTGTAAATAAATTTTGTATTAATCTTAAATATCCCCGTTCTGTTGTCCATTTTGTTTCACCTGTCAGATTTCACGCCTTTGATTTATAAACGTTTGTACGCCTCTTGTGACCTCATACTTATTTGGGTGCTCAGGCCATATAATATTGCACACCCCTCCTTGGGGTCTACAACAAGTTGCTAGTTACTAATTGCTGAGTTAGATTGTGGGGGTTGAAATCGGAACTGGCATGTTGGCTATTGCTGGTTGCTGGAATGGATACTACACAATCATCTTCTTCTTAAGGTTGAATAGCATTTTCAGTGTTTACCAAAGACTCCTCACTGAGTCAGGATGTGACACAAGGTCAGTTATTCAATGTGGGGAACCCAAGTGCAAACACTCAGGCCACTGGTCAAAATTTACCCATCCCCCAGTTACGTGGGATTGGGTACAATGTTTGTCTTAGTTGGTCAAGGCCATAGGACAGATAATACCACTGGGTTATGGTGTGACACAAGGTCAGTTATTTAATGTGGTGAACATGAGCATGAACACTTAGGCCATTGGTTAAGATTTACCCAGTCTCCACTTGTGTGGGATTGGGCACAAAGATTGTCTTAGCTGGTCATGAACTGATATTACACTTTGATTGTAGTCTCTGGACTTCAATTCAGCAAACTCATTTTATTGCGGAAGAGCATTACAACCTCACAGGTCTTGAAGTTACTTTCGGTTATGAATGAAAGTCTTAAAAATAACTTTACATTATGAAATATAATGTAACTGGACATAATAAGATTATGAACAGGAAAGAAATAGTATTTGTTTTGGATAACCATCATAAAATATCCCCAAAAAGATGCACAGAATTAATAAACTTGAATAAACTGTTCAAGATCAAATTGAAAGAGTCTGTTCACCGAAACAGAATATTAACAGAGTAGCATGTCGCTACAGTAGTACTAAAAGGTATGTCACCATCAAACTTTTCTATATGAGCTGCATTTCTCATCTTGGGTTGACCTTGAGGTTGTTGTACAATAACAGCATTACCTTGTTATTCTGTAAATTTATAAAGTTTCATCTCAAAGGTGGGTTCTAGTTTATTACTCCAACCATTTGTTGAATATAAAAAATGAGAAAAAGATTGTTGTGTGTTCAAATAAAATGATGATAATTATTTAAATCCAAGATACACAAATTTTAATTAATTACTTATCATGGAATGAAAGTTAGAACGTTCTTCTCTTTGACTGTAAGGAAATAAACATGAATAATCTTTGAGCGAGGAATACAGAAAGTGGGGTTGGGAGATGAGATCTAAGGGAGTCCACTGTTGCTTTGGTGAGAAAGACAAAATTAATCCTGTAAATACTTTTGAAAATTTGCTGCATAAGTATGTCAATACATCTGTTTCAGAACAATGTAAAATATCAACATTAAGTTATTTGCTGGTTCAACCACTAAGGAGAGATGTTTGTGCTTGTAGTACGGGCTGAGTTTATCTGAAATTCCAAATGTTTTTCAGATGCTGACATGACTTGCCATGAATAGAAAATTTCATAAAGAATTGGGAAGGTTCCTAGGTGATGTGCAGCTGTTGTAAGTGACCTCACCTGCCTTGGGTTGGTTTCCCTAGCCCAGCTGAATAGCATACGTTGGCACCAGTTTTTTGTTAACGACAGTCACAGTAACACCTTTGTTTGTGGCTTACTTATCAGGTGTTCCCTACTCAGTAAAGATATTCAAAATGCATTTATATATTTTTTTGTAAATACTGATCATGTTTTTCATTTTTTGTACATGTATAGAAAGTACAAAACATTATTTTTATGTGGAATCTTAATTTTACCACTTAAAAATTTGTATGAGCATTTCATGACTAACTTCATTACTTGTATCTGTATGTACACAAAATTTATTAAATTTTATATAAAACTACTTTAAGGGTATATGTTATTTTTATAAACTATCTTCAGGGTATATGTATAAGCTGCGTTATGAAATGTTAAAGGATAATGTGTTTATTCTTGGGTTCCATTCCCAAGCTGCACCATTTTATAGATGCCATATGCAAATTAAATAACCTGTATTCCAAAATAAAAAAAAGAAAAAGAAAAAAAAATCAGAAAACTGAAGTAGTTCTGGTCCCAATAATTTCAGATAAAAGATTCTCAAGCTGTATTTGATCTAAGAAATTAGGACAAGACAATTCAACTGATGATTAGGATTTCTATTTATGTATTCATATTTCTGGTTTTGATTAAAGGCTTTTTGTATTTTTGTTTATATTATTTTTGTTTTTTCATTCTATTTTATTGTCACTCATTCTTTTATTTTATGGATTCTTTATAAATTAAATAAATACTCTGCATAATTTTGAAAACTATAATTGTCACTCTGTTTGAACAATTGAACCCATTCTTTGTAGGGTAAATGTTCAAAATTTTTTTTTCTTGTACTATGTCCTACAAACTAAAGGTTACTCATTTCATCAGCCTATCCTAACCCCCAAGAGAAGGTAATCTATGCCAGACATTAATATGAACCCCTGACCTATGAAGTGTATAAATTATATTTGGTATAAAATTCTAAAACAAAATTATCATAAATAAGAACCAAAACAAAGTGACCAAAATTTACTCCCAGATTAGTGTTCTATGGTAGACAAATCAATATATTTGTAAGAATTTAAGTGTTGTCTATTACTAGTTACTTATGAGATAAAGGTAGTTCCCAGTTTGGTCAAAATAGAGGCCTTCTGTGGTGAGACTGGAAATATCTGAAAACTGAAGCACTTCTTCTCCCCCAAATTTCAGATAATGGATTCTCAATCGGTATAACATAAAATGAAGTAGTAACGGATCACTTAGTATTAGTTACCTGCACATTCAGTGTACATTTCCTTAAAAGCTGAAGAGGGACTTTGCTAGTATAAGGACACAGCTTTGTGATAGCAGGCTGGAGTTTGATTTCAGGTCTGGCCTTTTTTATTTGTTTAAAATCTTCAACTGAAAATATGTTGTGATGGCCTCCTGAGTCTGTTACTAGAGACACTCTTGTGTTATTGAAGTGCAGTTCTATTACATCTTTTGGTGTAGATAACTTAAATAAGTAAGTGTTAGCCTTTGAGTCAGTGTCTTTCCTTTCCTCTACACTATGTTGGGATCCATCTCTATGACTTTTTATAAGATCCACAGCAACTTTGACTATGTTCTTGACCCCTGTTGTGACTTGTTGTTGTTTACTCTCACCATTTGTTTTGGTTTTTCATTATGAAAACAAAACTTATCAAATTGACCTTTCTTTCCACAATAGCCACATCTGTGATGTTTACTTTGGATACATTCACAAAGAGTCCTTGAATACCACATTTATAATATTATATATTTGCATATCTATAAATCTAGCATTCATCCATGCTTAGAATATTACTGCCACTTATGGTTTGGTGCTCCTGATATATATTTAAAGATTCTTGATAAAATCCACAGAAGGATCTGCAATGGCATTGGTCCTGACCTGGTATCTCAACTTCAGTCACTTTCCCACCACCATAAGCTTCCCTGTGCATTTTCTATAAATACTCTCATGTTGTTTTAAATGAACTTTCCTCTGTGGTACTTAGATTCTATGAATTTAAGCCCAGTACTAAATTGTTTTCAAGGTTTCATCATTTTACAGTTGAAATGACTAGACGTAACCGTAAGTTCTATGTTAACAGTTTCTTCCCTTGCACATATTGCCGGTGAGACTCTTTTCTTGCTTCTTGCTTTCCACTAAAGTTTGATCTTCAAAAATTTAAATGCAATTTCAGTCATTACCTTCTGTCTTAATTTCTGTTCTTTTATTGTTCTTACACCTTAATATCTTTTTACATTCTTTCACACTCAATAACCATCTGTGTGTTAGTGGCTTTGTTGCCTTGCTTGGGGTGAAAAGATAATAAAAAAAGAAACATCTTTTTATGTGATTAATTTCTAGCAAATTTTGTGTTATTGTTTTCAGAAATTGACCTTGACTACCATTTACTTGGCTCTGTTAGTAAAAGCAGTACTGACTTACCAGCCATTTACTACCAGTTTTTAGTTTTTTAAATGAAACAATTGAATTAAATTTCTTAAAGGACACTCAAATATATAAACTCAAATTCTTCTTCTATGTGCTATGTATATGTGTGTGTGTGTATATATGTATGTGTGTGTGTGTGTGTGTATATATATATGTGTGTGTGTGTATATATGTATATGTGTGTATATATGTATATGTGTGTGTATATATGTATGTGTGTGTGTATATATGTATGTGTGCGTGTGTGTGTGTGCGTGTGTGTGATGTATTGAGATCAAATATAGACCAAATATGGATCAGAATCCAACAGAATGATAAGATAAAATAGGAAACATTTATCAATCTAACATGTTTCACTTTTATTAAAGCTTTGTCAGAGACTACCACATGGAGAATAATAAGAAGGAAATTTTGGTATTTTTACTTTTCTGTTGTTTGATTTTCATTGGTCAATCATGTATCTTGTGCATTTGACTCTTTTAAACCAACATTAGTATAATTTGTGGCATTCTGAAATTGTGGAGAGATGATACGTCCATCTGAAGTTTATAGAAATTAGAAAAAATTAAAGTTTTTACACACTCTTTGTCCAGAAAAGAAAGCTCTTGTTCGAACATAAGAAAAATTAAATAAAAAGCTTAACTGTAGTACCTTGTCAATCGTTTTTAATGAAACATGCATAAACGAAGGATTGCTGCCTAAATATACAAATATATGTGTATATAGATAAATTAATAGATAGATAGATAGATGTGAAGAGATTGCTTGACAGATATGAAGAAACTTAGATATGAAGAGACTGATGTATAGATAGATATGAAGAGACTTAGATATGGATAGATATGAAGAGACTGATATAGATAGATTGATAGATATGAAGAGATTGAGTTAGATATAAAGAGATTGCTTGATAGAAAAACAGTTATGAAGTGACTGATGTATAGATAGATATGAATAGACTTAGGTATGTATGTGTATCCATGTGTTTGTGACAGCACAATCATGCACATGCCTATATACAATATATTAAATATAATTGAGTTTCATTTAGCACATGTCTCATTAATTGTTATGTTCTCTCACAGTGGAAATTGAATTTATGCACATGACACATAACACAATAAATATTATTCAGCACTTTCCATTTCTTTTTTCTTCGTTTCACTACGAAGAACACTGATATCAAAAGGGTACTGGTCAGTTAGATATTTTATTAATTGTGACTCAGGAAGATTATTTTTTATGAATCTGTAGAGGTCAGTCAATCAATAAAACCTATTTTTCCCCAGATTACTCCTTAATATACTGATGTAGAGATCATTTTAATCATTAAACTCTATCGGAATAAAACAAGACGATGAAGAGAAATACAACGGCATCAGGCTTACTTTTTAGACTAACTTAATCAAATATATGGGCACATTGTCGAGTAGTTAGAATGTTCAC
Organism: Acanthosepion pharaonis; assembly: GCA_903632075.3. Classification (NCBI taxonomy): domain Eukaryota; kingdom Metazoa; phylum Mollusca; class Cephalopoda; order Sepiida; family Sepiidae; genus Acanthosepion; species Acanthosepion pharaonis. Next base: position 224,650 of record CAHIKZ030000415.1, read on the forward strand.
TTTCTGTGTAAGAGAGGTGGGTTTAAATCCTACTATCTTACCTTGATATATCCCTTATGCAGTAAAACGCTGAACCAGGGTTACCACCCTGTTATATCCCTTATGCAGTAAAACACTGAACCGGGGTTACCACCCTGTTATAGGTATGCTTTGGGTTTCTTAGTTGTTGAGTATTGTATCTTCACACCAAAATTAAGCAAGTACAAAAATATAATTGTTTTAAGAGGGGATGGAAAATACAACACCAAAAGAGCACTGGAATAGCAAAGGATGCCCTCCAAAAGCTAAGCAAAGTATTAAGAAACAGGAAAATTTTGTTTGAAAGAAAGAAAATAGTATTGAACTGTTATGTAATATCAGTCCTCTTATATGGCAGTGAATGCTGGACAATCTCCTCACAGATGAAGAAGAGGCTTGAAGCAGCAGAAATGTGGTTCTACAGAATGATACCGAGAATACCATAGACCGAACATGTTAACAATGATAAAGTTTTAGGGAAAATGAAAACAAAAAGAACACTTATATTTAGAATCAGAAAGAGACAGTTGAAATTTCTAGGACACATAATGAGGAAAGAGGGCTTGAAGAATTTGACACTCACAGGACATTGAAGACAAAAGGGATAGAGGAAAGCAACGAATAACCTTCCAAATGAGCTTGAGTAAATGGTTGGCAGAACAGGGATTAGGAGAGATTGGAAAAAGACAAATTTTACTAAGAGCTACAAAGGACAAGAAATTGTGGAGAGCCATGATCGCCCATGTCCTGAATGAGCACAGCACATAGAAGAAGAATCTTTGTACTTTAGTGGTGTCATGTTGGTTTTTTAATTAGTTGTGAAATATATTTAATATGTTTGTAAATTAAATGAAATATTGCTGTAAATTTGTTTTCATGGTGAAGTCTTCGGGTATTTGTAATTGTTTTTAATAGTTTGTGTGGTATAGTATTTTTGTATTTTGCATAGGGATTAATCACATTTCTTACTTTGTTTTGTTTTTATGTTGGTGATATATATATATATATATATATATATATATATATATATATATATATATATATAATAGTCACTATAAACAGTGACTATTATGGCTAATAATGCAAGACTCTTCAGTAAATTGAGTCGAGTTCTCAGTCACTGTGTTTTTATCTAAAAATAAATATGCTTAAATTCACTTTCATCCCTGCCGTGCACCAGTGGTTTAGTGGTGGAATCCCTGACTGATGCAAATTCAGTTGGGTTTTGATCCTAGCTGGAGGCAACTGGATGTCTAGCCACACTGATGATACAATAAAACAGTCTGTCAGTGGATAACAATATATATATATTTGGAAAAAACTATAAGAGTGGAAAAAGTTTTGTGTGACACATTTCATACTTTAGAACTTCATCAGACTAAAATTGTTCTTAATATATAAAAATTTTTTTATTGCACCCCCCCATGTATACATATATACGTATGTATAAAGGTAAAAGACAATAGGAAAACTAGTATTATTAGCCAATATGTTTCATTCAATATGGACTATCATTTGTCCATGCATTGAATATTGCTTTCACATCTGATGCTTCTGTTATGTATCTAGAGAATCTTGACAGAATCCAAAGAAGTATCTGAAGTTTTACTGGTCCTGACCTGGCATCTCAGCTTCAGTCACTTTCCCAACACTGTAATATAGCTTCTCTGCGCAATTTCTAAAAATATTTTCATGGTAAATTGTTCTTTCTTCTTTGGCTACACAAGTTCATGAATTTGAGCACAATACTAGATTGGCAGATAGGTCTCATTCATTTACTGTTGAAATTGCAAGATGTAACTGTAATTTCTGTGGTAATAATTTTTTCTCTAGCACTTCTCGCTTGTGTAACTCTCTTCCAGTTTCTTACTTTCCTGTCAACTATGATCTTTAAAAATTTAAATACGTCAATCCTCATCTTCCATTTCCTAAAATCCTGTCCTCTTATTGTCCTTTTTCTTCAATACTGTTTTCTCATTTTATTTAATTCTCAGTAATCCTCTGTGTCTCAGTGGCTTTATCACCTTGCATGTGATGAAATGATTAAAAAAAACAACAAAAAAAACATGTTACTGGAACTTTATCTATTTGGCTCAGTTCAAATGAAATTTATTGTTGAACATTTACTGTAAATGTATGAATTGCTATTGTTTTTTAAAAGATAACTTGGCCTTATATGTCACCAAATTCATTATGTCTAGAAATATCCATGTTAATCATGCTATACTGTAATTAAAATTAAAGCTATTTTTCCATTCATACTAATAATTGCCTTCATTAAAAGAAGTAATGATCAAAAGCAACAAAGACTCTTGATTGTTTTCTTGCAAAACAAATAAATGTCTTTTATAATAATCATAATTTGATGACAATGAGACAAAGTGGAAAATTTTATTAATGATGCATCTTGCTGGAGAATTGTATGCTCTCTTTAGCTTCCTCGGGTTAAAATGAAACAAAGACAAAACTGTATGTATATATATATATATGTGAAGAAATATAGTTGTAAGATGTGCTATATTTATGGGATAAAGTGCTCAATATCAGAGATAGAATGTATATAAATATAAAAGTGAATATTGAAGTCAACACTCAGAGGTGACAGACTGTTTCATGCTAGATGCAATCAGGCCACACTTGTCCTACCCACAATGCACCACTGAACCGTATATATAAACAGTTAAGAAAAAAAACAACAGATATGGCCTGATGATTGTGTCTAGCATGAAACAGTCTGTTGCCTCTGAGTGTTGACTTCAATGTTCACTTTTATATTATATATATATACTTGTATACACATATATTCACATATACATCTACCCAGGCATATACATATACTGGAGCTTTTTTTTTGCATATATGTACATACATGTACACATATACATACCCATCGATATATACCTGTGCATATATATATATGCATCATAGAGCCTTTTTTTATGTCTGTCTGTACACATATATTAATATATACAACTATTTCTTATATATATATATATATATATATATATATATATATAGATATATATATACCTGTACACACTTATATATGTATATATACCCCCTCATATATACCCCCCACACGCAAGCATATATTATATACAGAGTGCGATGGATAAATTGTCATCTAAATTACACAAAAATGAAAATAACACTGACATCTCAGTTTAACAGATGTATTTACCAAAATTATACAAAAATATCTTGAAATACTAAAAAATAAATTTGTACAATAAAATCAGCATTGGCTTTGACCACAGCCTCAAAATGACTTCGGAATCTCTTGCAACTCTTCTGGACTGTCTCCTTGTTTAAGTTGGTGAATACTACTATAATCTTTACCTTCAGTTCATCTTTGGTGTTACAAGGAGTTATGTTGGTCTCTTGCTCAACTGCACCCCACACATAATAATCAAGGGAGTTGCAGTCTGAGGGGTTAGGTGACCAGATGTAAGAGGTGATATGGTTGCAGAAATTGCCTGATAGCCATGGTTGGGTTCTCCTGCTTGTATGGCATGATGCAGAGTCCTGTTGCCAGACATAGGGTCTTCCAGCAGCTCTTGTGAGCACTACCTCCTCAAGGCATTTGATGTATGTCTCCATGTTGAGTCTTGGGCCCTGTGGGGAGATGAATGGATGCATAATGTCACCACTCTAAACTTCATGACGTTGACTGGATATGTCATTCAAGTCATTCTGAATCCTCTGCACTGTCCTTGGATTGACACCCAAACACTCTGAAATGTTCATATTGGAGCTTCCAGTGTGAATGCCAAGCAATACAAAATGCCGTTTTGTAATAGGAGTGACAGTGACTTACCAGGAGCAAAGCGAATTCATTGCCTCGCGTGTCGAACCATTCTCTGAGAGTCGGTCGCGCGTGCGCCTACTGCCATTTTTATGCAGCAGACTTATTTGCATAAGAGAACCACGCTACCGATTAAAAACCCGGCAAGTGGACGTGGGAGGCCACTGCTTTTCTAGGCTTCACTGATCATATATATTCAAAGACCCTCGTGTGTATTTTTTGTGCTTTTTACGATTGACCTGAGTTTCCATTGTGTTTAAAAAGATAAGCTCTTAAGTTTAAATTTTTGCACCCTTTTTTTTTATTTTCAGTTTTCCTTGTCCTGTTTTTGCATTTGTCTATTTTTTTTTCTCTTTGTATTCCGTTTGAATTTTATTTTTGCTTTTTAGTTTACCTTTTCTTTCAGCCTTTTCCTTTTGTGAATTTTCCTTGTTTTTTGTTGTCCATTCTTTTTCTTTTGTTTGAATTGTTTATTACCGTTTGAGTTTGTACGTTTGTTTTTGTTTATTTTGATTATTATTTTGACGTATGTGAAAACAAAAAATATAAGTTAAAGGAAGGAACAAAGCTGAATTGTTCGGCGTGGTGGGCGAAAAAAAATCCCATCATGGCCGACAATAAGAATGACGAAGGCAATACACCACCTTCACAGCCGGTGTCACCCTCAAAAGACGGCCTGGGTTAAAAACAGGCCGCCACAAAAAGATGCAGCTTTTTTTACTGTGAACAAGGGAAAAAGTTTAAGGAATCGTTTAAAGGTAATGAATTTCTTACCATTCAAGAAGCATTAGATGCTGTTGATACGAGAACAATCTCTCTGTTAACATCTGATGTAAAGACCCGCAAGTTGATCGGTGTTGGCAGAGAAGTGATGGAGGAGGGCTTGAAGTCGTTAAATATCTACCCCAAAATTCTGGTGGCGTGAGAACTAACGCCTTGTGGGACATCCTCCTAGCGACAGAGGAGCAGGCGAAAGCACTGGCTGGAAGTCTGCTCAACGAAGAATCTGCGGATGCAGACTGAGTATATGGGAACCCGCAGAACGAAGGTGACAATTCACGGTGTCCCAGCAGACATTAGCGAAGATAGGATGGGGGCCTTCTTCGTCCAATACGGTAAGTAAACGAAGTCAAGGCCCTCGTCAGTAAAAGCGAATTCAGACCGGGACATGGAAGTACAGATAACAGTTAATAGAGAGAACTTCCGGGAAATCCCAAACACACTGGTATGCCAAAAGAGGAGGATGCTGGTTGTGGTCGAGGGAAGGAAGCCGTGCTGTTGGACGTGTGGGGCGTCGGGACACATGTCCAAGGAGTGCCCGGCAAAAATGTGAAACCAACGGCCCCACTCCAGCATCAGCAACAACAGCAGCTGTGATTGTGAAACCAACACTGGAAAAACCCACCAAGAAGGCTGGAAAGAAGTGGATAGGGGACGGAAAAATACTATCGTTCGGTACCGAAAAGAAACGTCCCCAAAAAAACAGCCGGAAAAGAAGCAAAAAGAAGTCCAGCCTACAAAGGAACAACAGAAGCAAAAGAAGCAGCAACAGCAGCAGCAGCAGCAACAGCAACAACAGAAACAACAGCAGGGAAGGGGCGATCGTAGCCTGGTTGATCTGATCGACGACTATGGTCTCATCGATAGATACCGGTCGATCATCCCGGGGAACATGTGGACGTGGGCTTTAGTTGGCCTTCTGACAAGGTGGTTAGCTACCTTGACAGAATGTTAGTGAGAAGAGCCGACATAGATCTGTTAGATTGCCCTACGTTCCACTGGGTAGGCTACACGGACCACAAACTTGTAGCGTTAGACCATAGGCCTAGAATGGCTGGGTACTGGAAGTTCAATCTGTCTTTACTGGACAGGCGGGACTTCCAGGAACAGCTAACTAGATTAGTGCAGCGGGGAGTTAGTGGGGCGGTTATCAGGGAATAAGTGGTGGGAGCGCCTTAAGTCTAGGATTAGGTCTTTCACCATTGATTTCAAGCAAACGGCTCGCTCTAGATAGAGCTGATAAGGTGAAGACACTTAAAGCTAGTTACACCCGGGCGGTGGCTGGGGGGATCCCCTAGAGATAGCCTTAGCTAGGGCGGCCCTGGATCGTTTGAATAGCGAGCGGTACATGGGCCAGGTAATTAGACATAAGTTAAGCAAGATGTCTTCCGAAGCCGTGAACTTGGGTGCAGATCTGCGTAGGGAAGAGGTCCGTCGAGGTGGCGATCGTTTCATTCGTGAAGTCAAATCCCCGGAGGGGCACACTCTTCGGGCCACTGACGACATGTGCGAGGCGTTTCGGCACCATTTCGAGAACCGGTTTACCAAGGAGCCTGGTCTCCGTGAGGAGGAGTTTCGCAGCTATTTGGCTGACTTTCCTCGGCTTTCGCCGACTGAAGCGGCTAGCTGCAAGGGAGAGATTACGGAGGGCGAAGTCTACGTGGTTTTGAAGAAGGTCGGCAGAGGCAAGTCGCCTGGTCTGGATGGTTTGCCCTATGAATTGTACTTGAGGCTGTCGCACATCTTTGTTCCGATTTTGACAGCAGTGTTCAACAACTGGTTTCGGTCGGGGTCCATCCCCAATCGGATTACCAGGGGCGTGATCACTCTGTTGAAAAAGGGCAAAGGTGGTGGGGGGAACCTAGATGATTATAGGCCCATAACTCTGCTAAACACAGAGTTAAAGATTATGGCCAAGATCCTGCAGGAGCGTTTGCAGTCAGTTGCCGAGTCTCTGTTGGGACCTGAGCAGACTTGTTCTGTGAGGGGCCGAACAATTCAGAGCAACCTGCATCTGATCCGCACGATCATAGAGGGTGTAAAGACGACGAAGAAGCCGCGCTGATCAATTTGGATCAGTCCAAGGCATTTGATAGGGTTGACCATCGCTACCTTGCTACTGTCCTGCAGGCCGCTGGATTCGAAGCCAACTTCTGCCGCTGGATTAGCCTCCTGTATCGCTCCCCAGTGCTATGGTACAGGTGAACGGAAGGTTGTCGGACGCTTTCGTGCTGTCTAGGTCGGTTCGTCAGGGTTGTCCGCTGTCGCCTCTCCTTTATGCTTTGGCGTTGGAGCCTCTCCTTCGCCGGCTGAAGGACGAGACCGGCAGTCCGGCCCTACGTGGAATTGCCGTGCCTGGAGGGTCTCGAGCCAGGGTTTCCGCGTACGCCGATGACGTATCTGCTTTCGTGTCGTCCCGCAGCGACATTGAGGCGGTACAGAAGGCGCTTGATCGGTACGAGAGGGTGACAGGGGCCAAGATAAACCGCGACAAGTCGTCCGGCTTGAGGTTAGGTGCCTGGAAGGGGTCGATCTTCCGGGCCGCTTCGGTTGGACGGACGGTCCTGTCCGCATTCTTGGAGTGTGGTTTGGGCCCGACCTCCAGCTGGAGAAGAATTGGTCTGAAGTACGTGCAAAGGTCGATTATGCCGGTCAGACTTGGAATCGACGGCGGTTGTCCGTGAAGGGCAGGGCGGAGGTGTGTGTTACATACATTTTCCCCCTGATTCTTTATCGGTTGTCCGTACTTCCTCTCTGTAAGGACCGCAGGAAGGTGCTCGAGCGATCGCTATCCTCCATTTTATGGAGGGGACGCGTGAATAGGGTCGACAGACGAGTCTGCACCAAACGTCCGTGTCATGGGGGGCTGGGAATGCCGCACCTTATGAGTCACATCCGTGCCTCTAGGTTGGCTTTCCTACGCCGCGCATTGACTAGAGGAGATCCGATTCTGGAGGGGATTGTTAGGGACGCCTTCCCTAGCCTTACTATCAGTCCCCCCATCTCGAGGGCCGAGCGCCATTGTAGGCCCCGGGATGAGTCGGATTTCATCCGCGAGTGTCGGTTGGCCTTGAAGGCCATTCCCGGTCCAGTGACCTTTCACGGCCTAGGGGAAGGTCTTCTATCGTGGTTTAGTGGAGGGTCGCGCGAAGGATAAACTACGTGATACGCTCGGCTTGTCGGAGGAGGAGTATCGCTCCTATTGGTCTTGGGCGCCAGCGGCGGATTACCTCAGTAACCCGGAGTTTTCGCTTACCTGGCGATTGGCTCGGAATCGGCTGCCTCTCAATGACAAGGCTTTCATATGGGGTTTGGCGGATTTGCCAGACTGTGAACGGTGTGGTCTTGGCTTAGAAGAAACGGCTTCGCACGCCTTCTACCATTGCCCCGGGTCCGCCCCTTATGGGACCATGTCGGCGAGCTGACGGCTCGTCTCGCTCTCGAACAGCTTGTGTCCATTGATCGCGCATACGCGTGTGACAATGTGTCGCCCCTGTATACCGGGGGGAGAAACGAATGGTGTTTCTGATGCTGATGGCCACGGCTCGAATGGTGATTTGGACGACGCGAATGGAGGAAGTCTTGCGGGGCAACCGTCTTTCTTATCAGCATCTAATCCAATTCTTTGAGCATCAGCTCAAGATGAAGATTAGATCTGATAGAAAACGATTGCATTCGACAGTCTTCAGCGAAAGGTGGGTAAAAGCAGCAAGCCTGGTTCGTGTGACCGGGGCTAGCCTTGATTTTCTTTTCTAGGTCAACCTATAGCACATCGGGGTGGCTTCCTGCGGAACCCTCCCCTTGGTTAGGTTAGACAAGCTTCAGTATACCTAGTTAATGTGAGTAAGTGTTGTTCCTGGCCTGTATCCCGGCTGCTCTTTGGTTATGGTCCAAGTCGAGATTCCCAACCTCCCCAGTTTGTTTTGGTCCTCTTTTTATCTCGACTGGGTCAGTTTTATATTACCCATTCCGGCATAATATTTTATCCTTTTCCCACTCCCTTAGCGAGGCGCTTTTGATTCTGCCCTTTGGGCAGAATACAGCAACCTCTCTGTTTTGAGGGTTGGACGGTCCCTACTAACATATGTTATGTTTAGTTTGAATGTTGTGTTTATTTTAGTTTTTATTGGGTTCATCTCCTCCCTTGCATCCCTATCATTATTAGAATTTTATGTATAGCATTTTACGTATCATCAAATTTTTATGGATTGGGGCGCGTTTTGGTAGGTCCCCCTGGTGAGAATCCGGTATTATGGTGCATGAAGGATTGAGTGGTGATGGACAAGTTCTTGTGGTGAATGAGTAAAATGTAACGTATGAATGGGTCGTGAATCAGATTAGCTAGGTATAAGATAGTTAGTGAAGACCAGCCTCTACCCCCTCCCCTTTCGGCCTTGTGCCACAATTATGTATTTTTACATAATAAATAACCTGCTTTTCTAGGCTTCGGCGAGACTAGATGGATTGCAGACAGAAAGCGACTTCTGGACATACGACAAGCTATTTCGGCGAACATGGACGGCCGGTTTGATTTAAAGATAATTCCCGAGTTTGACGGGACTGGATCTGTGGTTGAATGGCTCGAGAAATTGGAATTGGTGTGCGACCTATCGGGAGTGAAGCGGCTTGATCGTGTCATCCCCCTTCGCTTAACCAGGGGAGCATTCGCGGTTTACCAGCAACTATCTACAGAAGAGAAATCGGACGTGGCTCGAATCAAGGGAGCATTGATGACAGCATTTGCCCCTGATAAATTCACGGCATACGAACAATTCGAGGCACGTATATTACGTCCGGGTGAGACCGTAGATGTATATTTGGCTGATCTACGGAAGCTCTCACACATACACTTTTAATGTGAAAAAAGAGCTACCTGCTGATTTAAAAAAAAAACAAACAATCAAATCAAGAAATTATCACATTTCATTACAATTTTCAACATTTATTCAATAATAAATAAACATTATATAGAATTTTTTATTTTTAATTTTTATGGAAAGTGTGATTTGGCATGAGAATTAGACTTTGAGGGACTCATTGTGTGTTTTGCTTCAAAGATAATTCGAAAAATGCTGCTTTGGAACTGGTTTTAGTCTTTGTATTTTTTTCAATAAAATACTGATTTGTAATTTTTCTCTTTACTTTTTATAAAGAAGACCCTCTTCAAAACCCTAAAGGTATTTTCTTGAGACCTGGCACATTTGTAACAGCTGCCCCATGCATCACTGAGTCTATAGCATCTGGGTAAACATTAACCAATGAGGTATCTTAAGTTTGAGTATAAGATCTGGGAGATATTTCTAGCCAAGTTTAGGGGTAAAGTGTGATCATATATTCTACCAAAAATAATATATCTTATTCTGCAATGTATTTCAGGTATTATACAATTTGTTTTTGAGGATTTTAGGAATCAATTTGAGCTTACTCAGTTCGATCAATATTCCATTAGAATTGTACTAAGAAATGACTGCCCACACATATTATTAGTTTATATTTATAAATACCTTTTTGGAGGCTTATAAATATTATTTTATTGTTTGCCTTTTACACAATTGTGCTCCTTTCCAGACAAGTTCAATTGGCTCAATCAAAGTAGAGTTGGAGAAGTGACAAAATTATATCGAATCCAAATTTGATCAATTATTGCTTCAAGCTCTGATATTGTACATCAGGGCAAACAATAAAATATTTAAGACCTTGGGCAAGTTTTACAAATTTTGGGGCATGCAACAATGTAAAAATCTGACATTATTATTATTCAACACTTTTTCAAGGAAGTTTGTTTCCTTTCTGAAACTAAAGTTTTTGTACACTATTTACATTATTCGGACTATTGTCCTCATCTTTGTCGCCATATTTATTACAATGTTTCGGCAGTTGTATGCTCTGGTCTTCTTCAGACAGATACTTAAATTTTTGTATAATTAATTGATATGATTTACATATCAAAGTGCCCCACTCCCCATCAATTGATATAGTGATTTATTAAATGTAGCTTTTGCTTGTTTAGTGAAAAAGAGAATCACTTCGAAAAAGAGTCTGTGTTTTGTGCGTGGTCTGTTGAAGAAGAAAATAGTTAGCAAAAATCTGCTACTTTACATATCAGAGAAACTACGCTAATGTTCTTTCCTTCCTGAATGGCATGGCCAAACAGAAAAGTCGCTTGGTGAATAAAAGCCGTTGCTTTTTGCTTACCAGGAAGAATAATTGTTTTAGCTTGTTGGATGAACGTGCGTTTCTGCTGTTGTGAAGTGAAGGTGGGATTTCTGACCCCATTTTGTCATTACCATGTTGCCTGTTGGACTGCTATGATAGATTTTCATTTGAACTTTGAATTGGCTACAAGTATCATGGACAAGAGAGAAGTAACTGGTTGCAGGCATCAGTTGCTACAACAAATATGGTACAAGGCCAAAACTACGGAACACCCAGTGAGGATTAAACTCACTCTGTCATAAATGATCTTGTCTCCCATCAGTTGATATAAAGGGATTTTTCAATGCATCTGTATCGCTACTGAATGTGACACAAGGCTGAGGTTTAAAGTGGGCTTAATGGCAGTATTGTGGAAAAATTGCTCACTCCCTCCATCAGTTGATGTAAATATTTAGAAAACCACTATAGATTATTTGTACTTTACCACTGGAAGAAAGCTGAAAGAACATATTTTCTGAATATTCTTTTTGTTGTTCTTTTAATACAAACTTGAAATAAATATATATATATATATATATATATATATATATATATATATATATATATATTTAATCTATTTTGTTTAAACATTATTTTAGATAAATACTCATATCCAGGTAGATGCCCTTTGGGTAGATATCTTTTAATTAAAGAGCATTTTTTATTCAACTACATCTACTGGCCTGAATATCTGAGAAATCTTGTCAGAAAAATATGCATCCTTTGGCAGAATTTGAACCTGTGGGGAACTGATATTGCATCTGATGTGTCCATGTAGGAATTACGATCAAACAAGGCAAAATTGAACTCTCTTGATGTACCAAAAATACCCGATAGAAGGCATTATCAGCAAAAATGGACAACGCAGTAGCCAGTTATGTTTTTTAATGAGCATGAGAAGGGACATTAGGCTAGAATTTGATGCCAGCACAAATCAAATCTGTATTCAATGCAAGTAGTACAGATAAATATACAATAGATCTTGTACATTTATAAACTTACCATTTATTCATGCATTGAATATTGCTGCTATATCTGGTCTGGTTTTTGTGCAATATATCTTGAGATTCTTGACAAAATCCAATGAATATAATCGGTCCTGAACTGGCAACTTGGCTTCAGTCACTTTCCCATCATCATGATGTGGCTCCTCCCTGTCTTTTGTACAGATATTTTAACGGTACTTGTTCTGATGATATTTCCTCATTGCTGCATAAATTTAAGAATGCTACTAGATTGGCAATTAGGTCTTGTTTTACTGTTGAACTAGCTAGATAAAAACCATCAGTTCTATTCTTATAGTTTCTTTCCTTGCACTTTTTTTTTTTTTACCTTTTCACCCAAGCAAGGTGGGAGTGCTACTAGCATGCAAGGGGTTACAGTGGGTGGGAGCAAGAGTAAAGAAACGTGATTGAGGAAAGGATAAAGAGAAGGATGGGTAATTAGATCAAGGCATCAGATGTCGATTGACATTACATTTGAATATTTGAAGACAAAAACTGTCAGGAAAGCAAGTAAGAGGTAGGAAGTTCTACAGACAGGAAATGCAAGACATGAAGCTATTGGAGTAGAAGAGATTGGACAGTAAAAGGGTGGGACTGAGATGCTAACCTATTAACATGCTTAAATTCATGCAGTTTGGGAACCAGCGAAAATAGCTTGTTGAAGCAGTTACCATGAAAGTACTTGTAGAAAAGACAGAGGGAAGCAACGCCATGTCTGTGAGAAAGTGACAGTAGATGAGACAAACAGCAGGGGCTCCAGACCATATATGGCAGCGGTATTCCATGCATGGGCGAATGGTTGATTTATAAATTTGAAGGATGGACTTGGTCAAGAAAAACTTTCTGGCATGACACAGAGAACCAACTTTCTTTGCAGTAGATGAAACTGTTGATTCAATGTATTTGTTCCATTGTATGACAGCAGACAGCTTTGAGACCAAGCAGGTGCAGAGAGGAACTCTCTTGGAGGTGAGCATCAGATATTCTAATGGAAGGCTGGGTGGGTTCTCTTTGATGGGTAAATGAGAGCCGTTTTGTTTTTGAGGCATTAAAGTTTACCAGCCATTTCTTGCCCCAGTCAACCACAGATTGGAGGTCCTTTACAAGACTTCTCACTTCTCTTGCAGTTTCATGCTTCCCTGTCACCTACAATCTTCAAAACTTTAAATGCAGCGTCAATCACCATGTTCTGTCTCCCTGAACCCTGTCCTTTTATTTCCCTTTCTCTTCACTAAAGTCTTCTCTATCTTTTTCCCATTTGTTAGTGGATATCTGTATTTGAGTAGACACTCCAATTTTGCTCTAAATGGTATTTATTTTGTCTGCTAGCCTGCATTCTTAAGAAAAAAAAAATTCAGAAGAGGCATGGTATGTGGAGCTAGAACAATCTACCCAGGTGGATGAAATAAAGGTTTCAGTTTGAAATTCCAATAACCTGAAGAAGGCCAGAGTGTACAATAGCCGAAACGTTTTGAATATGGCAATGAAGATGAGGATAACAGTCTGAATAATGTAAATAATGCAAGTAATCATAATACCTTATTTCAGGGATATAGACAGATATTGAAGGCCGGAGTGTACAATGGCTGAAACGTTGTGAATATGGCAATGTAGATAAGGATAACAGTTTGAATAATGTAAATAATGTAAAAGTATTCCAAATTTACATTATCAAACAAAAGTGGGGGGAGAATGTTGTATTCATGTGCAAGTCTCCACCATATAAATAGCAGTCAATACAGCTAGTGACTAAAGTACTAGAGATATTGTAGTGAATCATCCTCATCAAAACTGTTTTGATTTGAGGTTATGAATTAACATGTTCTCTCATCTTCAGTGACATTGTATACGGATTTGACAGTATTTTTCCAGCCGTCTCTGTCCTCTGCAAGTTTGTGTATTCATTGCAGATCTCTCTTTGATTGTAATCTTCTTCAAAGGAAAAGTGGGATCTTTCTGCCTTTGGTTCTTGGATGACCTCTGAACTTTTTGAAGTCAGTCTTTTCAAAGTAAAACTCCATGGCTTTGTTAGCTAGGCATTCTGGATCCATTTTGTTTGTTGACATTTGTATGTTTTTTCTTGAACAGTGAGCTGTATTACAGACACACGGTCTGATATTTTCCAACATCGATGTACATTATTCCTCCATTTACTGTTGACAACAAATCCATTTCCCTAATGTTTGCATTCTGTCTCTAAACATATCAGCTGGTGTTTGTTTTTGCTGATGTTACTGTTCAGATCAGGTTCAATTTTTCATTTTACGAATATTGTCTTTCTCATTATGCAACATCTTAAATAAGTAATTACTGCATAGCAGTAACTGGAGCAGCCATTACCTACTACATTAATTCTTTAGAAATTGCTTTAGTTATGTTTTGGTTATAAGACTGAGAAAATATGCTTTTTGATAAATGTGAATGAATGAGTATACTTTACAGGCAAATAGAGCCTTTCTTGATTGTGAAGCTCTTCTTAGCTGAGTGGTTAAAGCACACTGCATCAGACAGTGGTTTCTCTTGCAAAGGAGGATGCAGGTTTGAATCCTGCTAGAGGCTACATTTTCTTCAATAAGTTTTCTTGAGTGTGCAAGCCAGGAGACATAATAAATACAATGTGTCTACTCAAATATGGGTATCCACTAAAAAAAATAGTGCCCAAACTAATAGAAATATGTTTGATTAAAAAAATAAAATCTCTTATATATATATATATATATATATATATATATATATATATATATATGAATAAAACGACAAGAGTAAAAAACTATTCTTAGCTGATGTGTTTCATCCTCTGAGGGACTTTATCAAGGCAAATATAGGATACATTTTGTTTCACATGTTTATATACAAGAGCAAGGATGTCATTGGTTTATCAAGGCTTTTAAAATTGAGAATGTTCATGAATATTCATCAGGTGGTTGAAAGGTCAGTCAAAACATGTGGAGGACACAAGGTGCCATAATTCAAAGTTTGGTAAGACAAAAGTGAGAATAATATTCAAGAAATATTTTTTTTATATAAATGAATATTGTTTAAATTGTGATCAGATTGTTATGATTTGGGATAGACATATGTATTGTACATCTTCAAAGACATAAGGTGATGGTCTTAACCATTTTTCTAAAAGAATTACTATTTTTCCAAGCCAACATACACAACCACAAAAATGTTAAAAAAAAATCAAAAGAAACTTTTGTCTTACCACACTTTGACTGACCGTTCAACCACATAATGAATATTCATGAATGTTTTCAAATTTAAAAGTCTTGATAAACCAATGACATTCTTGCTCTTGTATATAAACATGTGCAGTAAAATAAAACCTACATTTGCTCAGATTATATATATTGAAATAAACAAAAAGCATACAGATGCTTACAATAGTTAAAACTAAGTGTTCAGTGTCAAAAGATAGTGCTTATGTATACAAGGAAATAATGAAATACCTAGTTTTTCTGCATACCACTTCTACAATTTTGAGTTTCACATGGCTAGCAATCATCTGTAATATATATATATATATATATATATATATATATATTATTTAATTTAATTTAAAGAAAAACAGACCACTTTAAAGCTCCATTTATTTCACCAGAGAATTTTATTTTTCTCTGGATCTTCAGACTTTACTTTCAAAGGTGAAATGAAAAATGAATTTAAAATTTACACTTTTGACGGGCAGTATTAAGCTAAGATAAGTTGACATAGAAGGTGGTGAGGAATGATGTGAGAGACATGGCCGAATTTAGAGAGGGAAGGGAGAGTTTTAAAATTTCTTTTTATATTTCTTTTTATTACAATACTTAATATTGAGGAAGGAGGGTTAAAGATCAGACATTGACCTATTTAATCAGCCAACTCAATGGAAATGATATGGGAAAAGAAAAAAGAGAAAAAAGGAGTAAAGGTGGATAAATACATATATATATATATATATATATATATATATATTCATCCACATACAGCCTGTTTCCCTGTATCACAGGTCATCAGTATGGTTAGATGTCCAATTACTTCAAGCCAGGATCAAAACTCGACTGATTTGGCATCAGGCAGAGATTCTACCCCTAAGCTATCAGTGCATGGCAGAGAAAGAGAAATTTTTAACATCTTATATATGATATATAAGAGAAAGTTTTAACATATTATATATGATATATGAGAAATGCCAGTAGCCAAGAGTGCTCAATTTGTAATTAATGAGCAATGTGTTAATAGCAGCAGCTGTTGCCACTGTTTTTTAAAATTATCCTTTCTCTATAGTGCTCGATTGGCTAATGAGTGCATAAACAGTCATCAACAAACAAACCTAAGATATCCACTACAGTTCAAAATTTGAGGAAACCTCTAGTATTTTTTTAAATTGGCCCCAAATGTAGTTGTTTTGTACTTTAAATAAGAAAAAATATTATATATGGTTTAAAAAAATGTGAGACATGATTTTTTATTATAAATTTTATTATGACAAAAAGCATTTTATGATTACATTTTGCTCTTGTCAAAATATCCTCTCTGTAGCCTTGATTACTGCAGCACAAATTTTTGGCATTCATTGCAAAAGTTTCTCAAAGTATAAGTTTGATAATTGATTCCATTCTTTTTTTCAATGACTCTAAGAGTGCTTTTTTTCACTCTTCTGTCAATTTCATCCCATGCTATTTCTGAGAGTAGCTTCAAACTTTTTAACTATAGTGTGTGTGTGTGTGTATATATATATATATATATATATATATATATATATATATATATATATACAGGGTTGGTATAGAGTGGAATAAAATTCTGATAATCATAACCACTATTTTTTTTAAAAAGTGCTCAAAGCAGAGCAAATAATAATTATTCAAAAATTATGACATAAGCATGTTATAACATCACTACAAAAACAGGCATTTTGTTTCAACACTTCTGGTATCTTATCAAGTGATGGTGTTGATTGTGAAATTCACTATTTTTTATAGAGTTTTTTATATTTCAAATATATATATATTTAAAATAATTATATGATTGTGATGATGTCACAAGATTCCCATATATACCATTTGGCAGTAAAAATGTTAAACTCATTTTTAAAAGTCCTTTGATAATCATATTGATATTTGAAGTGAATTGTTTATTATATCAGAGTACCTTTGGCTGTTCTAATTAAAAAAAAATCAACTTTAACTGGTTCTTTTTTCAGTTCAGTTTCAAGGTCTATTCTTGTACAGATAATAACTGCTGTTCCATTTTATCACCTATCAATTTTGCTTGTATTTTTCACAATTTTTCATGATCTCCTCAATTTGTAATAAAGTTTAATTCTTCGTATCACCAACAGATAAATTTGAGATGCAGATATGAGGATATATAAAAATATTTTCATTTTGCATGGAGTTTAGATCCCAACATTGATGATTGGCTGTAGAGAAGATACATCGTACCAGAACCAGTAATCTATTAGCAGCAGAATTAAATTCTCTGTCCCTTTTTATTTTACCTAATGGACAGTGTCATTGACCTCAATGAAAAATGCTGTTCTACAGCTGGTTATGTAAGAAACACTTTAATTGTTTCATAAACATAGCCACATAGAGCTCTACTCTTAATGAAAGGCTTAGCTTTTCCACAGCCAAATTCTATTATTTTATTCCAGTTTCATGAAATAAATATTTCATAAAATTTCAACCTGTCTTTTAGTTTGCTTTCATTCTTTATCATTTTTGTTGAAAATATATAGGATGGTATACATACCTCATCAGTAGATAGGCATACCACTTAGTTGTATAGATACCTCATCGGTAGATATACATACCATTTCATCTAGTTCATTACATTAGATAAAAATAAATTTCATAATTTTCTCCAATCTTTTTTTTTTGAATGATATAAAGATTATATCAATGTAATTCACATGTTAGCAAGTATTTAGACATGTCTCCCAAGTCGCCTTGGCTGCTTCATCCTTCAAAATCCAGAGACGGATATGCAATGTGGTTGGTCCTGATCTGGCATCCCATCTGCAGTTGCTATCTCACAGGCATGCTGTGGCTTCCCTCTGCCTTTTCTACAAGTGCTTTTATGACAACTGCTCTGATGAGTTACTTTCACTGGTTCCCAAATTGCATGAATTTAATCACGCTACTAGGTTGGCATCTCGGTCCAACTCTTTCACTGTTGAAACAACTAAATATAGCCATCTCTTCAACTCCAAAAGCTTCTTATCTCACACCTCCTGTCTGTGGAACTCCCTTCCTATCACTTGCTTCCCTGATAGCTATAATCTTCAAATCTTCAAATGTAATGTCAATCGACATCTTCTGATGTCTTGACCTTGATCCCTATCCTTCTCCTTTTCTCAGACACCTCTCTTTACTCTTACTCTCTGTAACCCCTTGCATCCCAGGGGGACTCCTGCCTTACTTGGGGAAAATTGCTTAAAAAAACAAAAAAAAAATTAAAAACATAAAAATCTCCTTCTCAATACCTGGCCATGATTCGATGAGATTTAATGCCCTCTTTACAATCTCTCCAATGTCAAATAATCCAAATAAATAATTCAACTTTTGATAAGCTTCTTAGTTTCTTTCTGAGTTCCTGGAGTCATCATTATTTCCACTATTTACATTTGGGCTATTGTGCTCGTCTTAGATATTAGCAACAACATTGTTTCTGCCAAACACAAGAACTGCCTTTGAACTTACCAAAACAGTAAAACAAATTTTGATAACTCTGCAAGCCAAAACTTACCAGCTTACCCAAGCGTTGCAATCAATTAAGGAATGGGTTGGGTCGACAAACACCTGAATGTGAAAACAACTACTAACGAACCTTTGTATACGGAATTGATATAAAAATAGTAATTATTTTTTTATACATATTTTGGTGCTGTTTTTTTTCAAATTTTATTGTACGACTTTGCTCGACTTGGACCAGCCCAACACAATGA
The DNA here is from genome assembly GCA_903632075.3 of Acanthosepion pharaonis. Taxonomy (NCBI): domain Eukaryota; kingdom Metazoa; phylum Mollusca; class Cephalopoda; order Sepiida; family Sepiidae; genus Acanthosepion; species Acanthosepion pharaonis. The sequence continues at coordinate 243,389 of CAHIKZ030000415.1, forward strand.
TACCTGCAATGAATCAATCTTGGCCCCCTTATAATCAAAATAATTACAACGTGGGGTAAAGCAGGTCATGATCGAAGAGATTACTCCATTGATCAAACTCGGATTCACCCCAGGCTGGCTGTGACGAAAGATTACATCTGTGAGTATTTGTTGTGAATCAGGATTGATCAAAGTGTTACATAATTATTGCTTTTTAAAAGAGTAAACATTACTGAAGAGTGAAGGTAGTAAAAAAAAGCAGTGTCTTGGGAAAGAACATCCTTTTGACACTACGTCTTATTGCAGATATGAAGGTCCATATTTACTGAAATTTCTTGTTTTTCCATCTGCTTTCTTTCAGCTTCCTTTTTGTGGTCAGCAGCAGCAGCAGCATGGTTGGCTTTAAGTTTTTCTTTGTTCTTCTTCTTCCTTTTTATCATTGTAGAAGTTGTCAGCATAATCCTTGAGAATGCTGAAACCTTTTAGCCCTTTGCACTTCTAGTGGCAATTAGCAACTTTCACATGCGGATACCACAAACCATTCCACTCTTTGCCTCTCTGCAGCCAGCTGGCCTACATTACATCTGAAATTTAAGTGCCTTCTGCTGTTCTTTGCTAACCTATCTTCTTAAATATCCTCCAAAGAGACTCAAATGGCTCACAACTTAGAATTTACAAGGACAGAATCCACCCTTTTCATTGGATAATAAATACAAGGGGAATATATTTTTTTTTTAAATTTGAAAAAAATGAATCCCCAAATGTCTATCATGAGAGTTATTTCTGCTGGTCCTTTTTAAAGTCAATTCTAAACAAGATACTTTTACAGATAAATGTCACAATAAATGTTTTTGTTATGTGAAATTGTTGCTAAAATTAATTTTAGGGTGCAAAAAATAAGACCCTAGGAAAATTTCAAAAAGCCAATTGAATTTTCAACCATATTGAGGCAGAAGACAAAAAAATATTAAAATAAAATAAAAGCCATCTTAGGCTCAAATTTTTAGGACCAGATTTCTGGACTTGATGCAGAAAGCCAGTTTGGCACCATTTTTCATTAGAAACAAATTTGATTCTTCTTATATATATATATAACAGCAGATATTAGACATATTAAATCTCCAATTTCATCACTTCTAAAAATAGAGCTAAAATGTTAGCATACAGTTTTTTGACTAATGAAACCACACCCATCTTCCTAATTTTCAGAGACTAGATGAACCCATCAGATCACATAAAAAAAAATAAAATACAATTTGATAAAGTCAATAAAAAAATATCTTTCGAAACAGATGTACCATATGGAGGTCAACTTATCACACCCTTACCTAAACTGTTTGACAAATTGTAAAAATATAATCACTTACAATTAGCCACAACTAGTTTTTCATACTTTACACTATTTTTTTTCTATCAAAACTTTCATGCACAGATACATACAACAACAGCTATAGTTAAAAAAGGGAATTTCTATTTGGATGAAACTTAAAATTTACATTTTATACTTATTTTCTTTTACCTTAATAAAGAGATTTTAATTTCAAACTGTACTTGTTTATATTCTGTATACGTATAAAAAAAAACTATTAGTAGTATTGTTGTGAGGGAGAATATTTCCCTACAAATTTGGACTTGGCCATTGGACAAAAGACATAAAAATACTCCAACATCAAGAGGAGTAGCAGGAGCAGCAGTAGCCTTTGCTGTAAACATTTAGTGATTCATGGCAAAACATTCTCTACCCCAATTCCTATTCTACATTATGTTTCCCTGTACAAAAAGGCAATAAACTTGTTGTTAAACCAATTCCAGTTTTCTACTGTTGTTTTTGATAACTCAGTTACAATAAATACAAAATAATTTAAATTAATAATTAATTAAAAAAATGTAAGTATGATAAATAAATAGAATAATAGTCTAAGATTTTTTATACACTTACTTTTGGGAGAAGTATATTAAAAGAAAGCTAGATGGTCTATGAAAAGTTGTGACATTTATCTGTAAAAGTATCTTGTTTAGAATTGACTTTAAAAAGGACCAGCAGAAATAACTCTCATGATAGACATTTGGGGATTCATTTTTTTCAAATTTAAAAAAAAATATATTCCCCTTGTATTTATTATCCAATGAAAAGGGTGGATTCTGTCCTTGTAAATTCTAAGTTGTGAGTCATTTGAATCTCTTTGGAGGATATTTAAGAAGATGGGTTAGCAAAGAACAGCAGAAGGCACTTAAATTTCAGATGTAATGTAGGCCAGCTGACTGCAGAGAGGCAAAGAGTGGAATGGTTTGTGGTATCCGCATGTGAAAGTTGCTAATTGCCACTAGAAGTGCAAAGGGCTAAAAGGTTTCAGCATTCTCAAGGATTATGCTGACAACTTCTACAATGACAAAAAGGAAGGAGAAGAACAAAGAAAAACTTAAAGCCAACCATGCTGCTGCTGCTGCTGACCACAAAAAGGAAGCTGAAAGAAAGCAGAAGGAAAAACAAGAAATTTCAGTAAATATGGACCTTCATATCTGCAATAAGACGTAGTGTCAAAAGGATGTTCTTTCCCAAGACACTGCTTTTTTTTACTACCTTCACTCTTCAGTAATGTTTACTCTTTTAAAAACCAATAATTAGAATTGTAATAAAACCTAAACATAGGAAAGTAAATTTATACATTTATAGAAATGTAAGAGACAAATTATAAATAAGATAAATTTAAAAAGAATTTTTAACTTTTTAAAAATTTTATGCTGTTTTAATATTTTTATAGTTTAAGAGAATATTATTCTTAATTAATTTTTTTAGATATAATATTTAAAATTTTTATTTATTTTTAAATCAGTTTGAATTTGTCAAAGTTATTGAAAATTTTAAAATTAAATTATTAAATTTTAAAAAGAATAGCTTGTTATTGAGAGAATAGTAAATATCTTCCCTTATGAGTTATATATATATATATAAATATATATATAAATATAAATATATATATATATATATATATATATATATATATAGAGAGAGAGAGAGAGAGAGAGAGACCTGGTTCATTCCTGAACATGCTCACCATAGCCATTACTTTAATATCTGTTGCAGGGAGCAGTGTAATTTGATTCTTACTGCATTCAGAACCGCCCATAATTGCTGCAAGAAAGTTCTGGAAAATGCAAAGTGTAACTATGCACAAGTGGTCCAGGCCAAAGTTGAAAACAAACAAATTGGATCCCATGAATCTGGAATATCTCTAACCAAATTATAGAGGCAAAACAACTGTGCCTACTATTATAAATGATCCTGGGGTCATATTTTCCTTGACAGGCAAGTCAAAGCTCTTCACTTCAAATTCAACTTTAAATGACAAAGGCTATTCCCTTCCCAATGTTCCACGTTTTTCAGTAATAATTTCATTACAGCCTGAGAAATTTCAAGACTTATTAAAAGCCTTGACCCTACAAAAGCCATTGGCCCAGACAAAATTCCAGTGGTTGTCATCAAGAATATCAAGCTGGAACTATCCTCAATCATAGTGAAGTTATTTAACTGCTTTTTGAAGGAGAAATTCTTCCCAAGCTTGTGGAGTGTCAAGCATATGCCTGGTTTTCAAAAATGCAAGCAAGTGCTTATCTCCCTCTTAGTATCATTAGCAAACTTTTTGAGGCTATAATCAACAAGAAGGTTGTTGAGTACCTAGATAAGAACAGCTTCTTGAGCAACAAGCAGTATGGGTTTTGATCAGCCTGATCTACTGCTGATATCCTACCATTATTCACAAGATCAGTGAGGCCCTAGAAAACAAATATACCCCAAGGAACACAGCATTAGATATTTCAAAGGCCTGCAACAAGGTGTGACACAAAGTATTGCTTCTCAAGCTCTCCAGTTATGGAATCACTGAAAGAGTCTTCTTAATAATAAAGTAGGTGCCTGAGGGTAGTTGTTAATGGCCAGTTCTCTGGGGCCCCTAGCAATCAACACAGGTGTCCCCCAGGGGTCACTTCTCGGATCAACCCTCTTTTTACTTTAAATAAATGATCTGCTTAAGAGTATACCTGAATCATTTGTGAATATCTATGCCAATGATATGATATATGGGTGTACTTCCAAAACTTGTGATGACCAGAGATTGACAGCTGATCTTTTATCTGATCTAGCTTTAACATCTCAGTGGTGGAAAAACTGTCTGGTTATATTCAATGCCTCGAAAACCATATTAGTTACATTCTATCATTGCTAATCAAACTCTAAACTATCACCAGTCAAAATGAATGGATGTCCCTTGGGGAGGTCTTGTGCCGTAGGATGCTATTGGGTCTTAAACTAACACCAGACCTCAAGTGGAACATGTTCATATGACCCATTGCTAAAGATGCAGGAAAAATGGTCGGTTCCCTGTACCGTTCTAGTAAGTATGTGACTCCTTGTGCTATCCTCTACCTTTATAAGAGCCAGATTAGGCCTAAAATGGAGTACTGCTGTCATATTTGAGCAGGAGCTGCTCAGTCCTCACTTCCAATCTCAAAAGTGTCTCTGTGTCCTTGTGGGTAACAAATAATTTTCCACCCTGCAATCCCTCTCTCACAGAGGGGGTGTGGCAGGCCTCTCCCTGCTCTATCACTACTTTAATGGAAAGCGCTTGGACAAACTGCATTTCTTGGTTCTGTCAGTTCTAACCTTCATGGCTAGGACCCGCCATGCCACTCACATTGTAGCAAACCACTCTCATTCCCTCTGTATTCCATAGGTGAGAAGTAAGTTCCACTCAAGCGAATTCTTCCCAGGAACCATTGCTCTGTGGAACCGACTTCCAAGTGGATCTCTCCCCAATCGCTACAATCTTAATGTGTTCAAGTTAATCTTCCTCACCTGTACGTGACCTCCGGACCTTAGAGTGAACAGTACTGTAAAAAAAAAAAAAAAAAAATTAAAGTAGTATCTTTTTAAATCAAAATTATGATCAGATTCATTAATTAATGCATTGAGATTTTTCCCGCGCCTTTGTCAGATTTTTATAAAATATAATCTATGAAACATTTTTTTTTGTTTGTGCCTATTTGTTTAATAATACCTTAAAAAACGAGAATTAACGAAAATTACCGAGTTACAGAAATAGTACCAAGAGAAAATAAATAAAACCTGGAAATAATCATAATCTACTTTCAAAAAGAGGCGAGTAGTAATAATTTTGGTTTGGGTGATAGGAGGAATATAGAAGCTGTAAAAATGTTTTGGGGATAAGGAAATTTAACTTTTTAGACTAGCAGAGTCTTTAAAAATAAGAGCACAATAAATTCAATTATTAGAACCTAAAAAAATCCAAATTAGATTGAATGAAATAAGCTATTTCTTAAAGAAAGGTGACAATTATTATATAGGACATCTTAAATTTTAAAGACTTAAATGAAGAATCTTAGAATAGGAGATAAAATTTAAAAATAATAGTACAATAATTCTTTTAGAATAATAAAATAAAATAAAGCCAAATTAGATTGAATGAGATGAAGCTAAAGGTGACAATTATTGACATCTTAGTTAAAATAACGAAGAGTAGGAGAGAAAAAAAAAACGATAGTACAATTTGTGTTTACTACTGCTACTAGAGAAATTAAATAAAAGTATTTTTGTATTCGGTTTCCGTTTGGTCGGTTTGGTACTTTGAATTGCAGGGTGGCTGGTGTGATAATTTTCCCTATTACATTTAAAAAAATTACCCGCGTATTGTTTTGTTTTTTTATTTTACTTTTGAGAGAAAATAAAATAAACGGTAGGCGTGCTAAGATAAGAAAGACGAGCAAGGTGATTTTTAAAGTAAAGAAAGAGAACAAGGACATCGCGGAAGAAAGGAAAACGCGAAGAGAAATCCGTGGTAGTAACGGTGGTCTTAAAATCCAAGAGGAAGTAAGGGAGATAAAATGTAGTAAGGAGGGAGGAGTTATGAAAAGAAGAAAGAAAAAAACGATTAAACTAGAGAGAGGGAAAAAGATAAGGTAAAATGTGAAAGTGAGTGATTTTGGAGGAGTAGGTAGAGTGAGTAAAAAGAGGAAGAGAATGAACAGAGGTAGCTCGTTTGTGAGAGTTTTAGAGTGTTTTCTCCGGACTGGAGCAAGATCGGCTGTGGGAGTTTTTTTTTCACCTTAAGGCTTACTTCTTTTAAATAATTCTAATCACCATTATTATTATCATAACTGCTGCTATTTTGCTACAGTAGACCGACAAAAAAAGATTCGATACCGTTTTTTCCCCTTTACAAATTTGGAGGGCCAAAAACAGAACTGCTTTTTTTTAGACTGGAAATTTAAAAAAAAAATTAACTTTGTGATCAAACCAATTATTTCTTAATATATAGATATACATATAAAAAGAAACTGTACTTAACTGTTTCTCAGCACCGGAATACCTATCCCAGGACCCCTTAATAATTTGCTGCACTTCGCCTATGATTCAGTCTTCACTTCATTAAGAAAACGGTCTTAGTCAGTGTTACTCCGTCCATTTGCCAGTATGACTTGGGAAAGAGAAAAAGAAATGTTTCAACTGTTTTAAAGGTAATGTAATTTTAAGTTAATGTATTTTACAATGTCAAAATAACTCTCTTTGTTTTGATTTAGCAAAGTGTTCAATTATAGACATGCTTTTTAAAAGTAAAAAGTGTTACTCAACTGTGTGTTTCAAAGTCATGTGTAGTGTACAACGTGTGCAAAATCTCCAAATGAATGAATGACAATATTGAAAAAGGAGGCAAAAAAACATGATTTTTAAGTAAGACTTAACTTTTTAACTTAAACTCTTTTAATCTATATAATTAATATACCTGGAATCATTCCTAATTTTAACAGACAAAAATCTATTTTGTTTAACAAGAATGGGAAGAATCGTGTATTTTTCTCTGATTGTATTATTGCCAACTATAGCAGATGATAATGAAATGTGACAATTTTGTACGTTAGTTTTCCGGAGTTTACCGAAGCTGTTACTTTAAATGCTATTCTTATTTATTAAAAACAAAAAAAAAAAAAAAACAGAAACAAGTGAGTATCAGTTGTTAAAACAATTACATTTTCTATCTAAAAAGATTAATGGAAAAATATGTAGGTGTATATTTTTATTTTGTCATTCATTTTTTTTTTTTTTTGTTAGTTTGCATCATCTGGAGCAGAAATGAAACAAGTTTAACGGAAATTGCCGAGCACTCACGAATTGTCAGCCTATCATTTGTTGAATAATTGAATTAAGACTTTTATCGATAAATTGTTAATTTAATTTTTCTTTTTATTAACAAGAGGTTTTAGATAACATTTTTAAAAGTTTACAATACTCTAAAAAAGCCCATTATAGCATTGGAATATGCTTAAAAAAAAACTAATATAGTTTTTATTTTTTCTTAGTTTGTCGACCGTCGGTTTGCAAAAACAGGTGCCCATTGCCTTGTGCCAAAACTAAGCTACGGTTACTAAATAAACTATAAATGTCCATTCTTGTGTCGCTCAGCCAGTCTATATCTTAAACACCGGGCTTGGCAGTGTTGTTTTTTTTTTTTTTTTATAGCCTGAAAAGGGTTTAGAAAAGTTTTAAATTTGTTTAATTAGTCTAAAAAAAAAGAAGAAACAAATTTAAAACTATTTTTTTTTTTTTTTGTTTAAAAATTAAGAACAATTTTCTTAATTTAGGTACACGACACCCAAATATTCACTTAAAAGACTTCATGAACAAATGCCAGAAAACACAAAAACTTTTATCATCAAAAAAATCTTTTTTATTTCATTATTAAAATTTAAAAGAGGAAAGATCAAAGCATTTTTTATGTTAAAAAGAAAAAATGTTATGAAATTTCGAGAAATTCTTTTTTGTATCGTTTGACAAATCCTCGGTGAATTTAAAATTTATTTTAAATCATCAAAAATCAAAATTGTTTGATCAATTGTAGAAAAATAAAAAAAAATCTACCCTTCAGTGAATGGTAAAATAAAAAAAATGCAATAAAAACTATTAAAAATTAGAAACACTCTTAAATAATTACTTTTTTAATGAATTTAAAAATGTTTTCCTTTCAATGAATAATGAATAATTTTCCTTTTCATTTGTTTAAAATTTTAATTATAAAAATAAACTTTTAAAATTCTGTATTTGTACTGCAGCTCAACTTCAAGTGAATTTTTTATTAAATTAAAAAAACAAAACAAAGTATTCACTAATTAATTCTAATTATAAATGGAAAAGACCACAATTCTACGACCCCACCACTAATATTTTAATAAGTATTTTGTGTAAAAAACGTGTCATTTTATTTTATTTTTTTTGTAAATACGGAAGCCCATAAAGTGATAAATAAAAAAAATATATATTCATAATTTTTGTATGTGTAAGGCTATAAAAACCAAATTACCTAAAATTCATTTTTTTAAATTATGTCCTCCTTACCAAACATCAGGCTGACAATAAATCGCTCAACACATCTGGAAAAACACCCACTCTGTGCTGCTTTTCTGTGATAAACTAAAAGAAAGTGATATTTTTTGTTTCAATTCAGATAAATTTTTAAATAAATTAAGCCATAAAACAGCCAATTTTCTTCGAATAACGTTTCAGAAAAGTGTATTTTATTCTTGAAAGATTTTTTTTTAATAAAGAGAAAGAATTATTTTGTGTTGACACATCTGTCAATATGGAAGATTTTGAGCTTGACTGAAAGAAAACAAAGATACCTTTAAATTTAAAATTCTGTTTGAAATACAGTAAAGTATTTTGTTTATTAGGAATATTAATTAAATTTAATCTATTGAAGCTTCAAGAAAGAATTTAAATTAAAAAAAAAAAGGTATCGCTTTTTTATTTTTGTTTTATTTTTTAGGTTGCTACTTTAATTTCACTGTTAGCTTAGATGTATAGGTGTATATATGTATGGTTGTATGGGTACAAACAATACAGAAAAAACTTACACCAATGTTAAACTTGTTAAATGTATGTAAAAAGGAAAAATATAAGCAGTAATTGCTGATATTCCCTGAAGTATGGATGGACAGGTCTCCCTATGAAATTCTGGAGTTGGGATGCTGAAGGTAACATTGATCAGCTAAGACTAAGTGACAAACTTTTACTCATATTAATTAATCCTATAGACTGCTTGCCTTAAAATGTCTTTTCTCTCAATATCCTGTCAACATAGGCTTCATTTCATACTATCTTTGACATTGGTATGTGTGTGTATGTATGTATGTATGTATGTTTATGTATAGGGGAGAGAGAGACCCCTTCTTGTTGGGACATCTCCCTAAGAGAAAGGAAACACTGATGTAATGCTAGCAATCGATATTGATCTATTTTCAGATCATTGCTTGTGTTGTTCAGAAAGTGGGATTGAATTTTTGCACAATCCTTATTCGTTCACTTTAAAGATTTCATGCACAGGCATTGCACAATGTTTTGGGGGGTCTTACTTGGTGGTGTGTGTGGCTGGCCGTAGACATAGTAACAACTATTAAGAAGCTAAATCAGAACAGTCTTACTGACAATGCGGGATCTGAACTGCCTGTACCTGGTAGAAGGGTCTGGTACACGTCAGGTGTCCCTGGACCTAGACTGGTCATAACTGCCGATTCTGTGGTAAACTATGCAAATCATTAGACTAGAGAGCATAAAGGTACCTGTTTATATTTCTGAGTTGAGCTACTATGTACACTATTTAACGTTATTTGGACTATTGTCCTCATTTTTGTCGCCAAGGACACATGGCACAGTGGATAAAGGTGTTAGTTAGATAGATCCAGTGACAGGACCCAAAAGAGTGGGAGTTCAATATCTGGTTAAGGCGGTGGAGAACTTAGAGAGGGGAATTAATGGGAAATAACTGATAACTGACATCCATTAGACATGGCACGTGGAACTAGAACAGTCTACTCCAGTGAGCGAAATAGGTTCAGTTCGATATTTCAACCACCTGAAGAAGGCCAGAGCATACAACATCCGAAACGTTGTGATATGGCGACAAAAAGGAGGATAATAGTCAGAGTAATGTAAAGTGTACTTACTTCATCTAAGAAATATAGACATAACTTTAGTTTATTTTAACTTAAAAATTATTGTAGCTTATCAACCATTTGAAGGTTACTTAAAGCCAGAAAATATTGTTAGTTTGTAAGAATTTTTGTGATGGGGGTGATAATGATGATTTGAGCTGGGTGGAAGAGGAGGTGGATTCATGACTTTCAAGGGTATTTGCACATAAGTTAATATAGCTAACTGAACAGTAATTGAAACTCTGCTTTCTGGTTAACAATTCCAAGCCGTTATCCATTACACCACTTTATTATATACATCCAAGCTTACAGCACCTGGTATAAGAAGAGATCACCCATCTAGGTAATGACTGACTGACCATGCTCGACCTTGCTTAACTTTTGTGATCGTATGGAAATTGATGTTTCAGCGTGATGTGGCCGTAAAAGCATATAGTACAACTTTTAGAGTCATTATCTTTTTTTTTTTATTCACAGGAATTTTGACTTACTTGGCACTAATGTGTTGTTTTTGTTTTTTTTTTTTTTTTTTTAGTTTGGTTTGGATCTGTGAGTACCCAGATTTAAACTAAAAAAATGAGACAAATAACCAAAAAGACATAAAGTAGCAAAAAAAATTAATTCATCAATAAAATTCATCAAATTAAAAAACGAAAGCATTGCGAATTTAATGACAAGTGTTGTTCGTAGCAATTTTATTTTATGTAGAAATGGTTTTTATGCTGTATTCTTTGTCGAGAAACCATGTGCCTGACGAACGCAAATGAATGAATGAATGAAATGGAGCCGGTCAAATCACGTGACTAAGCACAAGTTTGCGAAAAACAAATCTGTCGGGATGTTGAAATTTGTTAACGATTTATTTTTGTTAGAAATGACGTTTTTTATGGTAATGAGTCGAAAATATAAATGTAATGAAGAAATAAAGAATAATAAATGGTTGTTGTATAATGCCTTTTAAATTGTTATTTTTCAATATTTTGAATTTTAAATAAATATATATTTTTTTTTTTTTTAGGAAACCTTTTTCACACAGGTTTTTTTCACAACTTTGTGCACAGATTAAAAAAAGTTTACTTTTAAGTTTTTAACTATCAAAAACTGTTTTTGAAATTAAAATCACTCATTTGCTACGATAAACTAGTAGTAGTAAATGACTTAGTTTTTTAAATCATGTTTTTCAACAAGTTTCGCGTGTATCGTACTTTTAACTTTTGGTACCACCATGGTCTTCCTTATAAAAATTCCTTATATAAAGTTTTTTAATGCATTTGTAAAAATACGTCAATGTTTAAAAAAAAAATTCGGTTCGACAAGGTAACGTGCCATTTTCGACAGAAAGTAAACAACAAATTAATTCAAAATTTATTAAAATTACAATTTGTCCTAGAGATGTGATTCGAAGTAGGGATAATGGTAAATTTTGGTTTTGTTTCCCGAGCGCTAATATCCCTTAAAATTTTTCCAAAATCGTCATAATTCCGTGCAAAAGTACATGCTGAACTCGAATTAACAATTAAATTATGAAGAAACCTTCATAATTTTGGAGTTATCGACAAGAAAAAATCGAACTTCTTGTTGGTCATTCGTCCCCCATTACTGCCATCATATTTACTCATTTACAGCGTATACCTACGCAGGCGTAATCAGAAAAATTGGCCTATTTACTTCTTTTGCAGACTTTCCTTGCAGAAAATCACTACGCACCACCATAAAGAAATGTAATTTTTTTTTTTTTTTTTTTTTGCTATTCAAAACGGAAAAAAGGTTCTGTTGTATTATTTAATTTGTTTTTGTTGTAAATAAAACTACCCTTACCATTTTGGTTGGGTTGTAGCTATATTGTTAGGCTTTGTCACAGTTACATGCCATCTTCTCCAAGGTGCCATGTTCCAATCATGGCTCTCCACAGCTTCTTATCCTTTGTTAGTTTTTAATAAGAGCACTTTTTTTTTTTTTTTTTTTTTTTTTTTTAACTATGCCTCCTACTTCCTGTTCTGCCATCTACTTACATGAGTTTGTTAGGTTGGTTACTTGTTGTTTTCCTCTGACCCTCTTGCCTTCAATACAACCTGTGTCAAATGGTCTAACCTTTATTTCCTCATTGTGGCTCTAGAAATTTTAGCCATCTCTTTCTGATTCTAAGTATCCTTTTTTTTTATATCCATTTTCCTTTAGAACTTCCTTGTTATTCCCATTCAGTCTATGGTATACTAAGCATCCATAGAACCATATTTCTGTTGCCATCAGTCTTCTTCTCTTTATCTGTGGTAACAGTCCAGATTTCATTGCAATAGTAGTGAATATGGGACAATTTAGGAAGATTGATATTACATAGCAGTTCATTCCTCTTTTCTTTGTTTCTAACAATATTTTCCTGTTTTTGGAAGGTGTCTTTTCCTATTCCAATATACCTTCTGATGTCAGTGGCATATTTTTTGTCATCTATTAAAACATTTCACAGATATTTAAACTTCTGTACTTGTTTGATGTTAACATTTTCAATTCTTGCTCCCATCATGAGCTCTTTCTCCTGCTGATGGTCATAATAAATTGTCTTTTTATATTTGATAAGTTAATTCTTTCTTTTTGCTTTTCTTTACTACGTTGTAGAGGAGATCCTGCAATTTCCTTTCTCTGTCTGTCATCAGCATATCTTGTGTTAAGATTGTACTGACTGTTACTAAATCTTGATAGAACTTTTAGTTCTCTCAGTGTTACCTTGTTGCAACAATTGATTAAATCAGGTGAGAAAGCACATCTTTGTCTTATTCCCCTTTCTATTTTGTATATACACTCAATTATTCCAATGTCTTTCCTAAATAAATCAAGATTTCCTAGCTGTTCAACTAGATCTTTGTAATGTAACATATTTAAAACTTTTATCGTGCCTTAAATTTATTAATCCTTTCTACCATATTTGAAATTTTGGTTAAAAATCTTGTTTTTCTTACAAAAATCAAATAATTGCTGGATTTTAATGAAATTTTTTTTAATTTTTTTTTTTTTTTTACATATATAACCCCCCCCCCTCCCCACTTAAAATTACACCCTCTTCATTATGTTAAAAGGAGGACTCCTTGGAGAATTTAAATCATCAATTTGTTTTTGTCAAACAGAGAATCTGCTCTGAATTGTAAAATAAAAATTGCAATAAAACAATGACATCATTTAATTAGAAAAGCTTTTGATTGATTTTATAAATAAGATATATTAAGGACACTATTGTCTTAAGAAAAAAATTTTTTTGATGAATAATGAATTTTTACAAGAATACCCTTTTTTTTTTTTTTTTTTTAATTTTATAATTATGTTTTAAATCTTTTAAAATTTTGTATTAATTTCAGCCTTTTAGCTGATATAAAAAAAACTCAATTTACTAATCATAAATTGAAAAGCTTAGTATAAATCATCAAACACCAATATTTTTAAAAGGATTTTGAATTTTTTTGTATGTGTATAAACTTGACCATTTTTGTAGATATGGATTATCATACATGACATAAGTAAACAAGAGCAATAACTATAGTAAATTTAAAGCCAGAAAGTATTAAAAATTCAATAAAACACTAGATTGTGGAGAATATTTTCTTAAATTTTTAAGAGTATTGAGTATTTAAAAATTAGACAAAATTTCAGAGTTTATGTGGTGACAGTTGAAGTAAACTTTAGAATGAACTAAATATAAAATGCACAATACCTTGGTTACTTAAGTTTCACCATTTTGGTCAGGGATCTTCAGGCCAAGTTGGCATTTTACAATCATAAAAATAAAATGGTACCTAAAGTTAGGTACCTCCCCTATTTCGGCATAAATTTTCAATACCTAAAGTTTAAAATGAATTTTTAAAAATGGAAAAACATTCTTGAAGATTTCATTTTAGTTTTAGTTATAAGCTAAATGATTAAAAAAAAAAAAATTAGGTGATTTACATTCTCCAAGGTGTCCTACTTTTCAACAAAAAAAAAAAATGTTGGGAACTAGAAAGGTTTTTTTGCAAAATTTCATGAAATTAAATAAGTGGGGGGTAACATATCTAAAAAAAAAACAAAACTTTTAACAATAATTTTGTTCATTTATGAATAAGTCCTGAAATTTCATTAGAATTGGACAATTATTTGATTTTTACAAGAATTTCCAAATCAATGTTTTTTGCAATGAAAAAAAAGTGCAAAAAAAGTCAATGTTATTATTATGCCACTGCAATGACGTAAACAAAACAAGATTTTAACCAAAAGAAAAGATTCAAAATTTAAAAAAATAATCAACAAATACTTTGGTCTTTCATCTTAATAATAACAAACATTTTGACGATAAAGCTTTACATGTTTAAATACTGTGAATTCCACACAAAAACAAAAACATTGACTTGGATGTTAACTTAATCCAGGTTTCATGTTTGTTGTTTAAATGGTTATTAAAACAAAGAAGAAAAAAAACAACAACTTAGTTTTTATTTTGATTTAATCTTATCAAAACTGTATTTGATCCACCTCCTCCTGCACCTCCATCTCTCTCTGGGTGCATTCCTTGTTCTGTGTGTTATTTGGTAGAGCTATTTTCATCAGTTGTTGATAGTTACAACTACGTCAATCTTAACTCGATGCCTTTGTGGTATGAATTTAATTTGTTAATTAGATTTTCAGCTGTTCTGTGAAAATGAAAGACAACTCTTTATCTTTGTAGCAGAAAAACCAAGAATGTCATAAATCTACACTGCAAGGACTTATCAGAAAAATAATGCTACCTTTGTCCTAGAACATTTGTTACATTTAATGTACAAGATATATATGCATATATCCTAACTATTATAGGACAGAAGTAATTTTAAATTCTTCATGTTTTACCATATTGGCCAAACAATGAACACCTGATGATGACCAGAAATTATTTGGCTGAAATGTTGTCTATAACATCTATAATAATCAAGATGAAAAGAATATTTCATAAAGTATATTGCCAATTAATCATCTTTAAAATTAAATACAAAATTACTGAAAAGTAGTATAAACTTACTATAACAAAATATTGAAACCATGTGACATTGACTATAAAAGGCTCTAGAAAAATTCACCTCTACAGTTGGTGTAGGGGGATAGAGTTGGTGACTTCATTCTGTATAAAGAGTTTATCCTGCCACTGAAGGTGACTCTGATCCATGAAGAATAGTGTGTCTGAATTTCATAGTTGTGTTGTCATATCCTGTTATGGCAACAAAAAATAACTTTGAGTGAAATTAACAATAATGATACTGCAATTGAGAAAGCATGAAAAAGAATGCAGTGGAAAGGGAAGTAATATTAGTAATGCAGAGTGTTAAAGGTTAACCATGTGTTACTGTTATCATGTGGTTGTGAGATCAATATCTAGATAAGGTAGTGAAACATTGTTTCAACAGGAACAAACGATAATTCAGCAGATATTCCATGTCAGCCAATGGGTACCTGATAATGACTATAGGTTACTTACTTGAAACATTGTCTATTATATATAATAATAATAATAATGAGAACAAAAGTTCAAAATAATTAGATTTGACTTCTATATATTCTTAGTATTTCAACTTTAGTCAAGTTTTACCCTAGAACTACAGTAAGTTCAGACCTTCACAGCTGCTAAAATCTGCCATGTTCATGGTGGAAAATCATCCCCCATTCCTTAAATATTTCTTTGATAAGGAGTGAGTTCCACTCAGACAGCTTCTCTTCCAGAGCTGTTACTTTCTGGAACAAACTTCTGGGAGGATGCTACAATCTTGGTCTCTTCAAGTCCAGAGTCAACTGATATCTATCCTACCTATCCTCATAATATTCACTTGTTATTTCCCCCTACCTTACAGCTTAGTAACCCTCCACAATGAGTGACCCTTGGCTCTTGTATTTGGTGAATAAACAGTTAAAAAAATAAAAAAAGTGCCCTTCCCAGGAAGGAAAAAACATTCTTGCATCCTTGCAAGATGATTAAAATTTGAAGAAAGTCCCCGAACCACACACCTTCATGCTATATAAATTGTATAAATTGATGAAGTAAATAAGCAATTATTTTTTTTTTTAATTTTTTATTTTTATTAATGTTCACCCAATACAAGGCCCAAGAGCCTCTCAAAGTTGACACTTACTGAATCAGGTTGTTGTCTGAGTGTAAGAGAAGGTATGAAGTGCAGTTTATGAGGTTACATAAGAAGGAACGGTTAACCCTGGACTTGAAAAGGTTAAGATTGGGAAAACATCCTCTTGGGAGTCTGTTCCACAAAGTTGATGAAAGTTTTTAGTTTTGTATTATTAGACTTTCTTTTTTTTTTTTTTTTATTATTACAACTTTGCGCATAGAAGATTTTGGCCTAGCAACTTTGTGGCCCATAATTTCAGTGTCTCTAAGTTTCGTCCAATAAATTTTTTTTTTACTTTAATAAATGGATCTTGATACTTCCTCAGTTGATTGAAGACACTGAAAGATACAACTTCATGTAAATGTATTATGTGCCTTATCAAAGCTCATCATTCATCCCAAGTAGCAATGTCAGAATGAAGAGACAATACTGCAATTGTGTCGGGTTCCAGTTGCATTAACAGACAAATATTGAATGGGAATAGATTAGAATACATCAGCAGTTTTCATACATTTATTGATGCTCTATTATTTACTACTATCTTCCTTGTTTAAATGATGATTTAAAAATATTTGCAACATTTTTCCTTTTGCCATTGAATCCCTTACTAGCAAATGTTATTGGTTGAAAAATGTCTTAGGTTGATTCATAAATCATTTCTGGTTTTGTTTATCAATTTAATTTAGAAAAAAACCCCAAAAACTGACTAATTTTATTCAATTACTAGCAGCCATATCCAACTGGTTGATCAGAAAAAGCGTTCAATTAGAATGAAGCAAAAACTGCATCATGTTTAGATGCAACAGAGTCTATCTTCAATTACTTTAAAGTACTTTCATTAAAAAAAATACATTTTGAATTAATGCAGTTACTAATATAACAAAAGTAGTCTATTTATTTAATCAAAGTTAACCGAAGACATGAAAGAGTAAAACAGGCAAAATGAAGACCCACTTCAGACCACAGTTATTTGAAAAATTATAGATTTTTTTTTTTTTTTTTTTTTTTTACACTAAGAACCTATCTTTATATTGTGCAATATATGTGCCAAGTTTTGCCAAAATTGGTTGGATGGATCTTGAGTGAAATGGTATCACACAAACAGGCAGACACACACACAGACATCCTCTGTTTTGTATATATAAATATATTCATCATTATTTGCAATGACTTGTCACTTATCAGGCAGTTCTTTGATAAATTTAATGTAAAATTCTTTTGATGTAAAAAATTTTTTGACAAAACCTTGACTCTGGATTTCATTATGGAAAATTTTCCCCATCAAAGTATTTTAAAGTTATTGAAAAAGGTAATCAGTTGGTGCAAGGTTAGGCCAATATAGGGTGGGAGTGTAGAACAGATTAACTAATTGCCAAAATTTTTTTCTGTGTTATTGTTTTATGTATTTTTCCTTTTATCCACAATGTAAGCTGCTACTGCCACCCAAAAAAGTAAGGTATGTTAATGAATTCCACATTTATTCTTAACTGCCACATATGATTAGTAGTTAGGTTGATATGTTTGTCATTACAATTGGTTCACAAAAATGGAAATTAGTTATGACTTAGCCTAATAGACAAACTATAAGTGCTTTGTCTTTGTATCACAAGACGTTTAGTAAGATTTGAAGTAGTTGGTCAAAATAATAGGGTATGGAATTTAAAGGTTGTCTGTTGATGTATTGTAGGTGTTTACGTGTTCTTATATAAACAATTAATGTAGAAACAATAAAAACTTGGATTTTTACTACACACTGTTTATTCTTTTTTTTTTTTTTTTTTTAATGGAAACTGTAGAGACTCAAAATGTCTCTTGAGTATGCCTGTTTTCTTTTTCTGGTCCAGAAGTTATGGTAAGTAAGTCTAAGAATGATTAAAATAGTGCAAAGCTGACTTGAGCTCAACTGAGTTGGAACAACCGGAGTACTTCATGGGTGAAGCTGCAAAACATATCTAAAAGCTATACATTGGAAAGCGGAAAGAGAATGGTTCTGTCCTGTCCAGAAGTGTCATAAAATTGTGCAGATGACTAAAAAACCTTTCCAGTTTCTTTATTACTAGCATCATGGGAAAATGTATTTTATGTTTTATTGTTATTTTAATAATTGACTTTATTTCATTTTCCCCACAGGGGGAACTATAAATTAGAAAATGGTCTATGGAACTAACCATCAATCATGGGTAAATATCCACATGCTACAAATAAAATAGAAACTATTTATATTCTGTTAAATCAAGGTTAATTGTGGTTGTATATATATTTTTTTGTTTGTTTACACAGAAAAACCCTAGTTTTATCAAAGTTGTATAATCTGAATTTAAATTAGTGGTGTTACAAAAGCTGTTGTTATCGATATTGGAACCCTTAGTTAATGTTGTGAGATACTCTCCACATAGCTTCATCAGTTTCACCAGGAAGTTGTTAGAGGACACAGTCAAGCACCTATAAAAAAACAGGACACTTCCTGTCTTTCTTTCTCTTTTTTTTTTTTTTTTTTCTCCCAGTATACTTTAGTGACAACACCACTGGGACCTTGTTCCTGAACATGCAGATATCTTTCCCCTTAGTAACTGAACTTACACACACACATGTATCACCCACACAATCATAACTTTCAATATCTTCTTTTGCCTGCATAGTAATATATTTTCTCTTTTACTCGGTTATATAAAAGCAAAAAATATAAAATATTGTCTTGTTGAAATCCATTCCATTTCTTTACACCCATCATTTATATGTGTAAAGTTTATGTACCACTGCTTTTAGTCTAACTAGGAGCAGTATTGCAACAATGTTTTTATTCTTCTATATGCTGTATCCATTCAGGACATGGGTAATCATAGCTCTCCACAATTTCCTGTCCTTTGTAGCCCTTAGAAGTTAGTCTTTTTGCTATGTCTCCTAATCCCTGTTGTGCCAGCCATTTACACACAAGTTTGTTAGGTAGGTTACTCACTGTTTCCCTCTACTCCCCTCGCCTTCAATATATCTTGTGAGTGTCAAATTCTCCAAGCTCTTTATTATCAAATCCAGTCCTTGTTCTACTATCCATTTACACAAGCTCATTAGGTAGGTTATATGCTGCTTTTCTCTTTTTCTCAATATGTTTTGTAAATGTCTAATTTTCAAAGCATTCTTTCCTCATTATGTGCCTTAGAAATTTCAACTTTCTCTTTCTAATGCTATGTAAAACTGTCCTTTTTGTTTCCATTTTCTATAAAACTTTATTGTTGCTCATGTGTTCAGTCTATGCTATTCTCAACATCCTTCTGTAGAACCACGTTTCTGTTGACTCAAGTTTCTTCTTTATATGTGATGAGATTGTCCAGCATCTACTGTCATATAGGAGGATTAATATTCCATAACAGTTCAACATTCTTTTCTTTGCTTCTATCCTCCTCTTCATCTGTGATGAGATTGTCCAGCATCTACTGCCATATAGGAGGATTAATATTCCATAGCAGTTCAACACTCTTTTCTTTTGTTTCTAATGAAATTTTCATGTTCTCAATACTTTGCTTACCTTTTGGCAGGCATTTTCTGTCTTCTTGCAATTAATGTTTAGTCCTCAATTTACTGTATTTTCTTTTCTATGTCTACTATCAACACTGTATCATTTGCATATCTAATGTTGTTAAGATTGTGGCCACCAATAACAAATCCCGGTAGGACTTTTAATTCTCTCAGGATTGCTTCATTGTAAAAGTTGAATAAGTCTGGTGAGAAGAAGCATTCTTGTCTTATGGCCCTTTTCTATTTTTGTGCATTTACTGTATTCATTTTGAATCCTCATGTAGGTGGTTTTCTCCCACTATCTGTTCTGGATAATTCTAATATCATTCCCAAATAAATCAAGCTTCCCTAGCAGTTCAAATAGTTCTTTGTGATGTACCTTGTCAAAATGCTATATTATACTTCATAAATTAACATTTTGACTAACCTTGGATATTTGAACTGTTACATGATGCTATCTTTAGTTATATGCAGATTATTGTGCTCATCTTTGTTGTTGGTATTACAATGTTTCAGAAATTGTGCCTTCTGACCTTCATCAGATCCATGTTGATCCGGGTAACCTTCAGGGAATTTCAAAATGATCCCTTTATTTAATCTGCAGAGGTAGATTGTTCTTGTTTTGCTGCCCATGTCTAGGGATAGTTATATAGCTCAGTTATTGCTTGCCTTGTTTCCACCAAGTCTGAGTACACACTGCCTGATACAGGGATTGAACTCAAAATTATTATATCACTAAATTCACAAATTGACACTTAATTCAATAAGCTATTGTACCATTTTATGTTATCTGTTTTTGGTAGTCAGTTTTAGAAACTGCTTGTGTCATACTTTGGACACTGGCATAGAAAGGGAAGATGTGGTTTATCTCCAGTGTTTCTGTATTATCAACAGCAGGTGATTCTTTTTGAAGTATAGTTTTATAGGTGGCATCTACTTTGTCTGAAGGGGAACAGGGAAATAAAGTAGTGAATGAGGGGTATTGGAGATTAAGTGACAACAAAACTGTCCCATTCTTTTACTGTTTAAATAGCTAAATGCAACTGCCACTTCTACTCTTGCAGTTTCTTTTCTTGCACTTCCTGCCTGTGGATCTCTCGTTTACTTGTTTCCCTGATAACTACAATCTTCAAAAATTTAAATGCAATATCAATTGCCATCTATCTTCTTGAATCCAATTCATCATTTGTCCTTTCTTCAATCCACCCTATACTAAGTCTTCTTTCATTTTTACTCCTTGTAACCCCCTGCATTCAAGTGGCATTTTTATCTTGCTTGGTATGAATTGATTAAAAAAAAGTGCCCGATTGAACCTTTTGAGTTTAATAATCTATTTGTCCTTGATTACTTTTATCGAATATCTTTAAATTGATTTATTGATAAATAGTTCTTGTGTACTTTACAATTCTTCCCACTATATACTCTTAAAGTAATACTCAAAACATTAATTCTAATCAAAGATGAACAATATGGAGCATGATCATGTCTCTCCACAACTTCCTGTCCTTTATAGCTCTTAGTAAATTTTGTCTTTTTGCTATCTCTCCTAAACCCTGTTCTGACATTCATTTATGCAATCTCATCAAGTAGGTTATGCACTGTTTTTCTCTGTTCTCTTTGCCTTCAATATGTCATGTGAGTGTCAAACTTTCCAAGCCCTCTTTCCTTGTCATGTACCCTAGAAATTTCAATTCCCTCTTTCGGATGTTAAGTAAAAGTGTCTTTTGTTTCTATTTTCTCTAAAATATATTCAGACCATAGTATTCTCAGCATCCTCCTGTAGAACCACATTTCTGTTGCCATCATTCTTTTGCAATACAAGATAGTATAAGTAACTTGTAACCTTCAATCACAATATTTATTGTCATAAGCTTAATAAATATTGGTATAATTTTTTTTCTCTTTTTCATTAAAATTTCAAACTTGTAGCCATGCAAATATTAGGTTGAAAAAGTCTTATTACATTTGAAGATTGAAAATAAACAAATACTTTGGTTGTAATTGATATATTTAATCAAGATATTAAATCTAATTGTCAGTAGCACAATTTCAAATTGTTTTTCTATCTTTGGTATAAAAATTTTTCAGGTTTTGAGGCAAAGAAATTCTCATTATCAGTTTTAGCCTCTTCACAATTAATAAACTGTTTTCCCATTAAAATGTTGCAATGATCTGAAAAGATGATAGTCAGGTCGAACTAGATGAAGAGAGTAAGAAGGATGAGGTAAAATTTCAATTCATATTAATTCCTTTTGTCTGGCACTCCATAGTAGATGATGCCCTTCATATCCTACCAAACATAGCATTGATTTTTATTTTAGTTGTAGCCTTGATTTTGGAATGGAGTCTTTTTTTTCTTTTCCCCTCCTCCCTTCTTTCTCTCCCCTCCCCTTCCCCCCCCCTTTTTCTCCCCCCCCTCCTCCTCTTCTTTCTCCTCCCCTCCCTCCCTCTTCTTTCTCCTCCCCTCCCCCCCTCTTCTTTCTCCTCCCCTCCCCCCTCTTCTTTCTCCTCCCCTCCCCCCTCTTCTTTCTCCTCCCCCCCTCCCTCTTCTTTCTCCTCCCCCCTCCCTCCCTCCCCTCCCCCCTCTTCTTTCTCCTCCCCTCCCTCCCCTCCCTCCCTCTTCTTTCTCCTCCCCCTCCTCCCTCCCTCCCTCTTCTTTCTCCTCCCCCCTCCCTCTTTCCCTCCCTCTTCTTTCTCCTCTTCTTCCCTTCTCTCTTTCCTTTTCTTTTCCCTTTTCCTTCTCTTCTTTCCTTTTCTTCCTCTTCTTTCCTTTTCTTCCTCTTCTTTCTCTTATTATCATCATCATCATTTTCATTGGATATAATTATAAAAAAAAATACTTTTCCTAAATGCTGATTATTCTTCCCAGGAAAGGTTCATAAACAAATCTAGCCTTGAATAATGTACAGAGGCCAACAAGCTAAGAAGCTGTCAAATGATGAGAGACCCACTGACAAAGTGTAGGTGGTTTTTGATCAATGTGTTACTTGTCAACTTCTTGGCTGAGGAGTTATTGTTATTTGCATGTTGAGATGTGCATAACAACAACAAAGATGAGGACAATAGTCTGCATGTAAATAAAATGTCACTTGTATTCAACTATTTTACTAATGCTTTTACAGTTTGCTTTGGATTAAACTCGACTAAGGTTAGCAAAAACTCAATGTCAGAACTTTGTTGTCCAGATCTTTTCAGAAAGATTTTCCAATCAAAACCAGCCAAACTATTAGCATGTTTGCTGGACTGGTACAATGGTGTCATGGACTCCACTGAATATGATATACCCCCTCTCCCCACTTTAATACATCTCAATTTTCATGTGGTAGTATTCATATAGAATGCAAGTTATTGTAGCCTAATAATTGTACAATAATGGATCATATGCAAAATAGGTGAACAATTCAATTAGAAAAATTGAAAATTATCTGCATACAAATTAGAGACATGCCATTTTAAATATATGAACATTTTGTGGCAATTTTTAGTATCAACTTGAGATTTTTCTTGTTAAAAAGTGAAATAATTTTAACATTATAGGCATTAAATGACCCAAGAGGGTTGATGTACTGGTAAAATAAACAAACCAATCAATGTTATGGATAAGAAGTAATGAATTTTATATAGTGTTTTTTCCAGACTTCGCATGAGCAAAACAAATTTATGGATTTGTATAAATAAAAAAAAAAAATAACTAACCTTTGTGCAGTTTGGATATAAGATTCAGCACTGGTGACTTAGTTTCATACCATGTGCTTCTAGTCTTTTTGCTGGATCTATATATAGGTTACTGAGGAATTTAGTGAAGTGTGGACAAAGAATAGTGGCCTTTCCTTGGCACTTTGTTTTAGTCTATTTATCTTCATGATATATTTTTTCTATTGATTTATTTATTTATTTTAACTTAATTATCTTATTTTTGTATTTGTTTTTAAATTTAGGTATTTTGGTATAAATTTTATTAGATTTAGCTTTGCAGCATTCTCTATAATCTTTTGAGCCATGTGCTTGTAGATAGTATAGTAGGAATTTATATTCATGCCTGTATTTGGAAAATGATCTCAGATCTTCTTAGGAGTTTATGTTGTCTCAGAAAGGCGATTATTGCTATTTTCTTGTTGAGGCAAAGGTTACATTGTTTTGGTAATGTGACTCAAAATCTATTTTTATGATGTTTTAAAGTCCATGATAACTTGTTGTATAATTGTGAATAACATTCTACTCCACAAGGTTTTTTATTTTGAATTTGGTTTGCTGATTAGACTCCTGAAAATCTTAACCACTTTGGAGTAGCTGATAAGATCTTTCTGATAAATTTTGAGTAACACTTGTCTCAGTTCTTGACCATTAATAATCCATTTTTTCCTTATTTTCAAAACATTTCTATGGAAAAACCCATGTGAAGATATAGAGAACTCCTATTTTTCCAGTTAATTTGTATTAATCCTTGACCAATTTTTCATTTTGGCTTTTCAATGAAATAATTATATATCTCGTGCTTTTATCTTTTTTTTTTTTTCTAAGCATTTCACCCCAAGCAAGGCAGAAAGCCACTAGCACGCAAGAGGTTACAGAGAATTGGAGTGAGTCCAAATAGGAGTGATAGAGGAAAGGATGAAGAGAAGGATAGGGGATAGATCAAGGCATCTGGAGATGTCGATTGACATTACATTTGAATAGTTGGAAATTATAGCTATCAGGAAAACAGGAAAAGGGGAGGGAGTTCCACAGGCAAGAGGTGCAAGACATGAAGCTATTGGAGTAGAAGAGACGGTTACATTTAACAGTTTTGACAGTGAACGGGTGTGAGCGAGATGCCAGCCTAGTAGAATGCTTAAATTCATGAAGTCTGGGAACCAGCAAAAGCAGCTCATCAGAGCAGTTACAGTAAAAGTATTTGTAAAAAAAGACAGATGGAGGTGATGGCATGTCTGTGAGAGAGCAACTGCAGATGAGATGCCAGATCAGGGCCAATTACATTGCTTATCCATCTGGATCTTATCAAGAATCTTGAGTCAAACAAAAGGGGCACCGGACCATATATGGCAGCAATATTCCATGCAAGGGCGAATGGTTGATTTTTAGATTTGAAGGATTGACTCCAGCGAGAAAAATTTCCTGGAGTGACACAGGGAGCCAACTTTGCTTTAACTGATCACCATATATTAGGGTTATGACTTTTGTAAAAAATAATAATAATTGTTTTCCTATATCATAATTCAATGAACTTTTCTTAAAAAAATAATGAAGAATGGTTTAATTCAGTTTATTTTTTAAAAAAAATGTCATCCTCAACATGAAATTTCTAAAATTATACATTAGTAACACTATGACTTTCTAGAATCTTCTGGAACTTGTTTTTGTCTATTTGTATGTTTGTATGTTATGCGATAGCTATAAACTGTTAAATGACTTTAAAAGAATACGTAAGTATTATCCAATTACATCATTAGCAAGTTGAAAAATAAAGCTTCTGAAATATTTTTTTTAATTTTATTTATCTTTTTTTTTTTCTTTTTTTTTAAAGAAAATATATGATCTCTGGCAGGATTTGAACCTGTGTCACCATGTTTTCAGCCACAAAGTGTTGATGATCAAGCAAAGCTGAATAGTGCCTTTATAAATGCAAATCTTTCACTTAATCTAGAAATCGGTTTGTTTGCATTAGGATATGAGACAGTAGATATGTTCATTTCAAGAGTCTGGGAAAGATTTGCGTTTATAAACATGATACAACTTTTATTTATCATTGATGCACTTTGTAGGTGAGTGGTCTAAAGCTTATATATAAGTATCACTTATATATATTAGTTCATGAGTGGATACTCATATTTGAAATAGAAGCCCCATTTTTATTTTTTTCTTTGATTGATCAGTGTGTATTGTGGTTGGCTTAACCTGTGAATTCAAGAAATCTTAGAGGAAATGTGCTCTCAGGAAGATGCAGTTTCAATTCCTTCCAATGTAAAAAGAAAAAAATGACCACTGATTGATTTGGTGTACTTTACCACTCGTCTATAAAGTTTCTCTTAATGAAAGCTTGCTTCCTGGCAAACATATTTTCCTCAAAAGCCCGTATCTACTCGGTTTCATATCCAGAACAATGTAAGCAAAGAAATTTCTAAAGAATTGATGTATTTATTTGTAATTTGACATTTTTATTACTTCAAATGTTATTTAGGGATACTCGTATTTGAAATAAATGCCCTGTTAAACAGTGTGTATTTCATCTATTGGCCTGCATATTCAAGAAATCTTATTAAAGAAAAATTCTCTCTCTCTCTATCTATATATATATATATATATATATATATAATGTGATCAACCTGTTTCATGCTTGAATGCAATCTCCAGGCCATCTAATTATATCAAATTATATATTATAGAAAAAACGAAACTGTTGCTGGCACCAAAGGACAACTTGCCAAAAGACCTAAATACACTTTAAGTTGTTTGAAGAACATGTGTAAAACTCTGTTAGGGTCATCCAGTCATAGAAATTAACATTGTGTGTTTACATATATATATATATATATATATATATATATATATATATATTTAGAATAATTAGGTGGCAATTGTTCTTTGAAACGAGTTTTATTAAAATGGCTAGACATTCTATGTTTAATAAATTTATCCAATGATCTTTTTCAAACTGCTGGTCAACCTCTACAAACTTGGCTGCTGCAGATGCAAAAATATTCCAAAGCAAAGCTGTCTTTGAGTATTTCCACTCACATGAGTCTTCTTCAGGGGTGTGAAAAAAGTAAAGTGAAAGAAAATCAAAAAGTCTTTGAAGTATCCTGTTTTTATTTTATTTGGATTTTGATCCAGTAAATCAATATGCAAAAAGTCATATTAGCAATGTGCAATGGAAGCATGTATTAGTCACGTGCAATGACATTTATTCCTCTTTTTTCTTTTTTTCTTTTTTTTAAAATTCCTAAAATATTCTGTTTGATTATTGGATTAGATTTGTGGAAATGGGTCTAGCTAAGAAATTTTTGGCACCTTATATATACTTTGTTAGAAGACATGTACAGAATATTAAATTTGACTGCACTCAAAGAAGAATTTGTAATAAACAATTCAAAGGGAGTATTGGCTTGGTGTAATAATGGCTATAAATGAATAGTAATTACTATAGGAAAATTTTAAGTTAATTTTCATGATTAAACAATAAATTTTAGGATTTTAAGTTAAAAGTTGTTTCAGAAAGTGTTGGCACTCAACCTGTATGCTGTGCTTTAAAAGTCAGGAAGAAAGGAATTATCACTGGTCAGAAATTCATGCAAACATAACTGAGATAATAAGGTTTTTTATATATAAGAATTATATATATATGGCAGAGCGTTTGAACTTACTGGCCTTATTCAAACTGTTGGTCATGCCAGATGATTTGTTCTCTCTCCCCCAGAAACGTTCAGCATAGTTGTAGTATAAACCACATGTACGATTTGTGGGTGTTGAACAAACATAAATGTACCTGAGCAGGCGTCTGCAATAGTGATAGGCTACCCACACTGCAAGACGACATACTTGGTTACAAGCAGACAGATATTATTTATCTAATATACAAAATATATATGCATTGAAAATTGGTTTGGCACGAATACAAGTGTAACTGATAGAATAGGGCTCTCCATATATTCATTGTTAATGATTTTTTTTTTTCCAATAGAAATGTTTTGAAAATCAGGAAGAGATTACAATGGTTAAGAACTGAGACAAGTGGTACTCGTACAAATTAATCACAAGATCTTTTCAGCTCTTTTAAAGTGGTTAAGATTTTCATGAGTCTAATCAATAAACTAAATGCAGAATAAAAAATGTGTTAAATAAATTGTTCCAATTGCACAACTTTTTACGCAAACTGGAGAATCATAAGATATTTCATGTCATATTTAATGTAAACATAGGCCATCAAGCTGTTGAATAACGCCTTTATCAATACACTGGTTTTGATTTTATTAATTTTTTAAACTTAGCTTAATGATTTCTTTTCTCTATTATAGAGTAGAAAACTTGTTCCAATATGGTAACATTAAAACCTGTTACTAATACAATGACCTTGATCAGATTATACTGTCATGTTTGTTTGTTTTTAAATCTGACGCATTTAAAGCACAGATAGAATAGTGAGTTTGATCCTCACTGGGTGTGCCATATTTTTGTTCTTGTGCCACATGTAAGCTATACTTAGAAAATCATCATTCCTCTCTGGGCATTTCAATGTGGTGTAATAAGTAGCAAACTTGTCTTAGGACAATTATGACTGAATAGTGAGTTTGATACTCACTGGGAACTCCATACTTTTGGCCTTGTGCCACATGTAAGTTATGCTTAGAAAATCACCATTTAAAATACAGATAGATAAAGTACCATTTATTTATCTATGATATTATACAAAGTGGATTGATTATATTAGATTAATTACTAGGTCTGCTGCTAGGAAAGTTGGTTCATTGTGTTGTGCCAGACAATTTTATAATTCTGCCATTCATCCATGCATTTAATATTACTGTCACATCTGATCTTGTGTTTTTGCCATGTATTTAGAAATTCTTAGTAAAAACTAAGAATATGCAATGTTATTGGTCCTGACCTGGCATTTTTGCTTCAGTCACTTTTCCACCGGCTTATGATGATCTCATGTTGAAACACTGGTTCTCGTATGATCACTGAAGTTAAGCAATGTTGAGCCTGGTCAGTACCTAGATGGTTGACTGCTTGGGAATACCAAGTGCTATAAGCTTGGATGTGCAGGTGGTGTAATGGATATTGGCTCAGAATTGGAAGAAACAGAGGTGAGTTCCAATTCGTTATATTCATTTACTTGCCAATACCCTTGGGAAAAGCATGAATCTACCTCTTCCCTCCAGCTATGGGTTAATTAGTAAGACTTGTATCAATAAGTCATTATCTCCAAAACTTCTTACAATCCAGAAATATTTTCTGGCTTTAAATAACCAACAAAAGTTTGATAAATCATAAAAGACAAATAAATTGACTATTAAAATACTTACTCACCATCATAACGTATCTGCCCTGTGTCTTTTCTATAAATCTTTTCATGGTAGTTGATTTGATGAGCTTCCTCTTTGGTACCTCAACTTTACAAATTTAAGTGTGGTAGTAGACTGAAATTGTTAGATGCAACCATAAGTTCTATGCTAATAGTTTTTTCTCTCTAACTTCTCGCTTGTGGAACTCTCTTCCAACTTCTTGTTTTCCAGTCAAGTTTGACCTTCAAAAATTGAAATGCAATGTCAATCATTATCTTCTGCCTTAATTCCTGTTCTCTCTCTTTAATATTTTTTTTCTTTCTAGATTCTTTCATACTTGGTAACCCTTTGCATCTTAGTGGCTTTATCACCTTGCTTGGGGTAAAATGGTTTAAAAAAAATTTCTTTAATGCCTGATCTTATTACTTTGTGGTTTCATTGCAGTCAGCTAATAATAAAACAGTAATTGTATATTAACTACTTAACAACCATTTCTTTCTTTTTTCTTTTTCTCCCTGCTTTCTTTTTTCTTTTTCCCACAGCAAGGGTGGTAGTTGACTGTTAATGTTATTAACTCAAGATGTTATGAATGGTTAGATTTAATTTCTTTTTTTTTTTATCTCAGCTTTCTTTGTATTTCTTCTTGCCTTTTTTTTTGTCGTTTTCTATACAGTAATTACATTGTTGATATAACAGATGCTAGTTAATTTCATTACTTGCTTTAAAAACAAAAAAAAAAATCTGTATGCTTTTCTCCAACCTACTTTCATAGATTTATATCTTCTTGTCTGTTAATAAACAGATTTTGAATATATTTGCTGGTATTGAGTTTAGTGTGTGTGTGTAGAATAATGGGTTGAGTGTGTAGAATATTGGGTTTTGAGTGTGTGAGTGTGTAGCATATTGGGTCTAGTGTGAGTGTGTAGCATATTGGGTCTAGTGTGAGTGTGTAGCATATTGGGTCTAGTGTGCGTGTGTAGCATATTGTGTGTGTGTGTGTGTGTAGCATATTGTGCGTGTGTGTGTGTAGAATAATGGGTTGAGTGTGTAGAATATTGGGTTTTGAGTGTGAGTGTGTAGCATGTTGGGTCTAGTGTGCGTGTGTGCATGTGCAGCATATTGGGTTTAGTGTGTGTGTGTAGCATAGCAATTATTATGAAATCAAAGAGTAGACTTCAAATTCCAGTTGAGTTTGTTGTATTTACTTTCACGCACATATCGTTTGGGGAAAGTATGAATCCATTTTGGATTGAATAGTAGGAAAGAATGAGTTTTTCTAGCCTTGGATGGGAAACCAATCTAGGAGAAGGGCTGGCAATTCTGAATTCAAAACCAGTTGGGCATGGAGCTTCACCACTATCCTACTTGGAGTATTGGGATAAATACCCCCCCCCACTTTTCCGAATTATTCCCCTTGATTGAAAACTCTTTATGAGTAGACTTGAAAGAAACTTTAATTGTGACTTTCCTGTGAGACATGGACTTGTAACCATGTTTTTGAATGGACATGTAATAAAGATCAGTCAGCCTCGACAATCTCTCCTTGTCATTATTCCAAACCTTGTCTTGATAAGAATACTATACTACTTGCTACAGAAACCATAGTAGCAACATAGTGTGGTTAGGCTGTGGAGAGCCATGATCAGGAGGAGTAGGGAGAATGAAAAGGTAACCTACCTAATGTAGGTACCTCTACGAGATGGCTAAAAAAAGAGCATAGAATGAAGAAAAAGACTCCAAACTTGACGAAAACAAAATTTTATTGTCTAAATGTTTGTTATTATTAAGAGGAAAGATCAAAGTATTTTGGGGCTATTTTTTTACATTTTTTTAATCGTTCCTAGCACGTTCAAAATTTTCATTAAAAATCTTGTTTTTTTTTTTTTTTTTTTTTTTTTTTGAGTCAGCAAAATTGACCATTTTTTTCCATTTTATAAAAAATTGAAAATCTCCTTTTGAAATTCTTTTAAATATCAATTATCATTTTTTTCAAAACTTATTTTAGGAAAATCAGAAATTATAATGTTTATTTAAAATATTTTGAACCAAGCTTAATTTAGCTTCTGCACTGAAAAGATGTAATTTGAAAATAAAACAATGCCATAAATGTCATAAAGTTTTGCGTCACTTGACAGGTTATGGAAAAATGTCATAACTGAGATTAATATAAAAATAAGATCATATAAATTTCATAAGATGATACTGATACTTGTAGGTACCCTTCTCAGTTGGAATTGAAAAATCAAATTACCTTCTCCACACGTGTTTCACAAAAGTAAAGGCCTTAACAGCGGATAACAATGCTTAACTCAAATAATGCAACTTAATTGTATTCTGGTTGGTCTTCCATACTTTATAATTACAGCCCGATTATAAACACAAAATTACATTTCTTAATTACTGCAGATCTTCTGATTAGTCAAAATGATACAATTTACAACACGCTAAAAAAAAGATCTATCTCATAAGGACACTTAGGAAACCCGATGCGGCTTTTAACTAATTTTATAATATTTTAACAGCTTAAATGTAAAAATCTATTATAATTAAAAAATAATTGTATTAAAAATTAATTCTTCATCAAAAAATTTTTTTGCTTTCAGAAAATATTGTCCATATTCATAAAAACAACTAAAAGCAAATAAAAGCATTGGAAATTAAATAATATCTTTGTTTTATTGAGTTTTCTATGTTACAATTCAGAGCTGATTTTTAGGTAGGGGGGGTCCAATTAAAAACAAAAAAACATGATTTGCATTCCTCAAAGCCTTGTCCTTTTAATTATTGTAATCGCTAAACCTGATGCGATCAAATTTCTAGCGTTTTCATAAATTAGTTATGAGGTGGGGGGTAATAAATATAAAAAAAATATTTCTGCCATGACTTTTTCATCATGCTATGCTCTTTTTTAGCGATCCCATGGAGGTACCTAACCTAATGTGTTTGATTGAATGGATAGGTGAGCAGGGACAAGTCAGAGTGCATAGCTATAACACTGCATTGCCTCATGACATTAAGAGACCCCTCAAGAAACTACTGCATGGTCCAAAACCTATTCACAAAATGGCAATACATAAGCCCTGATATTATACACTTGTTAATGGGATAACCTTCTTACTTGTTACTTTTATGTTCAAATTCCCTATCAGGCGAATAATGCCAACCCAGAAAACATTTACCTATATATATATATATATATATATATATATATATATATATATATATATATACACACACACACAGGGTGTCCATAAAGTTCGTGTGCACTTTAAAAAATTTATAAATTTATTTGTGATAGAAATAATCTTTAAAAAATGTTATAAAGTTTAATGTGCCTAGTTTTAAGTATAGCTAAAATAACTAATATGATTTCATGCATTACTGTAAATCAGTTGGCAAATATTTTCCGTGAACTGCAAAATCTTATTACCCTTTGTATTGCTAATGATGGAGGATATGTGGAAACTTAAATAAAATTTAAATAAAACCATAACAAAATATAGATTTACTTCTTTCTAATCTTTTTTTACAAATTATCTTTATCGCAAATACAAATAAAGTTATAAGTTTTTTTAAAGTGTACCCGAACTTTATGGACACCGTGTATATATATATATATATATATATATATATATATAATCCCACTTTATAAGTGAATAATTCTCATTTTTAATATGTTAATATGCTTGTACCTACCATACCATTGTCTTCATAATGCCCTTTGGAATGAAATTTTTAACCTTCCTGTTAAAAATTGTGCCACTGAGGTTTCTTCCTGGGTGAAAGACATCATTGGAGATTTCATGCCATTGTGGAAATACCATGTGAAATTGCAATCTTCTCTTTGGTTCACTCTTTCCTGTTCAGCCACTATAACCCACAGGAAATCACTTCTGGTTATACCAGCGTGACAGTTTGGTACTACTAGATTGGCAACTAGGTCTCATCATTTTACTGTTGAAACAGATGGAACGTTAATTTCTATTCTAATAATTTTTTCACCTGTGGAACTCTGTTCCAGTTTCTTGTTTTCCTGTCTTCTTGATCTTTGAAATTTAAATGCAACACCAATCATTGTCATCTGTCTTCCTGAAATCAGTTCTTTTATTGCTCCTTCTCCTTACTAAAATGATGTAATGAATATGCATACACCTGGGTTCCCCCTCACAGTAATATGATTGGCTGGTGTCAGCCATAAATACAGACTGATGTGGAGGTACAAGGATGACGCCTATTGACTATCACTACGACGAGGACCAGTCCATTACAGTTACCTGCTAGATTGTTTTACTCGGTTATAGTAGTTCAAAACCACTTTGCTACTTCAAACAAATATATCCCTTTTCGGGACATATCATAAAGTTTTTTTATTTTCTTTCCTTCCCAATAATCCCTTGCATCGTAGTGTTATTATGGCCTTGCTTGGGATGAAATAAAAAAAAAAAGAAAAAAGTCCAATAAATGAACTAGTTCTTTTGAGAACAGCACATTTAGTACTATAGCACCAATCATTAAGCTATTGTTACTGTAATATCCATTAGGTTAAAAAAACTAATTGGGTTACAATTACAGAGAAAAGTTGATAAAGTGTGACATACTGATTTTCACATTTATTTATATAGATTAAATATTTCTTCTTCTGGACATAAAATGAGGGATCAGGTTTCTATTGTTTTTAAGTTATAAACTGATCCCTCTTAGAATTACTACTGTCAGATTTTCTTATGCATGTTAGTGTTTTTCACAATAAAATTATAGTCCTGGGTATGATGATAAACTACATCTGGCAATAAGGCCTCTGATTGGGAGATTGGGGGTCTTGAGAAGTGTGGAACCACTTCTTAATTGTTACTGTTCCTAGGTTCACCCAGGTTGGTAGCACCTGTTAGGATCTCAGCTATGGGCAAATAGTGACCCCCCCCGCAAAAACATTATGAAAGTATAAAAATATATTTTTATAGTAAAAATACCAGCAATACATTTTTTTTATATAAAAAAAAACTGATATAATGGAATAACCTGTCACCCCCATGAGTGACTACACTATAGGTAGTAACAAACTATAAGTAACTGTATGTCAACGGACTACAGGGAACTAGCTGGGATCTGTTGAGTATGACATATGCGAGAACTTCCAATAGTAGCACTCACTACTGGATTGACTTGCGACGACCTTGTGCATAACTGTTACCTTAATTCTTATTGTACTGGTTTTGTACAATTAACCTTTACTTATTTTATCCACCTTGTTTTTCAAGTATATATTCCTATTAGCACAGAATATATCAAAAACATTTACTACCAATACCTATTTATAGTAAAAGATTATCCCCAATAGCTAATTATAGTAAAAAAAAAATTACTACCAATACATTTTATCTGTAGTTGAAGGAACACAATTTTGTACTCAATATTTAGATTTCAGCATTAAATAACCCATAGTGATTGATATGCTGTTAAACAAAATCAACCAACTAACATCTAGAACGATACACAATAAAACACTTGCTAAAAATTGTAATGACTTTACCCAAATCCATTTAAAATTCTATCAAATCAGCAGGAAAGAACTCTTTCATGACATTAATCCATATAATATCCAACCATTTCTTAAAGTAATCAAACTGTATTTGAAAATATAACTTTAACAAAATTATATCATAAAACACACGTATCACTGCCTCTCATGTGCACACAGACATGTATATGCATGAAAGCTGTGTATCATCTACCATATATTCAATTGTGAAAGCAGAATAGCATATATCATTTTTTATTACTTCAAAGCTCCTAAGAAGAAAATTAAATTTTGTTATGAAATGACACCTAAGGAGTTTTTATGTCATTAGACAAACAAACAATAAAATTAATATGAGCCAACCACTTTTGGGAAATTTTTCAAGTTTTAATTTTGGTAAATTTCAGTTTATATCTTTTTATTAAAAATCTCTACAATAATAGCTTGAACATTATTCCCCATATTATAAATGAATAGTTGTTACATTTTTTAATTGTAGATTTATAAAGCTTGCCATAGGTTGTTATATATAATCTCAAAAGAGGGACATGATATTGTAAAGTTATTTACTGTCTTAATTCTCAATCAGGAGAAATTTGGAACTCAAATTTCCATTACTTACATTTGGATTATTGTCCCCATCTTTGTTAGCGTCCTGGGTAAGACGTTAAACTACATCTACATCCAGCAGCAAGGTCTCTGATCAGGAGGTTTTGAGGAGCATGGAACCACCTCTTAATTTATTGAGGTTGATATGCTGTAAAACAAAATAAACCAAACCAACCTAAACCAAAGAATACATACTCTATTCATACAAATCTATCCTAAGAATATTGTCGGCATTAAATAACCTATTAAAGTTGATATGTCACAAAACAAGATGGGTTTGGTTTGGTTTGGTTTGGTTTATCTCATCTCATTACTTTGGCCTTTCTGACCCCACCCGCAAGCCTTCATGAGGTGGTTCTTAATCCAGGTAACATGCAGGGAATTTTAAACTGAACCTTTTATTTAATCTATGTGGATAGACTGTTCTTGCTACACTGCCCACATCAAATAATCTCTTTTTATTTTTTCATTTTACCCTAAGCAAGGCCACTAACATGCAAGGGATTGTGGAGTGTGAAAGAATAGAAAAAGAAAAAAATATTATTAAAGAAGTGAGAATCTAATTCCTTGTTTCTTGAGAGAATGGAGCACTTTATAACCTCTAAAACTTTAGTCTCTCTTGACTTGTAATTTCTCTTTAATAGGGTACTAAAGTACAAAGTCTCTATTCCTCTTCGTTTCAATTAATTTGAAGTATTCTCATCCTCTGTTGATGAAACTGAATGCTTTGCACATAAATTCTTCTCAAACTCTACCCTTGACTCATCTGGAGTATCCTTGCCTAACTTGCTACTTAGAACTGATTCTTTGCTGAGTGATATGCATATAACCCTTCCCATGGTTTCTGCTATCATCTCTAACCTTGATTCCTACAAAGTATGTGGACCTGCTGGCATCCCTGTAATAGTCATTAAGAAGTGTGCTCCTGAACTGGCTCCTGTTCTCTCTAAACTGTATAATAAATGCCTTTCCTGCTTGCTGGAAGTCATCGTCTGTTGTTCCAGTTTTTAAGAACTCTGGTGAACCATCCAACCCATCCAACTATCAGCCTATTAGCCATCTGCCTCTTTTGGGGAAACTCCTAGAGGCCTTAATCAATGCTGAATTGGTTCATCATCACAGAGCCTTTTCTCAGACAAACAATATAGTTTTCATTTCTCCAGAATCACTGCTGATGTACTAACAATAGTTGCGGAAAGAGTTTATCATGCTCTAGATAAAAACAGTGAAGCCAGGGCTGTAGCATTAGACATCTCAAAACCCTTTGACAGGGTCTGGCATTCAGATCTTCTCCACAAGCTGAAAAGCTATGGTATCTTCGAGCACGTTTTTGAGCTGATCCAGTCATTGCTATCAAATCGTGAAATGAAAGTTTTCCTAAATGGCCACTCATCTACATCCTTTTACGTTCCCCAGGGTTCCATCCTTGGTCCTACGCTGTTTTTAATCTTCATTAATGACCTTCCCGATGGCATCAGCTCTGTACTTGGCATCTACACTGATGACACTACTGTTTACTCCTGTCTTGATAGTAAGGCTGATCATTCAAACAAGGTCAAAGTGGCAGGCAATATACAAAACGACCTCAAAACTGTTGTTAACTGGAGCAAAAGATGGCTTGTCTATTTTAACACCTCCAAAACTAGACTTCTCTCCATTTATCATCTGCCTTCCATCAGCATGGCTTATGCTAATCTCCAGGAAAGTGACTTGTTGCATCTTCTCAGGTTAACATTCTCAGCTGACATGAAGTGGAAAGACTACATTGAATCCATCATTATATTAGCTGCTAAGAAAGTTTATTCTGTCAGGCAAGACTCTTTTTCTCTCTGGAATCTATCTTGCATATCTATAAATCTCCTGTTTGTACATGCTTAGAATATTGCTGTCATATATGGTCCAGTGCTCCTGCTATTTTCCTGGAGATCCTTGATAAGATACAAAGAAGAATCAGCAATATTATTGGTTCTGATCTGGTGGCTTGACTTCAGTCACTTGCTCACCACTGTAAGGTTGCCTTTCTGTGCTTTTTTACAAATATTTTCATGTTAATTGTTCGGATGAGCTCTTCACTATGGTTTCTAGACTTTATGAATTTAAGTGCAATTCTAGACTGGTGGTGAGATCTCCTCAATTTACAGTTGAGCTAGCTAGATGTAGCTGTAACTTTTATGCTAACAGTTTCTTATCCCACACTTCTCACTTGTGGAACTCCCTCTCGGCTCCATGCTTTCCAACCAACTATAATCTGAAAAATTTAAATGCAGTGTCAATTGCTATCTATTGTCCTCCTGATTGCTCTTTTCTTTCTCTTCATTACTAATGTTTCTGTTCCTTATTTCTCCACACCCTATAACCCCTTGCATGTTCATGGATGTAATGCCTTGCTTGGGGTGATACTGATTTTTAAAAAAAAAATGTTCTGTGAGTATATGTAGCATAGACATTGCTTAAAGTGTATGGAGCATATGACAACATATGAAAAGTCCAAGCAAAACACAAAAGTCATTGTATAAACACACACACACACACACACACACACACACATTTGAGTATGTGTGACACTATGGCAACCCATGTAAAAAGTAAAGAGGTGGTTTTATTTTGATCTCAAGTGTTTCTGTTTGATGTCCAGCAGATGGTTCCTTTTTTGAAGTTTGATCTTCTAAATATTATCTGCTTTGACCAAAAGGTAACATGGAAGTAAAGGAGAGGATGGGAGGTTTTTGAGGATGGCATAATGATTACCCCTGGTAATCATAATGGGAACTGGATTGTGTTAAAAAAAAAAAAAGATATGAATCTACTTTTCCTTGTCTCTGATTGCTAGATATCTTGACAAAATGTCTTCCCAATGGCATGACACAATGGTCGATGGAGAAAAGTCAGATAACTTTTTATCCTGACAGCTGCATCAAAATTCAGTTATTCCAATGTTCAAGCTTGGCAGGAGATAATAAAAATTTAAAATGAAGTTTAGTATTTACATCTAGGTTAACAGGCTCAACTATCACAAAATTTTTAGTGGCTGTGCTTTGCAACCCTCTTCAAAAGTCCATCAATCCAGGTAACCTTCAGGCACTTTTGAACTGAATCCCTAATTTAATCTATGGATGTAAGTTCTCTTTCCACTGCCCTTGTCTAGGGATATCATCTTGTTGCTTTTTTTTTTTTTTTTTTTATATAGTACTGCAGTTATTACTGGTCCTGTCTTCACAGGGTCTGTACTACCCTAGTTTTATCCAAATTCATCTTGCAAAATCTCTGAGCTATGGGATTGAGTTGTTCTTAAATGGAAGCTTTTTGATTGGCCATATTTTCTTCTATGTATTTTGCACATGTGATATGTATGAGCACATTTTATTCCAGGAGGTAAGCTGTTTTCCCTTCTACAAGTCTGTATTACTGGGCTCAGGGATTGAACTCGGAATTACTATGTTTCAAAGTTCCTGAAGCAGATTAGGGTAAAACAGGTAAAATTTTGTGATAATAACAGGGATGAGGATATTAGATTGAATGTAAATGACTTCTCATTCCAGAAATTTAGAGAAAAAATTTAATTGTAATTTTTAATTTAAAAAAAAATTTTTATTTCTAAATTTACTTTATTTATGTTTCAGGAAAAATTTGGAGACTCGTACAGAATTCTCTTTCCATGCAGTGTTGTGTCCACCTGTAAAAAGATTGTCTAGAGCCACTCTGTCCATTCTCATTACTCAGCTCTTGGACTTGCTTCACCTTTGCCCATCTGTCCATCATGTTACACAAGAAGCCATTCAACATCTACATCCTGCAAATTCTTTTCACTCTTAGTGAGAGTATCTTGCGGGTCTTTCTCTGGAGCTTAAACCGTTTGCTGGGGTTATTTATTCTGACTACTCCAGAGATGGACCACCTGCCCACAGTTGTCCTCAGCACAGCTCTTGTTCTGCCTTATTTGACGTTATTATTTGCAACCCTGCCCTTTGGCCTCATTGGCTTCGTCTTGCGATGCCTCTTGCACCAACTTCGTCATCCTTATGTTTACAGCTATCAAAAGCCCGTGTTCCCTCTGTCCAAGCACGTTCCAGAAACTGTAGCTATTACAACTTCTAATATCTGCCTTTTGCCTGAATTTTTGTCACGGTATAACAACATGTTAGACACTGCTGGTCGAGCAAGAACAATTGGTGAGCGTTTTGTCTGTGATGATTACCTCAGCGCCAAAAAGAGGGACAGAATTGAAACAATTGGTGCTGCAAAGGCAAATGGACCGAGCACCATTTCCAGCAAGAATAAGTGTGATAATTTTCCAAAGACGGAACGGCATCACTTTAACTGGAACCAAAATACCAGCAGTTCTGATTACAAAAATTCTTTAAGGCAGAGAACGAATGCAGCTAACACAGATTACATGGAATTTACTCGCAGCGTTGTGACCAACTTTCCCCAATTGGATATTGTCTGTTTCCAGGAAACATGGGACAGAGATTTTGCTAAGATTCTCCTTGATAAGATCCATTCTGTGTTTCCTTATGTGGTTTATGATGCTGGATCATGCAATTCTCAGAGTAATTTGTTCATGCTGAACAGCGGCCTTATGATAGCAAGTAAGTTCCCCATTGAAGATGCCGATTTCAAGTGGTTCCAGGCATCCACACTTGCCTGTAGATTTAGTGCAAAAGGCCTTCTCATGGTCAAGGTAAGTAGTCAATGTTTATTGATACACATTGTTCTCAGTAATTTTAAATAATTTTGTTTTTAAATAATTTTTGTTTGTAGTTAGTTTTTTAATAAGTTTGGTTTTTAGCAATTGTTTTTTTTTTTAATAATTTTTTGTTTTTTTAGCTAGTTTTTTAATAATTTTTGTTTTTCTCAAGTTTTTTAATAGTTTTTTGTTTTTTTAGCTAATTTTTTTTTTAGCTAATTTTTTTTGCTAGTTTTTTGTTTTACCTAGTTTTTTTAATAATTTTTTTTAGCAAGATTTTAATTTTTTTTTTTTTTTTTATATTATTAACTGGCACAAGTACCTCAGTAACTGATCTTTTCACTGAAGAATAATGATGAGATTTTTGGATGCATTGTTTTTTTTTTTTTTTTTTTTATAGTACTGCAGTGATTACTGGTCCTGTTTTCACAGGGTCTGTACTACCCTAGTTTTATCCAAATGAATCTGTATTTGTTTTATAATATTTAACTGTTAGTGTAAATCTGTTAAAATGCTCTAAATAGGAGAATTAAAACAATTACTCATCCAATTTACAACAGAATTGTGTATATGATCCAACCAACAATGAACTGATTGCACAGAGATAACTTAAACTATATTAAATACTATTATTAGTTTACATTCACTTTTGGCTTACACTCTTTTTAATAATTTTTTTTTTTTAAATTTTTTTTTTATGATTACAGTTAATTAGTCAATGAAGTAACAATGTCTCGCAGCCCGTCCATGGAACACCAACAAGTTTTGCTATCTTTTGCTTTTAATTTTTACGTTCACAAAATTTTTAGGTTCTTCACTTTCTGCATACCATATTTTAGAATATTTTTATTTTTTTCTTTATTCTTTTTTTTTCTTTCAGGTATTTTTAGGTGAAGAAAATGGGAAACGTGCTGTGGGATATATTTACAATACACACTTACAAGCTTATGAAGGTGAGGGCTTTAAGTCATTATTCAATTAAAAAATAAAAGCCTCCCCAAATTCATTGACATATTATTTTAGCATGACAATTAAAGAGAACTATTTTTTTTTTAAATTTTTTTTTTTAACATTTTTAGATTTAACCCCCAGACATCGCTGGATTTAAGAATCAGCTTGGACTTAGAGCTCTACAAATGAAAAGGGCTTCAAAAGAATATTTCAGAAATTGCTTTTTGGTGGGAGGGAACAGGAGCTTTTAAAATTCTGACAATTATTTTTTATCAAGGGATTTCCAAGTTTTTATTCTAAATTCAGCACAAGAAATTTCAAATATTTAAACTGAAATTCGAAATGTGGTTTAAAATTTCAATCTGAGAGATTTTCAGCATTTTCTCAGATTTTGATAAGTGGATAAAGCTGAAAACTATTCAGCAATCACTTGTGTGATATTGTGTGTGTGTGTGTATATCAAACCATATAATAATTATCAATGTGTATTCTATATATTTCCTGTCTCATTTGATGAAGGGAGATAATATTTTCTTGTTAGATAATATAAAGAATTTTTTTCATTAAATCAAACCATATAATAATAATAATAATAGTAGTAATAATAATCAATGTGTATCTATATATTTCCTGTCATTTACAAGGAACA
This sequence comes from Acanthosepion pharaonis, assembly GCA_903632075.3. NCBI lineage: Eukaryota > Metazoa > Mollusca > Cephalopoda > Sepiida > Sepiidae > Acanthosepion > Acanthosepion pharaonis. The sequence continues at coordinate 284,406 of CAHIKZ030000415.1, forward strand.
ATTACTTTCAAACAAATATATCATGGTTTTTATTGATGTTGCCATTAAAATGTATCAGTCACTATATATTTTATTTGAATATGTGAATTACTGTATCCTACATCCGATGCACTTTTACTCTCTAAATATATAATTAAATAACTATTAAAAGATAAAGTTGGTATTAATAGTGTAGGTGCAAGTTCTCATATTTAAATACAATTTAGTTTTGCTTTTTTGTATCAAAGATTCAACACAAACTTGTTGTATAAATGTAGGATTAAATTTAAATAATTCCTGATATTTTACATTGTTTTTTGCATTTAAGAAAATTTTGTCCAGTGACTATCATAAAATGGAAAATTTTCTTCAAGAAAAGAGATTAGAACAAGAGCAAAAACAAAGGCAGCAATTTTGCTGATCTCAGGATCAGATACTGGCAGAGTGGGAGGCTGATAGGCAAAGATATTCACAAGCATCACAGGAACACTATGAAGCAATGAAAGACCAAATGAAATGGGGAAGAATCTAATGCAAGAGCTGTTATGAGAGAATGCATAGCTGAAAGAATTCAAAATGAAATGGAGGAAGGTTGTAAAGCAAGAAGAAAAAATATGCGAATGGAAGAACATCTTCGAGGAATGAGAATACTGGCACCATGAGAAATGCAGAGTTCATAGATTAATCTTCTGTTCACTGGTCTGTTAACATCAATATAAAAGTGGCAGACAAAAAAATAAACTGACATTTTTTTTTTAATGTGTGTGTGTGTGTGTATATATATATATATATATATATATATATATATATATATATATATATATATATAATAAAGGTAAGACAATAGGAAAACTATTGTTAGCCAACGTATTTCGTCCAATGTGGACTTTTCCAAGGCAAAAATGAAATGAATTTATTGAAAACAAAGTAACTATTAACAACAAACAAAATGTCCTTAGCAACTAGAATTTAGAAAACACTATTATATTCATATTGTCAACTGAAAATTACATAAAGTACTTTCATATGTAGAAATATTTTCAGTTGACAATATGAATACAATAGTGTTTTCTAAATTCTTTTGGCTTCTTGCTTTCCAGTTAAGTTTGAGCTTCAAAAATTTAAATGCAATGTCAATCCTTATCTTCTGTCTTCCTGATTACTCTTCTATTGTTCTCTCTCCTCAATAATGCTTCTGTTTTCTAATTCTTCCACATCCAGTAAACCCTTGTGTTTTAGTGGGTTTACTACCTTGCATGGGGTGAATTGGATTTAAAAAAAAAAAAAAAAATGTGTAGACAAAGTTGCTGAAAGTTTTTTGACAACCACAGAATAAAAAATAAAATTCTGAATAAATATCAGAATTTTTTTAACTTTAATTTTTCAGCATCCATTTTTGTCTGTTTGAATATAATATTCAAATGTGATCAAGAGGTTAGAATGTTAGCATTCTGACCATGAGACCTGGCTTTGGATTTCACCATGGTTGATTTGTCAAAGAAGCAACTTAACACTATTGGCATGGGGAGATGATTACAGTATGTGGTACTGTTGGGAAGTATCTGAAAATAGTACCACAGGTTGACCCCCAACCTTGTGAGTGAAATTGAGTAGATGAAACTGTTTGGAAGCCATCACTGATTCTGCTTGCATAAAGTCACAAGTCATTGTGACTGAAGATTTGAGCGTACTGGCCTTATTGAAACTGTCAATCATGACAGATTGTGCTTTTTCCCAGAAACTGTAACAAAGGTCCACTCAGCATAGTTGCAGTAGGAACCTCAGATTGACTCTGTGGGTGTGGAACAAACAGTAAATGGCTTGATTAAAATTGTGATAATTTACTTTTTTTTTTATGATGAAAATAAATACTTGTCAGAAATTAATAATCATTTGAATATTGTTTCATCTATGAAATAAAAAATATATCTCATTTATCTGGTTTTCAGGAAAACATCTGATTTTAGATAAACAGCTTGATGACATTGTCAAGTGGACTGAACAGTTTCGAAAAGAAACCTTAAAGCAAGATGAATGTGTGAAATTTGACTTCATTTGTGGAGATTTCAATTTTGACAATTTGTCACCTGGTAAGTGTTTGATTTTAACTCTTAACCATAATGGCTACTTCTACAATATTGTATTTTCATGGGTAAATAAGTTGATTCACACAAGTGGGAGAAATTTAACAGGCGAAAAGACCAATAAACACAAGGTAATTAATAGATTTATAAACAACAACGACATATACAAGAAGAGGTGATTTCAAGCTTTTATTTGTGCTTGTGGAGTCAAACTTATCTTAAAGGAAGAGTCTACTTAACTTGATTCAAGATATTAACTTTACATCTGCAAGAGACGGCTCCAGAGTAGAATGTATGCCATTCTTGAATGGTGTCACAATTCAAAAGAGGAAGAGTTTAAGATTGGAGTTTTTAGTGCCAACAGAAGCTGGCTTCTGATTGGCTGATAGAATGCTTGGGTTTAAAGTAGGTGAAGAAAACTGTTCCCATTATAATTTTGAATAACAATGATTTGTGGACCTGAGACAAATGGTTTTTATGGTGCAAGAAAAATTCTCAATCTGCCTTGAAAATCAGCATACAGATTTTTTATTCTAAATGCCATATTGCTTCAGTACATAACTGGTTATTTTTCTTTTCTTTTTTTTTTTAATATCTCTGACTTGCCAAGATTTCTTAGGAAAGATAGTTTTCCCCATTGTCAAAAGGACAGTTATTCTCTTGACATCACTATTACTGTATACACTTTTGATTCCCTCAGCAATGTTTGTTTTAAAAAAAGTGCTGATTTGAATTTTAATAAAACCCAAACATAAGTGGATTTATACTTTTTCTTTGTTCTTGAGAATTGACAACAAAGATATTCGACACTATTTATTTGATTGCTTATTTCATTTCTTAAATATGAAATTTTTTTTTTATTCATAAATTTATAAAAATGTCTGAACAAGAAAATCTAAATAAACACATGAAAATAACTAATTATAAATTTTGAAAAAATGCATTTTCTAGGCTTTTCTTTCATTTTCTCTCATCACATAGATTCACAAAAATAGGTTCAGAGCATCTCTTCCTCTAAATCAAACATTCTTTTAATTTTGGATTTTAAGCAAGATCACAAACACTCAAAATATTGAGTATATCTCCCCATCCATTGGCTGGACAAATTTTTCTTTGTGTTTAAATTACAGAATCTCTGTAATTTTTACTCCAAATATTGCATTGTTTTTGGTTTACATATCTTGATAATTTTGTAGTTCTTTTCAAATTTATTTCTTTATAAAATAGTGTAAGAATACAGAAGGCTCTTATCTCCCTTACATGATGGCTGCTTAATGATGTCACTCCATACAGTGATGAAACCGATGTGTTATTTTTCAACAGCCACCACGTAAGGTTACTTTCTTTTAGCCTGGTCCCTTTGGCATAGGCTGAGGCTACATCTGCCTCCCCTGCAACTTACAAGTCCCTGGTGCTATTTCCCTTTTGGGAATATATCTTTCCCCAGATACATAATGAAACTCCAGCCCGCAGTCCCAAATTTGCGAAAACCCAAGACTCACTGTTTCCCATTTGTGGAATATGCCCTTGCCTAAGAGACATAAATAAATTTGGCTCATTTGAATCTGGAGCCCTAAATATGTCTACTCCAGGTACAGGAGTATCTCAATATTATATGTAAGATCCTTCCTTTTCATTTCTCCTTACACTCTGTTTTGCTGTGTAGATATATATGATATATTATTCATTGTTCTCTGCTTTGGATATATATATATATATATATATATATATATATATATATATATATATGGTTTTGTGTATGTTTTAGTAATATAAAAGTTTCTCTTAGAACATTTTTGTCATTCTTTTTCTTTTCAGCCATTCTGTTCCATCCATGAAATATCAGTGTTATTATATCATGGATATAACAATACCAATAAAGGGAGAAACATAAATGAAAGAATAAATCTTTCTTCCAAGTGCTCCCTATCCTGGGTAAGACGATAAATTATATCCAACAGCAAGGCCTTTGATCAGAAGGTTTTGAGGAGTTTGGGACCCCCTCTTAATTGCTGGTTTTCCCAGGTCCGCCATGACCCAGGGTGGTAGCACCTGTTAGGGTCCCAGCTATGGGCAAATGGTTAACCTGCCAAATGAGGTTAAAACACTATCAAAGTATAAAAATAGGTTTTAATACCAGCAATACATTTTTGAAAAAAATATTACCAGCAATAAAAATCTTGTCGGCATTAAATAACCCACTGAGGTTGATATGCCGTATAACAAAACAAAGCAAATCAATAGATACTTAGATGAAAAATATTACCAGCAATAAAAATCTTGTTGGCATTAAATAACCCATTGAGGTTGCTATGTCATAAAATAAAGCAAACCCAACCAAACCAAAACCCTTAGTAGAACTTAAAATAGCATTAAAAAATAAGTTTCAGATATCTAAGAGTCTTTTGAACCATTCCTGTTTCTGGCATTGATTTAGGCATCGTATGGTACTGAACAGAAAATTTATTATAGGCCATTTTAATTCAAGACAAAATATGTAAAGGTCTATTTAGTTAAGAAGTTTTGAGAGCCATACCCAATATAGTATTTCTTTTTAATCATTTAAACACGATCAAGGCAATAATACCATTAAGTCGCAAGGTGTTACTGAGAAAGGAAGAAAATAAAAAGCCTCTAATTTGAAAAAAGGACAATAAAAGAACAGTTTTCAGAAGAGTGATTGATATTTCAGTTGTCATTTATTATTTATTATATGTTATGATCCATTTGAAATTTTATTAGATGATTTGGTTTTGTTTGCTTTGTTTTACGGCATATCAACCTCAATGGGTAATTTAAGGCCAACAAAATTTTTATTGGTGGTAATATTTTTTGTCTATCTGTCTCTCTTGGTCTCTTAAATATTACCAACAATATATATTTTTGAAAAAAATATTACCAGCAATAAAAATCTTGTCAGCATTAAATAACCCACTGAGGTTGATTTGCCATATAATAAAACAAACCAAATCAATATATACTTAGATAGATAGATATAAAGTGACCAAGAGAGACAGACATGAAGAGACTAAGATAGATATAGATAGATGAAAAATATTACAAGCAATAAAAATCTTATTGGCATTAAATAACCCAGTGAGGTTGATATGTCATAAAACAAAACAAACCCAACCAAGCCAAAACCCTTAGTAGAACTTAAAATAGTATTAAAAAGTAAGGTTCAGATATCTAAGAGTCTTTTGAACCATTCCTGTTTCTGCATTTTGAGTTAGGCATCGTATGGTACTAAACAGAAAATTTATTATAGGCCATTTTAATTCAAGATAAAATATGTAAAGGTCTATTCAGTTAAGAAGTTTTGAGAGCCATACCCAATATAGTATTTCTTTTTACTCATTTAAACAAACCAAGCCAAGTGCTCCTGTTACAATAGTAAATAATAAAAACCCAAGACTCACTGTTTCCCATTCATGGAGTATGTCCTTGCCTGGGACATAGGTGAATCTGACCTATTTGAATCTGAATATATATTAGTTTTGTATATGTATTAGTAGTATAAAAGTCTCTCTGAAACCAAGTGCTCCTATTACAATAGTAAATAATAAATCTTTAGGAAAGATAAATAATAAATATTGCATTGTACTTGGCTTGGTTGACATTTTTATAATCTTGTAAAACATTACCAAGGGCAACTAAAATTTACTGTATACACTAATAGTCGCATAAAGAATAACTGTTCCTTTTGACACACCGACAGTTTTCTTTCAAACGGGAAGGTAAAACCATGCCACCCACAGCTTGAGTTTGTGCTATTTAAACTACTGTTAGATGAAGAGATTAATCCCTTTCCCAAGGGCATTAGTGCAAATTGAATATAACAGTAATGCTGGTGTACCCCAAGGCTTTATTCTTGGATGTACACTATTCCTTATTTTTATCAATGACCGTCTTGATGGCACTAGTTTTCAACTCGGTATCTATACTGATGACATAACTACTTACTCCTGTTTTAATAGTAAGTCTGATTGGTTCAATAAGGTCAAATTGGCAGCTGTTCTAAAAAATGACTGACAGTTGTTAATTGGGGCAAGGAATGGTTTCTTAATTTTAAGGCCTACAAAATGAAACTGCTCATTATCAGTCATCTTAGAGACTCCATTTTCTCTCTTTCATCAGAATGGCTGATGCTAACTTCAAGAAGAGTGATTTCTTGCACCTTCTCAGGCTAATATTTTTCACTAACATTAAGTGGAAACATTATATTGAATCCCTTGATAGGTCCGCTGCTAGGAAAGTTGGTTCCCTGTGTTGTGACAGTTTTTCTCTCCACAATCTATCTTACATATTTATAAGTTTACCATTCATTCATACTTTGAATATTGTTGCCACATAGGGTCTTGTGCTCCTGCTATACTTTTTTGAGATTCTTGAAAAGATCCAAAGAATCTGGAATGTTATTGGTCCTGACCTGGTAACTTGCCTTCAGGCACTTTCCCCATTGCCGTAATGTAGCTTCCCTCTTCCTCTTCAATAAATACTTTCATTGTAATTGTTCTAATGAACTTTGCTGTACGGTTTCTAGACTATGAGTTTAAGCACAGTACTCGATTTGCAGTAAAGCCTCAACATTTTACAGCTGAAATGGATAGATGTAAGTTCCATACTAACAGTTTCTTCTCTCGCACTTCTCGCTTGTGGAACTCTCTTCCAGCTTCTTGCTATCCAGTCAAGTTTGATCTTCAAAAATTTAATTGCAATGTCAATCGTTATCTTCTGTTTTAATTCTTGTTCTTTTATTGTTCTCTCTCCTTAATGATATTTTTTCTCATACTCCTAAACACTTGATAACCTCCTTGCATCCTAGTTGCTTTATTGCCTTGCTTGGTGTGAAATTATTAATAGAAGAAGAAGAAAAAAAAAAAAAAAAAAGAGGCTCCGTTGGAATTTGAACTTGGCTTACTGATTTGTGCACTGATTACCATTGTTCAAACATTCACACTGTTTATCATGCAAGGGGAATAATTCTGATTTTATTTTATTAATTCTGATTTCATTTAGTCGTATTTAATCACGTGACATTGATATAATTATTTCATAACAAATTAAATATTTAAATGTTTTTTTTTCTAAATTCACAGAAAAATCTTACATGTAATAATTTTTGAATGATTACTAACAAGTAACTGTTTTAACCTTGGTTTTTCAAAACCATTGAGTTGGCATGATGAAAAATTTGTCAAAAATTGCAAAATATAGCATTAAAGCATCAATTTTTAAAATTTTTCTATAGTTTCTTTATGCACAAAGTGACTTTAAATAAGTAGGAGTAATGGTAAAGTGAGTGGGCAGGTACAAAATAATTCAAAAGCTTGCCTATGTATTTAAATTTCTGTTTTCCTTTTTAATACTACCTTCCTTCAGGATGAAGGTGATCATAGCTCTCCACAGTTTCCTTTGTTCTCTTATCTGTAAATTGCCAGGACTTCTTGGGAAAGATAATGATTTCCTGTTGGCTTCTCTATGGCTTTGAATTTTTATTCTTCTCTTAGACTGCTATCACCTGAGACTCCAGATCTCAGCCTGCCCTACTATTTAAGCCATAGCAGATTGCCCTTATATGCTGATTTCAAATGCAGTTGTCATTAAAGTTATTCTTCTATTTGTCCTGAGATTTAAGACCTACAATCACATTTGTCACTGAACTCTTCTTTGGTCTGTGTGATTACTTTTTCAATTCTATCATCACTCTGCACTGCCAGGTGATTTTAAATTCTGCCTTTTTTCTCGGTTTGGGGTCCATCTTAAAGCAACTTGAAGTATTCTTTCATTAGACAGCCTCATTGTAAGCTTTGTCATGTGATTTTTTTTATACATTCCTGTTCTTCCCCAAATTTTCTGTAACACTGTATATAATCATTAGAATGAAAAAAAAAAGCTTTCATGTACTTGTTTCATAAATCTTACCTGTGATGTCATAAATCAGCTGTTATTCAAATCCTTAATATGGTGCCATTAATTTTACCTCTAGTTTTAAATCTTGCTACCACTAGTTTGTTTTAGCATTTCATTATATATTTGATCTAATTGCCTTTACTACTTAAAAATATTTTCAACTGACTTTTTGTTCAGGTGAAGCTCGTTTGCAAACACACCCAATTTATAATTTTTATGAAGACATTCCCCGTGCTGGTCCTGGAAAAGACCATTCCTGGACTGTTGGTAAGTAAAATTTTATTTATTCCCAGGTTTTGGATTACAGAAATTACAGTCGCTTTTGTTGTTACCATCTTTTGGATGATAAATTCTACAGATTTTGGAAATTAGGGGAAGCCATTATTGTTCTAAAAGTTGTTTTGACTTTTAAATTCGTAGTTTGTAAATTATTTTTTTTTTTTTTCTAACATTATTTCAGCTGATGTGTTTTACAACCTTATTCAGGTACACAATCCATAAGGAAAAAGAGAGGTCTTCTTTCCCAAGAAAATTTCAAATATACTGACTAGTTAGGTTCATTTCTAGTCATGTGAACTACAAAGCGAATGATATGGGGAGGTGGGAATATTTATGACCCTTTCCATTTTGTTTACTTCTATATTCTGCATGAGCACAGATGTCTCTTCCCTAATGGATTATATATATATATATATATATATATATATATATATATATAGAAGTTAATAAATTTATTGGTCCAAGTGGATCCTAGGAATATAAAATATTAAAACTGATACACAAAAAAGAGCCCAATGTATTTATTATAAAGAACAAAAAATGTAAATCATACAACGCAAAATTACCTCATATTTGGTTATAGACCTATTTTAGCTGACAAAAACTTTGTGGTCTTATCTAACCCGGCCTATACAGATATATATATATATATATATATATATATATATATATATATATATATATATATGGCTCATTCTGTGTCAAATCAATAAATGGGGGGGAAGAATTGTTGTTACAAGCGTTTTATAGAACTGGGCAAATTCAAAAATGATGAATGTAGTATCTATATTCATATAAAAAGCATTTTGATATTTACAATATGGTCAAGTTTATATCTTTGTAAAGCTATTTGAATGCTGACTAATGTTCACATAAGGACCATGGTCATGAAATCAATAAAAAAAATTTTTCTGGTGATGAAACTGAATTTTCTTCATTTATTTTCTAATGCAACACAGTCTTGTAAATGAAATTTTTAAAGTGTTCTGAATGTAAAAATAAAGAAAAATGTGTGCAAGACAATAAGCAACACTACCTACCAAAAAAAAGTGAAGTTTTGTTGAAAAATTCAAGAAATATAAAGAACACAGACACACAGACACAGACACACAAACAACATTGGTTTCTATACTGGATCAGATTTCGTACATTTTTCAAACGATTTCAACAAAACTTCACAGGACTACGTAAAATTAACTTGCGGTGGTTCTGACAGCGCCAAAAATTGGAAAAGCAGAAATTTTTTTTTGCACTAAATCAATTTGAAAACACCATTTAGAGGCATCACGTGAATGGAAGGAAGACAACTCATACTTAAGTATAACTCGATATGAGTTGTCCCCCTTTCGGTTGAAAAATGTATGAAATCTGATCCAGTATAGAAACAGACAGAAACACACACGCACACACACACAATCTGCGTTTTATAATAGGTAAGATTATGCTAAGCAAAGACTCCTCTAAAACCTGTTGAAAAATATTTTTCATTCGAAGATATGGAGTCAGTGTAGAATGCAAAAGGAGTCATATCATGAGTGGGATTTTAATGAAAAATTTTCTGAGCGCATAATGGGAGATCACATTCCATTTCTCGTCCCATACCCCTTTAGTTTTATTTTTTACTACTTTTATTTAGCATTATGTTAAGGAAATTTCCTCCTCTAAAAACTGTTTAAAAATATTTTTCATTCGAACATTGGAAGTGAGTGTAGAATGCAAAAGGATTCATATCATGAGTGGGATTTCAATGAAAATTTTCTGGGCGCAAAGTGGGGGATCACATTCCATTTCGTCCCATACCCCTTTAGTTTTATTTTTTACTACTTTTATTTAGCATTATGTTAAGGAAATTTCCTCCTCTAAAAACTGTTTAAAAATATTTTTCATTCGAACATTGGAAGTGAGTGTAGAATGCAAATTTAATGAAAAATTTTTTGGGCGCAAAGTGGGGGATCACATTCCATTTTCATCCCATACCCCTTTAGTTTTATTTTTTACTACTTTTATTTAGCATTATGTTAAGCAAATTCTCTCCTCTAAAACCTGTTTAAAAATATTTTTCATTCGAACATATGAAGTGAGTGTAGAATGCAAAAGGATTCATATCATGAGTGGGATTTTAATGAAAAATTTTCTGGGCGCAAAATGGGGGATCATATTCCATTTATCATATCATGAGTGGGATTTTAATAATAAATTTTCTGGGTGCAAAATGGTTGATCACATTACATTTCTTATCCGATACCCCCTTAGATTTATTTTTTACTACTTTTATTTAGCATTATGTTAAGTAAAGTCTCTCTAAGACCTGTTTAAAAACATTTTTCATTGAAATATATG
>CAHIKZ030000415.1:300000-420000 GCA_903632075.3 Acanthosepion pharaonis
AATTAATTCATCCTATATTAAAGCATGATGTTTTTTTTATTATTTATAGGATGTCAACTGAATATCCACTAAACTATATTTTGAAGTATGTATGTATGGATACACACACACACACACACACACACACACACACACGTGGATGAGTAGTTAGAATACTCACTTTCTGACTATGAGATCCATGTTCGACTCTCACTTGGTTGATTTGTTAGGAACGTGACTTTTTGATATTATCAGCCTGGGCGAGGCGATCCCAGTGTGCAGCACCTTTTATAAATTAAGATTTTGTTTAATTTTTGTTAACCACTTTCTAAATATTGAAGAAATACTTCATACTGCCAACTAGAAATGATACCGCATTCGTGACTCCATGACTCCATCTATAAAAATGGTAATCTTCGAATGACCACAACAATTTTTGTCCTTCACAACCATGAACAATAAATACTTACTCAATGTTTAACAATACCCTGATGATGACATTAGGCTATGTCAAAAGTACTCAGAATAAATACAATATGAGCCAACATGGTGTTTTCCTCTAGTCTTTTATTAACCTCATAAAAAAGCTTATTCACAAATATGAAAGGCTCTTATTGAAAATAAGTAGACAGAATGTGTCTAAATTATTTAATGAAACCTGTCATTATTATTGTAAATAAAGATTATGGAGGTAGGATGGGATGTTCTTCTAGTTACATTATATTTAAGAAACCCTGTCACTTTTCAGACTCTCACTTGCTTTGCTCTATGCAAACACTGCTCATCTTGTCATTGGTTCTATTAAGTTTATGATATCAAAACGTTTCTTAAAGAACTTATTGGCTCAAACCAAAATTCAAAATAAGGATTCTTGTTTGAGTCGTTACAGAATAAGCGATTTAGCTGAAAGATAGAATGCTTAGATAACTGAATAATGATGCTATGAATCTTTATGTAAAAAAAAAATAGTAACAAATGCTAAAAACTTATCTTTTATTTCAAACTATTATCATCTTGGTTATTATTTCAAATAAGTTCACATCTTGGTTGTTACAGATGTTATAGACATGTTTCGACCAAGTACTCCCTGGGCATCATCAGGTGTCTATTGTTTGGCTTATATGGGATATCTATTTATTACTGTTATTTGTCTCTGTGATGAGTTATTGTTTATTCCTGATGAACCAGTGTTTCACTATTTGGTCTGGGGTATTGAACCCTTACCCACTGGATGACACTAACTCCTGCATAACCAACTCAAAATGAAACACCAAATTATGAAAAGCAATACAAACCCACCATGTTCATCAATTTCAAAATCATCTGACATTAAGTATAAAGGCTCCAAAAATGCACCATTATACAGTGGTGTAATGGATATAGGAGTTGATTATATATGGGTTACTACCATTTAGTGTTGATATGAGTTCAGTCCCTGCATTAGGTAGTGAAACAATTGACATCACTGGGACAAACACCACCACCTTCCTACAAATCACTGCCTTGTGGAACTGACTCTCAAGAGGATGCTTCCCTGATCATTACAATCTTAACCTGTTTAAATCTAGAATTAACCATTATCTTCTCCACATATTCCCATAAACTGTGCTTCTTACTCTGTAAAATGATGAGATCTTGCTGCCAATTGAGTACTGTGCTTGAATTCATAGATTAGGTACCAAAGAGGATAGTTGATCAAAATAATTACCGTGAAAGTATTTATAGAAAAGCCACAGGGAAGCTACATTACGGCAGTGAGGAAAGTGGCTGAAACTGAGATACCAGGTCAGGACCAATAACATTGCAGATCTTTGTGGATTTTATGAATAAACTTAGCCAACACGTCTATAACAACAACCTAGGTGAAAATAATAAAAGTATATTGACAGTTCATTATCTCAAAAATAAAATACTATTTTTTCTTGACAAAAAAATCATAGCTTCTATGCTATTACTAACTTGCTTTTTTATGCTGCCTCTGCTCAATGTCAAATTACATCTTATTTGTAGAATCTCTCAGAATTGTTTGCAAATTCTCATGTTAACTGAACTTTTTAAAATATTGTCAATGGTATATCATTATGGCTGATGGAAAAGAGTGCAGACGTTTCAATGTAAGCAGTGTCTCTCTACTTGGAAGATTGGCACAACACAATCTTCCTACCTAATTTGGTCTTGTCATAATACTTAAGCTGAGCTTAGATATTGATATGTTAGTAGCCCCGTCAATACTTTTTTCCAGCAACTAAAATTTGAATTATCATTTACAAATTTTATCACTATTATATGTCTCTCTGTATGTTTGAGTGTTTCTTACTGTCACACACAAAAAAAATGGCATATTAAATGTCTGTTAGCATCACAGTCTGTTAAAATGCTCAAAGTTGAATCAATTTTCAGACCACATTGCAGTTGGAGTCTGCATTTGTACTCCACATAATAATAAGGATTACATTTTTTTGGTATTTGTTACAAAAATTGAGAGAGCAAAAGAAGTGAAAAGAATTACTACTTGCTGAATGGAATAAGATTTTTATTTTGTGTGTTAAAAAAAAAATGTTCTTATTTTTTTTATATAGAAAACTTATAATTACAGAGTAGCCTCCCTTAGTTTTATTTGCAAATAATTATCATAAATAGAAACTAACCAGACACTGACGCTTTTCGTGGTCATTGAGTTTAGTTAAATATGTATGTTTACACTGTGTTTATTTTAGCTATTAAGTTGTTTCTGGTTGCTTAATTTAATATTTTAATATTTTTTTTCAGACACTGAAAGCTTACAACTTTGTCACTCGATTGGCTTCACTCACTGATCACATTCCAGTTACCATGACGATCTACATTCCTAGTGACTCGTAACAACAATAATAATAAAGAAGAAAAAAGACCTTCCTTCTTCTACATTCAAAGGATCATTGTAACAATTCGTATTTAAAAGTAATCAACCTACAAAAAAAAAAAAAATTGGGTAGGGGGGAATAAATTTTTTATTTTTTCTCTGCTGTATTATTATTTGGTTTCAGAAGGACTTGTCATTTTCATGGACTTACATTAAATTAATTTTACTATTTTATTACCTTGCTGTGATAAATTGTTCCTGACAAGAGACAACAATTTTTCTATTGTTTAATATAAACATATTTTAATACTTAATACCAACATGCATTGTTGATATTATGTTGATTGCTATTATTAATTATTATTACTAATTATTTTAAACAACCATGAATAATTATTTACCAATAAGGTTTATTGCTATTGATGTAGACCTGGTAGTTTTTATTTTTAATATAATTATTTTTATTACTCGCAGCTACAAATATTATCATCGAAAGTCTGTTTATATGTAGGAGTAGGTATGATTGTCCACCTGAAAGAAACACCATTTTGAAATGGTCACAGTTATTAATTTATTTATTAAGCATAGTTTAATTTTGGCACAGCCCTTACTCTCTACCACCACCACAAAGCCTTTTTAACACTTTTTTTTTATTTTTGGAATAGTGCATTAATTTATGTAAAATAATTAAAAAAAAACAATAAAAAGAGTGGTTTGTATATAAACATATGTGTAAAACCTTCCAAGTATTACTTTGAGATATGTGCAAATGCATTATTGTGTGAGATATATATATATATATATATATATATATATATATAACAAGGAAAACTTATCTTAGATGACATGTTATGTACTCTGATGGACTTTATCAGGGTAAATATCATTTGCCTTGATAGCCAGCATGTTTTTGTTTCTTCTGATGAACTAAGGTAAGTTTTCCTTTTGGCTATATTCATATTGTCTTATTATTTTAGTTATATCTGAATTTTTATAAATCATTTTCTTGACACATCATAACACATCAGTTTCTTTCTTTAAGCTTTGCTTACCTAGTGTCCCTAAGAGGTTACCCATCTAAGTACTGACTAGGTAATGCTTAACTTCAGTGATTAAAAAGCTTATCAAGTGATATTTATTAAGCATTGTATGGTACAAGGCTACAAGTTTGGGAGAATTCAGTAAAAACCAAACTGACTAGCAGTCTGTAAGATGACCTTGTTAATCCTTATGCCTTTAACATGGTTGTCTTCAGTTTGACTAATTGGATTTAAGACATTTTTTGTTCTCTCCTAACTGCATTATTGTACTTGTAAAATCTTATACACTCAGGATTGCTATTGTGACATTTGGTGAAGACCTTGCCTTAGAATCCAACTTTATGGCCAGTATTTTAAACCATGACACTTTTTTTTTCGTCATCAAAGCAATGCAAAGATATGCTTTTAAAGCCATGATTAACACTTGTAAAAGTGGTACAGAATTTGAGTACGGATCCTGTAATAATAATGTGGAGATAATGAGACAGTAGACTGTGCAATTCACCTCTTTATAGAAGGTGTCTTCAGGCTGGAATGAGAGACAAACCCATGTGAGGAAAGCATGTTAGAATATGGAGAGAAGGTATCAGATGCTGTGGTTAGAAAGCTTTTTTTTCTTCAGTATTAAAACTGTCAATGTCTGCTGGATTTGAAATTAGCTCACTCCAAGTGGATATCTGTATTTTTTTCTGTTAGGGCTCCTATAAAATATCACTGATTATTGCAAAAATTTTAGTAGCACAATGCGCTATACAAACTAATAGAGAAAAAAAAAACCAAATGTACTTGGAGTGGGTTAATTTCAAATTCAGCAGATGTTAATAGTTTTAATAAGAAGAGAAAAAAAAGAACAACTTTATGGCTGAAACATCTGATGAGAATCTTTTCTTCTCCCTCATATTCCAGTACACTTTTCTCACACATGGGTTTCTCTCATTCTAACATGAAGACACCTACTATAAGAAGGTGAAATGCATAGTCTTGAATAGCTTCTCTTTTGTTCAGACATTATTCTACATCCTATTCACACCCGTACTGTAATAAGTACACAAGGAAAAGATGGACCAACAAGCATAATTAAATATTTTGTTATTGCATGATTGATTTGTCCTATAATACTTGATCCTTGACTATAAACAAGGGGGGTAGCCAACCTTGGTTAATACAATAGACTTTAGATGTTTGAGAGCTACAAGGCGTTGACCATTCCTCTGTGATAGTTGCTGGCCTGGAATTCCTTTAATCCACCAATGCCTTCCGCCATTCCTCCCTTCAACACTCAAGAATAATGTCTCACTGAAAATGAGCAGTGAACTTAGGAAAAAAAGGATTTTGTAATAAGTAATGGAATTTTACTAATTGTGAATTTACAGTTTAATTCTTTAAACATTCTTAAAAAAAATTTAATTTATTTTTTTAATTTATTTATTTTTTTTCTAACTTTCATATTAACAAATGAAAAAAGAATCTTGGCTAACATATCTGCATGAGCTGCATATTAAATATTACACGTATCTGGTTTGTGAACTGTGGTTTGACGCCCTATTATGAATCTATAATAGAAAAAAGTATTCACTTTTCTTTTTTTTTTTTTTTCTTTTTTAAATATTGTAGAAAAGAAAAACTGAATGAATTCTCTCTACTCTTTGGGATATGCAGCAGCTCAATACTTATATTTATTTACAATTGTGGTTTGGCTATCCCCATTTAGTGACGGTGTGTTTCCCATGAGTATATGATCAAAAATAAAAAAATAAAAAAAAAATTGCTCTTTATTTTTTTTTCTTTCTTTAAAGCACTGTAGAAACGGAATTCTCTCTACTCTTCGGGATATTTATTTCTCTCTGTTTATACAAAGTTTTGACTTAGTTTGGAATTAAAGCTTAGAAAACATCATTGGCCGGGTGGGGAATCATTTTAACTGCAGATTATGTGAATTTATCATTAGCAGTTGAGCCATAGAACTTTAATGACAAAGATATCTGCTTCGTTTCATGATACAAACTCAACAGTTGGTGCAATTGTTGTAATTTAAAATCTGAAATACATCAGTGAAAGACATCTACAAGTGGAGACAATAAACAAGTTCAATATTCAAAGTTCCTGGGTAAAAAATAAAAAAAAAAAAAAAAAAAATTCAAACAAATGTGAAATCACATAAAATTATGTCTTAAAAATACTTTACTGCTTGGGACTGATCAACCCCATCTGAAGACCTTTTTTTTTTTTTTTTTTTTTTTTTTTTGTCAGCTAGTTTATTTAAGTGGTCAAGTGCAAAGGACACAGAACTTATTCAATTTGATATCCTTTCATTTAAAAAAGAAAAAAAAAGTTTCCCACAATCACTTTTTTCAACTCAGGGCTAGAGTGTAATGTCTTTTATGACAGTGAGACCAAAGAACTTGTTTTTAGAAATGTTGTCCACTTGTATTTGATCCAGTAGCAGATCTTTTAAAAATTCAGTTAGTCTTTCACAAAACACTTTTTTTTCTTTCATTTTTTTTTTTTTTAAGTCAGTACTTTTATATACTTGTAGAATCTGTATTGACCCTACTTGTTTTGTCTTACCAGTGGGTAAATTAGTTAAAGAACCTACATCTCCTTATGTTGATATAACTTTAGTTGCAAATTTTTTTTTTTTCAAAAAAGATACTTTTACTAAAATCTGCAACCTCTTATACTTTAGATTTTAATGATTTTTTTTTTTTTTTTTTTTTTTTTTTTTTTTTTAATGATTGCACTGATTTTTCTGAATTTGTCTTACATGCCATTCACAGTTATTAATAATGATGCTTACAAACATTGGCCATATACCAGGCTTGGCTTTTACCAGACTTTGTATATATTTCTTTTAACTAACACATTGTATTCACTTAATGTGATGAAAAGTGTGCTGATCTCACAAGTCATTGACTGTTATTCATGGCCTTGTGCTGGGCTGAGTTTAAAACAAGTGAAATCAATACTTTTACAAAGGCAGGTATATATGTTAAATTGATTCTTAAATTGATAGCATGGCACAAGGCCTCAAGTTGTGGGGTGTACTGAGTGAGTATTAAATTCATTACACTGTAGTTACTTGTTAGACTATTTGTTAAATTTCTGAATTTTTTGGATGATGAGTTATCTACATTCAGACTAATGTCCTCATCATTTTTATTATCACATTTCAGCCATTTTGTACTTTGGCCATCTTTGGGTGTCTGTTGATCCAAGTTCAGCATGTTTTGAATTGAATCCCTTATTTAATCTAGCAAGATTGTTCTTGTTTCTTTCTCCATGCCTACGGATATCTTGTCGCTCTTTTAAGCACTGCTTAGTTCTTGCTGACCCTGTTTCCAGTGAGTCTAAGACAACAGTTCAGAGGATTCAAGTATTAGTTTGTGAATTTGGTAGTATAGTATGGACCAAGTAGTACAGATTTAAACCCAGTGGAAACAATAGCTGAGTACTAAATAAGAACAAGATATTCATAAACATCGATATAGGAATGAGAACAATGTGGCCTGTATATTTGATAAAATATTCAGTTCAATATTTCCTTAAGGTTACCTGGGTCAGCAAACACTTGAAGAAAGTCAAATGGTACAATAACTGAAATGTTCATAAAAACATGGCCCAGTGGATAAAATTGGTTGAAGTAATCTCGTAATTTGACCAAAAGAGTTGTGGACACAGCAGATGTGAGCAAAAACTTGGAGAGTTGAGTTACTAAAGGGAATTAACTGAAACTGAGATATTCAGCAAAAGGCATGGCACGTGGAACTAGAACAATATACCCCCCAATGAACTAAATAAAAGGTTCGGTTCAAAATTCCAAAATATATCACTTGAAGAAGGCCAGAGTGTACAATGGCCAAAATGTTGTGAATATGACAATGTTCAGACTGATGTCCTCATCTTCAATGTAAATAATTACAATACCTCATCTCAGAAATATAGACAGATGTTAATCTGAATGTATATGATACTTGTTAAATATTGCTCTATGGTGAGGCATTATTTAACATTCAAATTGTAGACATATTTCTACAATGGGGCATTAATAACTTCTGACAAGTTTTTTTTTTTTCTATACTTTCTGTCTTATAGTTAATGCCATAGGATGATGATGTTTGAGGGCATTTTATTTATTTATTTTTTTTTTAATTATGTTAATGATGTATTGTTGGCAAAGATTTATGAGCCTATGAATTGCTGTATAAGCCTTGGACAAGTCTTTCATACACAATCAATGCCTGCAGTATTATTTTTTATTTTTTTTTTTTTATATATATTTGTAAATCACCAATATCTCAATGGTATGGCTTCATGAACCCCCTTTTTTTTTTTTTTTAATGACATTATTACTACTTCTGTCCCAAAATATTTGTTACATTTAATATACTTAATGTAACAGCTATTAACAGCTATAGTAATGTTTTTTTTTCTCATGTATTATGTTTGCATCTTCCTAAACCTTGAATCATTGTTAATTTTGGTTAAATATTTTGTTTTATTACATGTAAGTCCAAGTAATTCATTAATTTGTGTGTACCATCAACAATAAACAATGAAAACCTTATTTGCTTTACCAAGCACAGGATGTTTGCTGTTTTTTTTTTTGTTTTTTTTATAAATGGCTTTTTTTTCTTTTCATTAAAGTAATTAAAAGGTAGGAATTTTTGGCCACCTACCATAGATTTCTTTTATTCAGATGAGGTCTGGTCAATAAAGTATTTTTCTCTTTTGATACCACACCAATTCAATTGTGGACAAGTAACTGCTACAATTTTTCTGCACTATAAATAGCCACTACTATTTCTCATTCTTTATTAAATTAACGTGTAGGTGTTTTAATGGCTAGCTGTCTGGAAAGAGAAATCTGAGAATAATTTGAAATCCAGCTGGGTATGCTACATTCACTTGTGTGCAAATACCCTTGAGAAAGGTATGAATCTTTCCCCTCTTCCAGGTATGGGTTAAGTAGTAGGATTTGTATGGGGGGGGATCCAAAATATGTCTTGGCTTTAAATAATTCAATGTTGATTACAAACAAATAAATCAATCATCCAATTGTAGAAATGTTTTTTGGTTTTATTTACACACACAAACATACACAAAAGTGGGTGCAGAAAAGTTCTCGGCTCAATCCATATTTATTTTTCTTTGTGCATGTATATTGATATACATACATTGCATGTACCATATTACAACACTGATATGGTAAAGGGTAATATTAGCCATTTCCTTATAAGTACACTACAGGTAAAAAGTTGGGAGCGACCTACATTTCTTAAAAAAAAAAAAATACCTTAAAGTGAGATATATTTTCATCTGCAGTCACCAATTCATAAAAAAAAAATAAGACATCTCAGAAAATGCCAAGCATAAGATAACTCAGTCAATGTCATCACAAAAACTGCCAATCGCTAGTTGTCTTGTGGTTGGCAGTCTATATATATATATATATATATATATATAAAATAGGAAAGAACTCGTTAGCTAAATAATCCAAAGTTCTTTAGTATTTTTTGAAACATGAGACCACTTATGTAGCATGTTGGAATCATATTTTTAAATAAATAATATATATATATATATATATATATATATATATATATATTTAATTCTAGTGTATATGTAATTTTTATTATATGTAATTGTTTTTTCTTGCTTTTATCAGTCTTTCTCATTAACTATATTGTCTTTTTTTTTGCTCTCTAAATAAAATTGAACGCTAAGGTTTCTGAAGGCCAAGGAAAATAATCTGTTGAGCAAAAATAAAACAACAAAAATGAAGATAATCATTTGAAAAATTTGTGAAATACAAGAACTCTTTGTCTTACAATAGTTCTGTTTGGATAATGTGTTGTAATGTGATTTTCTGTGAATAAGCACATACATCACTGACCTATGCAATAGTAAAGTAAGAATCTAGGACATATGTACTAAAAACGTACTGTTAACATAGGACTAAAACAACATGTGGAGAGTAATAATGAAATTATTTTTTTTAAGCTGCTTGTATATTTATTACCACTGTCATCTCATTTACCAAGAGTCAGACGTGAATTTGTTTTTTTTCTTTATCAGGAATTCAACTTATAAGGACATTTTCTTGTTAAACTATAAACTCAATCAATATGCATACACACATGTACATGTTTTTTAAGTGACGATTTAACGACTTCAGCTAAGCAACCGGCCAATATTTGTTGCTGTTTCTCTATTTTCAGAGCATAATTTCACTTCCCTTCCCCTCTTTTATTTTTTTTGACACAATATTTACGAAATTTCGAATGCATTTTAAGTTAAAATGCATTTGAAATTTTGTAAATATTGTTAAAATTTTTAACATTTTCATTTATAATTCTTTTTTTTTTTTTATGAATATATTTTAAAATTAAATTATGATTACAAATTAAATATTAAAATGAAAAAAAAAAAACAAAAAAAAAAAAAACTCCTATTTGACACACAAGTTCCCTGATAACCCTCTTAAATATTTATGATTTATAATCAAAATAATAATTATCTACGAGTAAATAGGTTCATCCTCTTGTCACACTCCTTAGTCTTTTAAACAGGAGCAGAAATTTATCTCTTGTTTCCTGTTTTGGATTGAGTTTCCAGTCTATTTCAGCTCCATAACACTTGTCTTTTCCTATGCTAATATAATTCCACACATTATTTTTATTTTTTCACTCTAGGGTTATCAAGAGACCCATGTATAAAACAGGGCTGCTGTAAAGTGAAGGGTAGAGGTTACAGTGCACATAACAATTTATATTGAAGCAGTGTCTACTAATAGAGGAGATATAAGGTAACCTTGGTCGCAGAATTTTGCTTGGAACATAAGTTTCCTAAAAAAAAATATATCATTTCTTGGTGGGGGTGTTTCTATCAATTTTTAGAACATTTTAAGGAAAAAAAAATATTGTTTCTAAACTAATATTGTGGCTTGAGTATCATCATAGTTGATGAGATGAAAGCTTCACTCTATTCCGTTTCAACAGGGAATACTAAGGGAAAAAAAGTTTGTATGGTTATTTATTTAATGCCACTTCATACTATAGCTCCAGTACAGCAAGAAAAAATAGGCTAAGAAGACAATCGGGGGAAAAACACACTTGGATGCGGCATGAAGCTAATGGGGTGGATTTGGTTTGTTTTATGGCATATCAATCTCAATAGGTTATTTAATGCCGACAATTTTTATTGCTGGAAATATTCTTTCTTTCCAAAATGTAGAGCTGGTAATAATCTTTTACAAAGTATTTCTGATATTAAAACTTATTTTTACATTTTCATTGTGTTTTTTTAACCCTACTTTGGGGGTTAACTATTTTTATCCATAGCTCGGACCCTAACAGGTATTATCACCCAGATCAGGGTGAACCTGTGGACACCAGCAATTAAGAGGTGGTTCCATGCTCCTTAAAACCTCCTGTTCAGATGTAGTTTATCATCATACTCAGGACGGTAATGGGGTGGGGGAATAAAATATATACTTAGACGTAACATGAAGTAGGAAAAGGGGAGGAAAAATACACTTGGACATTGTATGCAACTATGACAACAGGGATAAAAATATATACTTGGACAAACATGCAACTAGAACAACATGGGGGAGAATAAAATATATACTTAAATGTAACATGAAGAAGGACAAGTGGTTAGAAGAAATACGCTTGGACGTCACTTGCAACTAGGACAACGGGGGTGGAAAACTATACTTGGAAGTGACATGCAATCACGACAACGATGAGGTGGGCGTGAATATGAAATACACTTTGACGTAACATTCAAATAAGACAACATAGCGGGAAATACACATAAAATTAGGACAACGGGGAGGTTATACACGTGGGTCTAACATGCAACTACGACAAGGGGTGGAAAAAAAAAAACAAAAAAAAACACTTGAACGTAAACTGAAAAGACAACGGGGTTAGAAAAAAATGCACTTGGATGTAAAATGCACCCAGTACAATAGGAAGTGAAAAAAAAATAAACACTTCAAAATGACACACTACGAGGATAAAGACACTTGAACGTAACATGCAGCTAGGGCAACGGGGGTGGAAATAATAAAAAAAAAATAGACTTGGAACATGCAACTACGAAAACAAGAGGGGAAATACATTCGGACGTAACAGGCAACTACTACAATGGGGGGTGGTAAAAATACACTGGGTCATAACTAGGACAATGGGGAGAATAAAATATACACTTGGACCTAACGTGCAACTTGGACCTTGGGAGGGGGTAATAAAATATACATTTGAACGTAACATGGAACTAGGACAACTGGGTCGGAGATAAAAATAGACTTGGATGTAACATGCAGATAGGACGACGGGGGTAGGGCGAAAAACAACTATGAGAACGGGGTGGGGATATGCACTTGGACGTGGCATGCAACTCGGACAACAGTGGTGGGAATACATTTGGACCTGACATGTAACCAGGAAAATGAATTTGGGGCATAAGACAAGGATGTGTCTTCTCACTAGTCTTATTCAACATTAACAGTGAAGCATTTCCTGAGAGAATTGATTATTTGCAGCCATGATCTTAATACAGTGTAACCTGGATATAAGAGACCCGGATATAAGAGAAACCCGGATATGAGAGATTTTCTCTGGTCCCAAATTAGAGCCTGTGTTAATGTATACATATAGACCAAACCCGGATATAAGAGAAACCCGGATATAAGATACTTCTTCTCCAGTCCCGACAACTCTCTTATATCCGGGTTACACTGTATAAGATTATGCGGATGACACAGGGCTGAAATGTTGAAACAATAAAAGAAGTTTTTCTAGTTGTTTTTCTTTTTCTTTGTTGTTATTGCCATTAAATTCCACCTACACCCTCTATCTCAGGAACTTGTCTCTCACGAACAACGCCTTCACCCGTTTGACCTCGGTCGCCTATGGTATTCAACTAACACATCCACCTGGTGTCATTTTGAACTAACACCAGTTTTTTCATATATTGTAACATGTTATTAGTTTCTTCCCAACAATTTCAGTGTAATTTGTACTTTTCAAAATTATAATTTTGCTAAACAGGAAAAGTTATCAGTTTAAACTGGTGTGGGAGGATATGAATTAAAATATTCTGATGAAAAGCAACAATTGTGAGTATTGTCATTTCAGTTGAGTAGTGAACATATTGAAGACTCCTCTCTGTCAGAAAAGGATGCCCATGATTTAGCTTACCGCCGCCCCCCCCGAGTCAGGTTGTGACACAAGGTCGAGGGTTTCCACTTAGGCTGCTGGTCATAGCTTGTTTAAGATGCTCATAGCGGGTCATACCACTGCTACGGGACTGATGTTACGCAACGGTGGGGGGCAAGGAAGGAGAGAAGGCCTAAAGGCATGGAACAGCTACCATAACCGCAGCATCTACTCCGACAGGAAAAATCCCCTTCTCTTCTGCCAAACCTTCTGGAAGAATCTGGGGGGAGAGACCCCAATATATAGATTTTTCTAAGCGTAGCATTGATGTGACATAAGGCCGAAAGTATGGGGCACCCACTGAGGATTGAACTCACTATTGTCATAACTGTTTTAGCGAGACAAGCTTGCTAACCATTACACCACGACAAGGTGCCCCTCTGTCAGAAAAATACCCAGTGGTTTTGGGATATCCAATAAGTGGAAGTTACGAGCTGCAGAATGTTATATATACAGGGTGTGGCAGAAATACCTCCCACATAATGCTAAGACATTAGTGACAATGGGGGTCTTCGTCTAGCAAATAACTTACCATAATGTGGGAGGTATTTCTGCCGCACTCTGTATAATGATTAATGAAGATTAACAAAACATGTTTAGGTAAGGTCCCAAATATAGAAGTAAGTAATATCCCTTTGCCTTTTTTATTTATTTAGTTGTCGGAGTTACCTCCTCCTTAATTCCCAAATTGTCACTAGGGGTCTCTCTCCCCATACTATAAATACTGGGTGACTTCTTGCCTCGACCCTTATTTCCCTCAGGCCTCGTGCCGCATCCCACCTCGCGTGGAGGTGGGGGAAATCCTCTCTCTTCTTTTTTCATTTCAGCGAACACCTCTACTATGTGAGCTCTCACAAAAGACAGCGTTTCCCATTTCTGGGAAGACGCTATGGACATTACAAACATACACGTACGTAAGAATATTCACCAAAATACGAACATTCACCAAAGAACAAGCACAAATGTTCACACACAAACACAATGTTAACTGTCTATGTCCATAGTAAAATTGTTTTGTTTAATACATATATTTGTTTATATATATATCGGTCTTGTTTGTTTTTCTTCTTTATCTTCAGTTGGACTTAACTTGAGTCCGACATTTTCTTGTAGTTGAACCTTCTTCTAGCTTTCTTTTCATCTTCAACCCCCGTCCTCTACACAGTTAACTATTTTTTTACAGCATTCTTTGTTTTCCTTGAGTGGACATCTCACTCAGTTGGGTAAGTATTGTTTTTTTTTTTTGTTTTTTTTAGGTGTTGAGAATATTACATTCTTCCTCAAAAACAAAGTCTTCTTCTGATTCATGCTACACTAATTTCCACGACTGGCCGGATGTAAACGCCCCGAACACACAAAACTGAACTAAAAATTCCGTTATCTGCGCAAGGCTTCGCACATATCTTTCGTTTTTACTCACACACTCAAAGAAAAAAAAAAAAAGCAATACAATCCAGAATTTCCACCCCATAGCACCCACTTCCGCCTAAAGCAACAAAATAAAAACTGGATCCAATTTGAGCCTAAGAAACAACATAAAAGCCCATCAAAGGGACATTTTCGGCAGTTGGACGAAATTTTGGCCCGGGTTCACAGACTTCGTCGGGAATCGATCTCCCATCTCCAAGAAGCCAGCTCGCCAAAAGCCTTCACCGCAGAAAGTCACAATTCATCCTCCCTCTCTTTCCGTATTTGCATCAGTTGGACGTCTTTTACAACTTAACACTTCTCTTTTTCAACGAGAGACATCTACACTGAGGTATTTTACGTTAATACAATTTTATTCAATTGTTTATATCGTTAAATTTTCATTGTTTCTTCTTTCTTCTGTCATCATACACTTATCATAACAAAAATTTCTCCAGCTAAGGGTATCTAGTAGTTTGAATTTGTAGCCAAACCTCACTTTTTTAGTATAAAAAAATACTTAAATTTAATTTCAAGTATCTGTTAGATTGACTGATCCATAGTTTACCATAAAAGATAACTCACACTAACCGTTTTTTGTAATATGAAAGTAAAAAAAAAAATATGTGAAGCTGGATAAGTAAAATTCTAATTATCGTTCATCTTAAATATAATTTTCAGTATTATTAGTTGTCATCTCTAAAAATAAGTTTGAACAGAATTCAGTCTGTTTTTGTAAAATAGAATTTCTATAAATATTGAGTTTAATTTAAAAAAAAAATATTTGGCTAGCTCTAATTCAGACAATTTAAAGTAAATTTAATTTTCAAATACAGAAAGCATTTTCTTGATATTCCTTCAATAAATTCCTTTTTTTTAATTCATCTGCTTGTTATTTTTGCTTTTGCTTGTTACTGTCAAACAAAATTTGCTTCAGAATTAAGATGGTTGAAAAATTATTTCAGTGTGACGAAGCTGCTTCTGTATGGAGTAACTCAGGCAAAGCACTGTCATTTCATTTGTTAGAATTTTTTTATTTGAAGAAAAGAGAGAGAGAAGAAAAAAAAAAGGACATAATCAGTCATTATTCTCCCAATCAATATAGTGATTTGTCAAGCGTAGCTTAGATGTGGTACAAGGCCGAAATTAGGGGGCATCCAGTGAGGATCGAACTCACTACTCAGTCGTAATTGTTCTAGCGAGCCAAGTTTGCTAACCATTACACCGCCTCGAGGTGACCCTGTCCCAATCAATATATGGTGACTGCAGAGTTTGGTCGTTGCAGTTAGAGAGGTAAAGTAATGCTTAAATGCAAACAAACATTCATACAGCAGGTGGTTTGTAACTCGCGCCCTAACTCAAAGTGAAGCATCCCAAGTATTACTACGGTAAAGGGTTCATACACACACATCGAGTGAGCGTAGGAAAGTAGTTCCCATGATACTGAGTTACACTACACTACAGTGACCATATTGGAATAAAAAATATTTCTCGCCAATCTTCGAATTGGAAGAGAATTCGGTCGGTAAAATTTAAGACCCAAAAAGCAATTTAAAAGAGAAGATTCATTTCTGTAACCCCCCCAAAAAAAAACAAACAAACCCGAATAGCATTTAATTTGCGAAAACTTACCGTTTCAGGAGATATTGACAATCTTAGTTGGGTCTTATTTTTTTTGTATCTCGGTTGCAGCCCAGCCGGCATTTGGTCTTTCCTCTTACAGTGTAACCCGGATATAAGAGACCCGGATATAAGAGAAATCTGGATATAAGAGAGATTTTCTCTGGTCCCAAATTAGAGCCTGTGTTAATGTATATTAATGTAAATTAGACCCGGTTATAAGAGAAACCCGGATATAAGAGACTTCTTCTCCGGTCCCGACAACTCTCTTATATCCGGGTTACATTGTACTTAACAAACATTTTGACCATAAAACTTTATTTTTTATTAAGTTTGGAGTTTTATGATTATTACAAAAAAATAGCAAAGTGGAAAGTCCACCTTTTAGGGGTGGGGTATTGACAATCTTATTTGGGTTCTGGGGACAACTTGACCGCCTCAATCAGGAAACTATGAAAGCGCTCGGGTTTTTTTTTTTTTTTTTTTTTTTTTTTTTTTTAATTATCCAGCAAATGGATAAACTTTCGCGCAGTAATTGAGGAGGCCAGCGCGCAGTAATCTAGTCCCGTAAAGGCGGCCGTGCTGTGTCTGGGACACAAGTAAACTTGCGGTAGATTTCCGCAATTTTTTTTTTAATATTTTGGAATAATAATCATGCTTTTTTATGTACTTTCACTTTTATGTTGAAAAAGGCTCTAAACTTAATAAAAACAAAGTCAAACTGTTTATGTTATTGAGAAGAAAGACAAAATGTTGGCTGGGCTGTAGCCGACCCAACTAAGATTGTTGGTATCTCCTACACGGTAGGTTTCTGCAAAATTTTTTATGTTGTTTTTAGAATATTCAGGCTTTTTTCCCCCCAGAAATGATGCTTCTTTTTTTTTTTTTTTTAAATTGGTTTCTGGGTCCTAATCTGCAATTTTACCGAGAATTCTACACTTTGAAAAGTGGTAGATTTTCATTAATCCTGTTGTTTTTCTAATGCTGTAATAATTTCTAACAATATGCTCCTTTTTAAAATATTAAGAAGTCAAGTTGTGAAACAGCTTTATTTTTATTTTTTATGTACAAAAAAAAAAAAAAAAAAAAAAATCGAATATTGCTTGCCATGTTTCCCGGTTAGCTTATGATACATGGCTTACGGCCATATCACATAGAAACATTAACTCTCGTCTGCTTGCTGAAGTTAACTGACTTTGAGTCTCTAGTCTGTACTAAGACGAGTGCTGCTACGGAATACCAGGTGCTGTAAGTTATGTGACAGGCCTAACAAGCTGGTGATTGATTCAATCTGGTTACTTATTAACATAATTATTTCGCTATGTAGCGGTGCTTCTGGACTGACAGGTCGTAAGACCTACTTGGAGTTGGGTGAGTTTTGGTACAAAGAAAGCAGACTTGTAAAAAATAAAAAATATAAAAATGTTTTGTCGCAATATTACAATTCACAAATTTATTACAACTTTGCCTAGGCTGACCTTTTTTTAATGTCCTCCTCCCAGTAATTTGGGTGTGCCGTGCAATGTTTTCCCCCTACTTAGTTAAGTGTCCATTTTTACTTATTTTAAATACTTGAACAGCAAAATACCCAGACCTGTTTTTAAAAATGCTGAATCGGCCGATCACAATTTAGAGAGATGAAAAATATTGTTGTTGCCTTTTGTATTGAAAGAAAAACCAAAATGGCATAAACTGATGCTTACACGCCTTTTCGTAAATTCAGAAGTTTCTGGCAGTTGATGGTAAAATTTTCTGGAAGAAAAACAGAAAGAAACAATGAGATTAGTTGAACAAACTTTCTGGACTCGGAATCATAAAAAATTGGCTGGTTGTTTCGTTTTATGGTATGTCAACCTCAGTGGGTCATTTAATGCCAACAAAATTTTTGAAATAGATACATAGCGATAGTTTGGTAAAAAAGGTGTGCATGTATACATATATATTTGAACCATTTTTCAATTACTCAGATTTTTGAGTACAATCACATGCTGGTAATATTTTTTTTCCAAAAACGTATTGCTGGTAATATTTTTTTAAATACTTTTATAATGCTTTTTAACCTCAGTTTTGGGACCATACCAGGTGCTACCACCCCGGGTCTGGGTGGACCTGGGAACACCAGCAATTAAGAGGTGGTTCCACGCTCCTCAAAAGCTCCTTATCAGAGGTCTTGCAGTTGGACGTAGTTTATCATCTTACCCTGGACGCGGATGTAGTTTATCGTCATACCCAGGCATCCCATTGGTGAGGGGTCTTACCCCTCTGCAGAGGTGCAGTCAGCGCATTCTACAGCCCTAGCCACCAGGGCGAGAATCACAAAGAAAGAATTAAACCAAATAAAGCACATCACTTGAAGACCTCCAACAACAGCTAAAATGGCTATCACCTGAAATTCAAATAGAAAATAATGGCTTAATAAAGAATACTAGTTGTAATTGATCTATCGAGACTAGCTTGCTAACCATTACACCACGTCGAAGTGCCCCTCACATTACTTCAATCAAAAGGCAAGGAAGGAATCCCCCATGAATGGTAGAAAGAGCAATAACAAGCACTGGACTTGAGGAACCTATTTTCTTGAAAATTTGTTTTAAGAAAAAGATTTTATAAATTTCAACCGATTGAAGCACTGGCTGCTCGGTCAGTGGATAGTGAATGTTTCCTTATAAGGAAACGGCTAACATTACCATCGTAAGTACTTTTATTAAGTTATAAGGCGAATTGAAATCTTCTCAAATTACCGCACTCAAATAGCTGAAATTCCTAATACAAGACCGATACATATGAAAGTGCTTGGACGGAGCATCTAGAACAGTCCTTCTCAACCTTTTTTTACCCATGGCCCACTTTTACTCTTAATTCTTTTTAGTGGACCATAACTATTCGATGAAAAAAAAAGCTTATTTTATTTTTTTACTAATAGATAAGTTTAGGAATTGTATTATAGAAATAGTAAATGTATATGCTTTATTTTGAAGTAAAACTAATTTAATGAAAATAAATTTATATTTAACAACTAAATTCTATGGGACATTCCATGTACACTCATAAACCATTTTATATGTGAGTAATTAATAAATTATAAAACAAGAAAATCAAATTGCATAGTGAAACAACAAATTTATAGACATATAAATCAATTAGGTCTTTACAAATAAAATTAATGTATTTTGGTTGGTACAAGTTCAGATTTATTCAATGTGGTTGATGTTATGCTTCTACGCGAGATTCTTTATTAATATTTGGCTTCAATGATGTCAATGATAGTCGAAGATCACCCCTTTTCACAATGTCGAGTCTATTACAGACTATTAAATGAAATTGCTTTATGGAACACTAAAATAAAATCGTGGACCCACAATTTGCTATTTTTTGTGTGGATTCCAGTAATGTTACATGGACTCCCGTAGGGTCCATATAGACCCCAGTTGAGAACCACTGATGTAGAATGATAAATAAAAATTTATTTATAACTAATACCTGATTAGCAAATAAGTAAGATTTTTTTTTATCTAAAATGTCATTGAAAAGTGTCTCCTTATTTTATGTATTATGGACTAACTGTAATTTTTACAAGACAGAAGAGTTCATCTCTATCTATAAAAGGCAGGATGTGTGTGTGTGTGTGTGTGTGTGTGTGTGTGTGTGTGTGTGTGTGTGTGTGTAACGAATGCACGGTCGCAATTTTCAACGGATTTGCACCAAAATTTATATGCACATGCTCCAAGTTAGCGGGATGGCCAAGACCGACTTTGCATTTCCCAACTCCCATCGATAGTGGAAATAATCGATTTTTTCATGCTTCTACGGCAGTTTTCATGTAGTTTGCGGCCATTTTGTCTTGGCCAGAGTGAGCGCCTATAGCTGGCTGCCACGAATAGGCAGGAAGATTCTACTGGCCAGCGTGAGAATGTTAACTAGTATGCAAAAAAATCGATAGCTGCATTCGTCACAAGTGGGAAAAATTTAAATCTGCATGACACTTTTCTCCAATTGGCTCATTCGCTTGCTTAAACTCAACATTGATTCTGATTCCGCAGAACTTGGTTGGGTGTGAAAAAGTATTTGTTGTTAACATTCTTTTTTCATTCGGTTTTTCCAGTTACGAGTCCTTTTTTAAAGCTGATCGTTTTGTGTTCATTTTGTTTAGTTCTTTTTTCGTAACAGATTTAATGTTTAGTATAGAGCTTCGAAAAAAATCGCAGTGTGAGATAGGCAAGAAGTAAGGCATGTAGCAACATCAGCACGGCAAAGGCACTCCTTTAAAGGCAAGGAAGGGCAAAACTATTTTAAGTCAAGTGATAGCGATTGCTGTATGAGTCATACGATTTTTGAATCAAGCACGGGCAGCGCCGGGCCATGCTGCTAGTCATACATAAAATAGGGAGTTACTTTTCAATCACCTTGTATATTACTTCAGAGGCATTATAGACATGTGCGAGATTCTTCCTCAAAGTTAAGGTTTCTCGGACATTTTAGACATGTTTTAGTGGTCTTCATGAGAATAAGATGTTATTGGATTTATCTGTACGCCTATTTGAACAGAATATGGCACAAGGCGTAATGTAAAGTGAGAGTCATACACGCACATAGGATTAAAAGCAAAAACAAAACAAAAAAAAACCCCAAAAAATAGACCAATTCCCACGGCATTTCCTCTCTTTGGGAACGTCTCCAGAGATTAATCATTAGAGATTAATTTTCCCCAGGAAATAACTCCATTAACAAGCAACACCATTACCAGCTATACATTTTTTGAAGATAAATTATTACCAGAAATAAATTTTTGAAGGAAAAAAATATTACCAAGAATGAAAATTTTGTCGGCATTGAGATTGATATGCCGTAAATCAAACCAAATCAAACTTACCCCCTTTTTGATTGACGGTCGCTTCCTCCTTTTAACAGCAAATGAACCTTCCCCAATTGTCAGGTTCTGCATCTTTTCTTATATCTCGGGCCACGTCTTCATATTTGCCTATGGCTGTAGTTCACTATTATTCGGACTATTGTCCTCATCTTTATCGCCATATGTATCACAACGTTTCGGCCGTTGTACGCTCCGGCCTTCTTCAGGTGGTTGGAATGTCGAACTGAACCCTTTATTTCGTTCACTGAGTTAGACTGTTAATTCCTCTCTCAAAGTTCTCTACCGCCTTAACCAGGTATTGAACTCACACTGCTTGGGTCCTGTCACTGGATCCAACCAACGCCTTTATCCACTGTGCCATGTGTCCTTGAGTATGTAAATAGTGTACATAATATCTCATCTCAGAAATTTAGACAGATGGCTGTAGTTATTTAGCAGTTTGTGTTCTAATAAAAGTTGAATTGCTGTGAATCATTGTCTTTAAAAAAATAATAAACATGTCGAAGAACAAAAGAGCTTACATTTGGTACCAATTCCAATTTGGCTCCACACCTAATGATCCAACTAATAAGTAACGATGACGTTAAGTTTTTAGTTTCCACTGATTCGTTTTTAGTTGAACTTGAAACAGGCCTTTTTCTCCCTGAACGTTGATAAGGATTTGAAGGTGGAGAGGTGGGCACGCTGAGCCAAGAGGGTGATCTATTGATCCAATCATTGACTTTCATATTTCTCCCAAGATCGTTTGGCTGACGGTGACAAAAAAACAAACAAACAAACAAAAAAAAAAAAAAAAACAACAACAAAGAAAACAAAAAACAAAAAAACTCCCCAATATGTTTCACTACAGCCAATAACAAACACAGTATCCACCATATTCATAAGTATCGTATAAAAATACCATCCCCCATAAACCTTAACTGGTGTCCTTCGGAACACAGTACTGTTATCTATGTTTTTCAGCGTCCGGTGTATTCTGTAAGCACAAAGTCTTTGTATGAATCTTCATTTGATGAACAACTTGTCCCAAGTGCCATCTGACCGGATGTCACACCGCAATCTTATTTGCCATTAAGAATTCTTCTACGTGACATCTGCCCCCCCCCACCTTTTATGGCAGCGAATGTGGGACGGTCTCCTCAAAGATGAAGAAGAGACTCGAGGCGGCGCAGGTTCTATAGAAGGATGCTAAGGATATCATGGACCGAGCGTGTGAGCAACGATAGGGTTTTGCAGAGGATGCAAACAAGGAGGAACCTTATACTTAACATCAGGAAGAGGCAGCTGAAATTTCTGAACCACGTAATGAGAAAGGAGGGCTTGGAGAATCTGATACTCACTGGTCGAATAGAGGGGAAGAGAGACAAAGGAAAGCAACGCATGACATACCTAGCGAGTTTAAGCAAGTGGATGACAGAACATGGCCTGGGGGAAGTAGCAAAGGGAAAAACTTATTGTGCGCTACAAGGGATATGGGGAAGTGGAGAGCCATGATCGCCTACGTCCTGAAGGGACACGGCACTTGAAAAGAAGCCGCAGTCTTGGTGGCAATAACGAGTTTTCTGTTCTTAATGTCAAGTGCTATTAGGAAAATTGTCCACAGCACAATATCTGTAAATATATCGGGGACGATTATCAACCCAGTTTCTGATATATCGTCTCTATATAGGGGGGTTACTGCTTAAAATGAGTATGATGAATGAGTGAAAGAGGAAGCAGGATTATGGAGGATAGATAATGATTGATTCTTGACATGAAGAGATTAAGATTATGGTTTTCAGGAAAGCATCTACGCGGGAGTCTGTTTCACAATGTAGCTCTTGGGGATCTTTTCACATTTGGGATACAGAAGAAATAAGGAGGATTAAAGACTGTGGAAATAGCATGGCGCATCCTAGCAGTAACTATCTGAATCCGGAAAACTATGGAATGGAGCGCTCATCTGAACATTTACGATGGAAATAGTGATAGAGTGGAGAATAAGTCATAAGCGATAGACCATTTTTAGTTTAATCTAACTCTTGTAAAGCATGACAGAATGAAACGGGGACATCGTACAGCAATAAAATATTCTATTATTTTCCCAGTATCTTTATCAATGGATCACATTCCACTTGAAATTTGGAGAGACCCAAAAGACGTTCGAAGCGTAAAGACCCAGTGAGAATGGAACCGCTTCTTACCATTTTACCATTAACCCTCTACCTTGAGGAGCTCTCGAGACCTATATTGGGTGAAATTCAGTGTTAAAAGAAGAGTTTGAATAATTAAAAGTATACATTAAAATCCAGTCAAAGTTGACATAGTCAAATTCAATTAAATTTGTAATAATGCAGAATAGAGTTTTTTTTATTCCATTGGTACTTCGACGTTACTGAAAGAACGGAAGACAATCCAAATGAATATTTACCTATTTTTTCTGTAAATGACCTCGGCTTTGGATGCCAGCAAATACCGACCAGGTAGATTGGGTAGCCAAGAAACGAGATGATGACTCCAATCAACATTTCCGTAGGTTTCTGATAAATGCCCAAAACAAGGACAGCACTAAAAAACAGTACGTGAGAGATGGGCATCCACATTGGAACCTGAAAAATTGGAAAAAAAATGTAAGCATTTTAAAAAAAATGGTTATTATACATATACGAAGCTTATTGCATTAATAATCTTCTTTTATGTGCCAAGTACCTTCAGGAAGTGGGAAGTCACGGCTCTCCACTACTTCCTACATTATTACTCTAATTAACTCCAGGCCCTTTACCTTTGTCCCTTTTTTGTCATTCATTCAAACAATCATTAAGTAGGTTAATCCAAATTATTAGGGTTCTAATCTTGGGACATTTTCATTTGGTCTGTGTCACTGACTGTCACTAAGGCTCAATCTGTTACATCCCCCGTTTCTCTTGCATTCAATGTCTTGTGAGTGTCAAATTCTCTAGGCTCTCTTTCTTCGTTATATGTCCCAGAAATTCCAATCGCCTTTTCCGATTGTAAATATAAACTTTGAACGCAGTAATATTAAGTAATAAAAATCTCTCACATTAGTAAATAAAAAAAATCCCTCTCCTTTCTGATATATATATATATATATATATATATATATATATATATATATATATATATATATATAAAGAAATATACTCTTAAGGTGTGCTATATTTCTGGGATAAAGTGCTCAATATCAGAGATAGAGCGTGTGTAAATATAAAAGTGAACATTAAAGTCAACACTTAGAGTGGACAGGCTGTTTCATGATAGACGCAATCGTCAGGGCTTCAGGTTCGAATCCTGTCAAAGAACGAATATTTTCTATGAAAATTTCTCGGACATTCAGGCCAGTAAATGTTATTTAATACTGTTTATCATAAACAGAGCATTTGCTTAAATACTTGTATCTATAAATAACAACGTTAAACATAAAAATGTCTTTAATAAATAAATTGTCGGACCTTGTCCATTTCTTAACATATATATATATATATATATAATTTTCAAAACGTCCAAGTATGTGTTAAATAACATGAGCATCCTGCAATTAGCCAAGCTTAGTGAGTACGGCTACCCACCTGAAGACATGGTCAATCAGGGAGTGGTTCCTCTCAGGCATGACAAGACTCTGGATCTGGATAATGATCTTTTATTTCTAGTACTTTTTCTTTTAATAGCATATCTTGCTTTATTTCATTTATTAATTAACCAGTTTTTGGTAAGACAAAGTGGATTTACAGAAACATGAATCTCGACAATGCTATAAATTATTTGAACCTTTCAGTGCCAATGTTTAATTCCTTCACACCGCTTTTACCTGGGTTGACCAAAAGTAGAGTTAGAACAGATTCTGTTATAATACTCATTCCTCGCAACGAAATGTCTTTTGGCTTAAAGAAATGTCCATGTGCTTGAAAAGTGGTAACAGCGAGAGAGAGATCAGTAAAATATGGTGGATGTGGCAAAATCTCGCAACATGAAACTGGGCATTGTCACGAAGCAGAATTGAACCTCGCCGATTAACCAGCCAGTTGCTGGCAGAAAACTTCGGCAGTGATGCTCTGGTTAGATTTCCAGAAATAAATAATACCAAAGGCAGACCTCCAGATAATCATCAAAATCTTCTGTTGGTGCAATTTCGATTTTGGAAAGTGTTCGGGTCTGTTGTAGGTATGTGCTGGTGGAATGTTTAAGTTCGAAAACTCGTGTCTCCTGGTATATTTATCCCACAACAAAAATGGCGGATTTGGTATGCGAGTCCGGGTAATAAATGAACAAAGTAACTACAAAACTATATATATATATATATAAACAAACGATAAGTATGTATTAACAACACATGGGTACACATAGACAATATTATGTGTTACAAAACAATAAACATGAATGAAGAAAACATTTAAGCCAAAGTGTTTGTATAGAAGTAAGTGTAACAATCGTGTATGACACACACACACACACACACACACACACACACACACACACA
Organism: Acanthosepion pharaonis; assembly: GCA_903632075.3. NCBI lineage: Eukaryota > Metazoa > Mollusca > Cephalopoda > Sepiida > Sepiidae > Acanthosepion > Acanthosepion pharaonis. The sequence continues at coordinate 325,460 of CAHIKZ030000415.1, forward strand.
CACACACACACACACATATATGTATGCGTGCGTGTGAGAGAGTTCAAAATTCAACAGAGGACCAAGGGAAGCGAACCCGGCTCAGCGGCGGCGTTCTTATTTACGTGCGACCTACACCTGAAAGCTAGAGAGAGAAAAAACTGAAAAGAGAAACAGAATGTCACTCCCTATTTATAGGCTTCAAAGAGCGTCATCTAGCGACAGTTTTTTTAGGTAAGTAAGTGGGGTAACTCCACAGGTCCTTCGTCATGATCAAGCCATTAAATAAAGGATCAATTTCATGTGGAAACCATTTATCTAGTTTCTTCACTCTGCCAATTCTCTTGAGATAGTCCGATATTTTTGAAATGATAATACCCATTATCTGTGACATTTCTCTGACACATTGGCGTGGGTTTTGTTCGATTAGTATTTCCAGATGTTGATTGTCAATTGCAGATGAACTTCCTCTACCGCCTTGATCTCTATAACTCGTATCCCCACTGTAGAACTCCAGAAACCAGCGCCGTTCTGTCTGATCACAAGTGCATTTCTCCCTCCGTGCTCTCTTAATGTTGGCAGCAGTCTGAGAAGCATTATGACCAAGTTTGAACTCACGCCAAAAAAAAAAAGTAAACGCATCTCTTCTTTTTTCATGTTCAAGACGAGGCGTTTATAATATTTTAATCTAAATTCTGAAAGCGATTGATATAAAATTAACAGAGGGCGATTAAATAGGAACGAGTAATATATTTTTTATGAAACTATTAGAACACTATTAAAAGGTTTATTCTAAAATCGGACATTATTTTCTGATGAATCTAATAAATGTGCTCTACAAACCAGCTTGAAATTACCGACGTTTCAAACTCTCACCGGAAGACTTTGAAGTAATAATTTAGATTGGGGATAATAATAGTATAGTTTTTATGCTTTTTTCCGCTAAAAACTACGAATTATTTTCCTTTACAGTGTTTGGTTAGCTTGCTGAAGTGGTCATAATTCTACTAGTTTTATCACTGGATATGTTATTTTCTCTTTGAGTTTTCGTTCCTTCCATTTTGTTGCTGCACTTTAAAGTCGTCACGTGATGTGGTTTATATCATCTGGTACATTTCTTTCTTCATGATTCTGTAACGCCATTCCACAAGGCTTGAAGAACGATGGTCCTTGCGAAAACCTACAATCTTCATTCCCGTGAAAGCATTTTTAATCATTGATCTGAGACAGCGTTTGTATACAGCTGACAGTTTAGGTATTTCTGAACGGGTTTGGCGCTATGCATTTTGCAAAGTTAAAACGAAGAATACCACAGCTAACTTTGTGGTCACAAAACTGTTCTTACTAGACCGGCAGTCGTGTGTTAAACAAAAGCTAAAAGTGTTGAAAAAATAGACAAAACAAAAAAGTGACACAGAACAAGATAGAATTATTATTTTATCGGTAACATCTTTCGCGTAGATAAAATTTCAAGGAATTTTCTTAAGACTGTAAATAACGAAGGAATAGTTGAAATTACTGGTGAAATAGCGAGTGATGTGTATAGTGTAAGCCATGTGTCTATTGCACGTAGTGCTAACTTTAGCGTCCTATCAGGACATCAGCCTGAAATGAAAAAGAACTAGACTCTTTAGGTTCACAGTACGCATGCTCCCCGTTTTTTCTTTTTTTCACATCCCCAAAAGCTGAACAGGGGTTACTGCCGCTGAAAGGGTTTTTCACGCATGCGTGTCTGGTAAAAAACTTTAACGTCTACTACAGTTTCATCCATATGAAATTCTCGATGAGACTATCAATAGAGTGCAGGAGTGGGGAGTGTGACCTTTTTGATGGCACTTCGATTTATAGAGATCCCATGAATCTATATTATCACATATGGTATCTTAATCAAGGATTCTGGACTCAAAGGTTACCATGGAAAGGCAGAAAATAATATCAAAGAATTACTAAATTGTTGTAAACCCATGCTGGTAGTGTTTTGCTTGAAAATAACTTTGACTTTACCTTATATGGACGTTGTAATTCGGGTTTCTTGATCTTGTAATAAACCAAAGCAATGGCGATGGCTAACGCAATCAGACAGGAGATAAAACTGACCAAATCGAGCATGAACTGCATTCCACCACTGAATAAAACAATCAGTGACCAGACACACTGAAAAAGAAGAAATAAACAGGGTTTAGTTTCTTTTCAATTAATTACTGTGTACTAAGCGTGTGACACTATTTGGCACTGGCAAATATAACAAAAAGGGGTTAACTCAAAAACAAGCTCAGAACGAGACGAGAAGGGTTAATGAATAGAACGATGGACAGACCGAGAGAAAGAATGAAGATTTCTTTTTTTCTTTCAAAAGAGAAGCTAATTTTCTGAAACCGGAGGTTTACTAAAGAAAAGTGATATTTTCACAAAGAAGCCATGTGGCGATCATTAAAGCTGACAGTTGATTAATAAGGCTGTCCTCAGGCCCGGGTTACGAAAACACAATATAAAGTCTCTTTGTGTAACCTAAGGTATTTGGCAACGACCCTCGCGGGGTTTGGGATGGTAACTGCCAGAGAGGAAACCATCTGATAAATAACTGTTTCAGACAAGGCCAGGATGAGAAAATTTTGCGTAAGCGAAATTTGAAATGATAATTTTTAATTAATGACTATAACTTAAGCCACGCCAAACGGTCGGGAAATAGAGTAGTCGAAGGGTAACTAATGTGGCAGGCGCAGGTGAAATACCGAGGGAGGTGGAGGAATTGTCCACGCCCATTGGGAAGTATTGGTGTAAGATACCAAGAAGAGAAGGAGGAAGTTATTTGGGCGGATCGTTATCTGTGACCACTGCCAATAGAAAAAGGGGATCTCCCCAATTTTGGAGATGTAATTAATCGAATCTCCTAACCGCGTCATACCCCACGCTGGTTTTGGGTGAATATCGATAAATGCAAGAAATCGAAGCGACAGAAACAGTTGTTCCAGATGCCAATACGAGAGACGACAGTCTTTCCTGATATCACGTGACTGCCTACCTGAAGAGAAACTCCAGCATAAGCTTTGTGCCAGAAACCTTGTTCAGATTTAACTAAACCAACCGAAGCGTCCCGTTTAACTTACGAAGGAAGTGATCAATTTTAACGCCAAGACGAACCAAGCACTGCAGAAACAGAACGTGTATAAAAACATTTATTTTTATTCAAGTTGTTTTCTTTCACGTGTGACTTCAATCTGCCTGGACCAACCCAATACGACAATTCCCATCGATGATTCGATCTTTGTCAGCCTTATGATCACAACCAAACACAACGTGGGATAAGTTAAAGCTTGGGTCGAAGCAGTCAACTTATCGATCAGCCGTAGGTATTGGATATCGAACGGACCGACCGACCAACCGAGAAGAAGGCTACAATTAGCGCCAATGACCAAGGGATTTGACCCCGGGTTGACAACGACCCAAGAGCAACAGACAACCAAATCGAAGGCAGAAAACGGAAAAGAAAAAAGAGCGAAGAGAACCAAGAGACTTTTGGTCAAGGGAAAATATTTTTTTGACCGTAAGGTTCTATTAATCACCTCACGCGTTGGAAACACAGTGACCCCCGGAACACGTAACAGTTGGGACAATTTGCAGTTTTCCCTGAAATTCATCAAATTTTGTTGTTGCATCTCGCCAAGAGAATTTTTATTTATTACGATTTTTTCCGATTGGATTCGATTTGCCGATTTATTAGTACTCGATTTGCTAGTGGGGTAGCATGAGTGGCCACGGATCAGAAGAACCCGAATGCGGAGAGGTGGAGGGCGAGGTAGCAGGGCATCGGTTAACAACTTACCTGAGAGGATTACTTTGAGGACCCAGAGTTTCGGTCTTTGGGGGGAACCCAGGGGAGTTGAAGGACTGGTTGGCGTCTATCGGAAAGGGGCAGCTCATATATGAGCTGTCCGAGAAAGAAGCATTTAACGGGCTGGTATCAAAATTCATAGGGGATCACCTGGCCAGGGACTCCTGGTTGACATGGAAAGAATTAAAAGAGGAATACGCCGACGAAGGAACGGTAATTGATGCTATGAGAAGCCTCATTAAGTTAGTACAGATAAGAGGCAAAATTCCCGGAGAATAGAGAGTTAGAGCCGACAAAATGGCCACTCTAGCCTTCCCAGGGGAGGTAAGAGACAGTCCAGCCATACAAGCCCAGTTAGCTGATTTGTATGTAGAGGTGATCCAGGATGAGAGCATACGACGATGTGAGCAAAGAAGCACCGGTCAAGCTGTCGGTGGCTACTGCACTAGCCAAGGACAGCCAAAAGATTTGGGAGGATGTAAAGGGTAAGAGGGCACAAGTAGAAGGTCGGGACGTAGGCAGGCAGGGGGGAGGAAGACCCCCCCCCCAACGTGGGATAAAAAGTTAAAGCAGGAGAAGGTCGAATTGGAGAAATGGGAAGAGGTTCCCAATAGGAGGGCGTGAATGGTGGGACATGGCTTTTACAAGCCTACACTGGGACGGTTATGGCTAAAATGTTGGACCTAACATTATGAAGGTCATAGGTCAGTAGATTCTCCAAAAAAATAGGGATTTCCCCCGGATTTTTACGAACCCAGATGCACTAAGTGTGGTCGTCGTCGACACGAAACAAAGTGTTGTGGCATCAAAAAGAAGGCCCCACAACCACACGTTAAAACCCGCCTCTGAAAAACCAGGGGAACGCCAATGGGTCGCTCCAGAAGTAAAAAGGAGGGTGGTCCATGCAAGAAGAAAAAGAATGAGGTGTTGGGCAGGTGGCGGGATTAGCCACTTTGCCGCGAACTGCCCTGGTGTTGGTTCTGCGGGGAACCAGGATGCCTGAAAAGAGGCTGCCCTTATAGGAAAAGAAAACAAATTGTTAAATTTTCAAAAGATTGTCCTTGCTATAAGATTTTATTATCGATGTACTCTGGGTTCCAGCGATGATAGAAAAAAGCATGCGCACATTAGTGTTTTAATATTTTTCATTTTTACTATCGAGAAATGCATATCCATTTGGAAGTATCAGTTATGAGAAATTTTTTGAAGCAGAGAAAGCCTAAATGAAGCAAGCCTGGTTCCTGGGTATCTGTCTACTGTTATGCTCTGCGCATGCGGCTTCGTAAGGTGTGGATTGTTAAGAAACAAATGTCATGAAGGAATGTGAAATTAATTATCAGTAAAGAATTTAAGTTCAATTAAGCCATTGAAAAATAGCTATTAGTGATTGAAGAAATGAATGCGATAAAATTTTACTGGAATAAGGATATATTCCAAGGATAGAATAAGTTGGACATGATGAATCCAATAATAATTTATATGAATGAGGATGGACGTCGGAGATGATGAATCCAATGATAATTTATGGGAATGCGAATGGAAGTCGGACATGATGAATCGAATAATAGTTTACTTGAATTTAGATTGATACAGAAGATGTCGTGGGTTACTTTTATATGAATGAAATTGTATCTCGTGAAGAGTTGTGTGTACTACAGCAACTGCGTCCCGTCAGGGGAGTTTATGTCTAGAAGCGGATTTAAAATATGGAAATAAGTAGTCCGACTCTATAAAGGAAAATGATATGCAGTATATAACCAAACCCACTTCACCCGAATCTACAACGACGGTTTCTACTGTTTATGTTAGAATCTTTGAAGCGAGGAATTAGATGTTTTATTATTTAGAAGTTGTTATACATGATAACCTACTCGGAATTTTGAACCAGGCCCTTTATTCGATGTTCACATTCTGATTTCCATGCGTAGGGGAGATAACTCGTATCAATTAATACTCACTATACTTAGTAATTATGTGTCACTTGCCTGTTTCTTCTACCGAAGTAGAATATATGACTTTTCAATGCTACTTGATCCAGGGATTGAAAATAGCTGGTTTCCTGACAGTTGGGAGTTCAATCCCTGGGTTTGGTAGTGCTGAAAAGTCACGATCTAATTCGGTGGAATAAAATACAAATTTTTATAGTAACCAAATTATGTATAATAATGGATTATATGCAGTATATATGAACAATCCAACTAGAAAAATCGAAAATTAAATACAATGTATCTAAATACAAATTAGAGACATGTCATAAAAGATGATTCCATCTTAAATAAATCGACAATGTTTTGCGGCATTTTTAACATCAACTTCAGATTTTTCTTGTTAAAAAGTTGAATAATTCAACATTATGAATAAAGAATAGTGAATTTCATATCGTGTTTTTTATTTTCAAGACAGAATGAACAAAAATTCATGGATTTGGGCTACTAACTTAATTATGTACAATAATGGATCCTATGCAATATAGGTGAACAAATAGAAAAATTGTAAATAAATACAATGTATCTAAATACAAATTAGAGACACGTCATAATAGATCATTCTATCTAAAATAAATCAAGAATGTTTTGCGGCAATATGGCAATATGGTTTTCTTGTTAAAAAGTTGAATAATTTTAACACATTCAACATTATGAATAAAAAATAGTGAATTTTTTATAGTGTATTTTTCCAGACAGAATGAACTAGAATTTATTTTTTTTGGACAAAAAAGACCCCAGAAAATGTTTCATCCTTTAATAGTCAGTTGTTCCTAATTTAATTTGAGTAATAAAAAAAAAAAAAATATTTAAACGACTGTATTTATTTTCGATTAAAAATGCAAATAATTATAATCGTTTGAATATTTTTCCAAAACCTCTCTGATTTTATGCATAACTTTGTTTTTATTAAGAGCAGAAATATTTTTTCTTACTAAGACGCATTATGCCATTTTTTTTGTGAGTATACCTGGCTGAACGATTTCAGGTGATATGTTATAAATTTGCGAACGTCAAAAGGGAAGACAAAAATAAATGTTAAAAAGCATTTCTTACCAATATCCATATTGAAGGCCAAGGTGTTAAGTGTTTAATATGGAGCATCCCGAACAAGAGGGGAGCTTGTCTGTGTCGAGCAGCAGCGAAAAGTACCCTGGAAGATGAAGAAAGTAGATCAGTGTGAATAACATTTTATGCTTGTATGAATGTGGTGTAATGGTTAGCGGCTTGGGACAATATATCGGAGAGACGATTTCGAATCCCAGTCATTTTTGCGCAAATACCCTTGGGAAAGGTACGAATCCATATCTTCTATAGTTTAAATAGTAGAGCTTTGGTTGGTAACCAGTCTAGGAGAAGAATTCCGAAACAATTGGGCATGGGGCTATGGAAGCCATTGTTTATAGATGTAGCTCATTACTCCTCAGTGTAGTCTACGGCAGTGCTACTCAAAGTGGTGGTCCGCGGACCGGTGCCGGTACACGATCCATCAGCTACCGGTACACGGCCTGTATCCAGGCCATGCTAATGAATCATTTGAAGAATTGGTAGATGCTAGCCAAAAGGTACACCACCAGACCCGTCAGAATTTGTAATTTCGTACCAAAGTTGGTACTTTTTGCTTTCAAATGAAGGTTTTGGTACGATCGGTACAACTTTTACTGAAACTTAAAATATTTGTTTTTTATAATTTTTGTTTTTGTGTTAATAAGCTGTTTATTTTTTTTATTACTTTTTATATGTTTTGATAATGAATTATTTTTTTACAAAATAAATGGAAGATAAAAAATAGCCAATTTTTATTATATTCATTAAATATATATCGTTTTCGGTATAAACTAATATTACCACGAAATATTACAGGTACGTGACACATTGAAAAAGAAAATGACCGACCAAACATCAAAGTCCCTGGAATTTTTAAATTCACCGATAAAAGTAAGTTCAGTTTATTCTTTGAGGTAACTTTCTTTAACTTGTGGAAGACCATTGGATAGGTGGCGTTGACATCCACCCAGGGCGGCACAAGTCTGTTTACGATTAAAACTATATCCGACTAAACTAATTTTTTAAGCGACACGGGGGTAAACCGGGTGCGTCCTAATTATACAGGGTGTTCCAAAAGTCTGGCGACAATTGGCAGAAAACATACACTTGTGAAATAGCAACCAGGGAAAATTTACATGTTCCATAATTCACCCAATAAAATTTCTTAATATTATATTGTCACATACAGAAACATGATTCCATTTAGTAAATAGATATAAAATTTACAAGGTTATCAATGCTAATGAGACTTTTGAAATACCCTGCAGATGCCTCTGTATGCATTTTTTTATTTCTAGAAATGAAAGGAAGATGCCGTTAAACAAACGGTTAGTAAGCGAGTCTAATGTAAGCGACGATTGAGATAATCTGTATTTTATTTATATCCTTGGGGAAAAACACGAATCTTGTTCAAAAGGAATGGTTGGTAATTGAATGACAAAAATGGAAAATTTCTATGTAACACATTTTGTCTACTGAAATGTCATCGGACAAAAGTAATGTTCTTATCGCCTCCCTCTGTCTTTTTTACAAATACTTTCACGGTAACTGCTCCGATGAGCTGCTTTCGCTGGTTCCCAGACTCCATGAATTTAAGCGTTCTACTAGGCTGGCATCTCGCTCTCACCCTTTCACTGTCGAAACTGTTAAATGTAGCCGTCGTCTCTTCTACTCCAATAGCTTCATGTCTTGCACTTTTTGCCTGTGAAACTCCCTCCCCTTTTCCTGTTTTCCTGATAACTATAATCTCCAACTATTCAAATGTAACGTCAATCGATGTCTCCAGATGACTTGATCTATCCCCTATCCTTCTCTTCCTCCTTTCCTCTATCACTCCTATTTGCTCTCGCTTCCAACTCCCTGTAACCCCTTGCGTGCTAGTGGCTTCCCGCCTTGCTTGGGGTGAAACGCTTAAAAAAAAATTATATATATATATATGCTTGGGGAAGGGAGGTGTAAAAGAAAACAACTGTTATAATTATGCACCGAGTGCAAACGCTGAAGATGTAGAAACACTAAATTTTAAAATTTCTGGCGTCTGACGTGTCTAGACTAGCCGCTCAGCCGATCTCATTTGATTTTTTAACGCTTTTGTTTTTATCGCCACTTTTAAACATGTCACAATGTGATAACAGAAGATTTGTTACGAAAGGTGAAATGTTTAAGAAAATGAATTCAAATTTACTGCCGAAGTTTCAGAAATCAGTGCGCTTTCTGTACATTTTTGCCTCAGTAAATTATTTTCTCTTAATTAAAGCAGCATTTTTAAATCGAAATTAATAATCCATTCACAGTTATGTAAATTATATGAAAAAATTCTTCAGAATATTTTTAAGAAATAATAATTTTAGGGTCTGTATTTGTTTGTAAATTTTTTTTTTATAAATGGTAAAACAAAAGATTATTTCTCCCAAGCAACTTTTTAAAAACCAATTAACCCAATCAAGGTGATAAAGTCACTAAGACGCAAGGGTGCTACTGGAAGTGAAAGAGAAGGAAACCGGAAACGGAATAATAGTATAAATTTCAGAGTTTAGGCGGACAACGTTAGAAATATAGAGTTGAAGTAGAATTTTGAAGGAACCAGAAACCCAATCCTAAACAAGAAACAAGGAATAAACTTCAGACCATTAAGATTACATTCAAGCCTGAAACAGACCATCACTGCTCGGATTTGACCTTAATGTTCACTTTTATATTTACATACGTTCTATCCCCGACTTTTGACCATAAATACAGCATACCATAAAACTACATTTTTATCATTATATATACGAATACCAGGATGTAGATAAAAGAATACTGTTTACCATCCAGACACCACATTGGTTCTTGAAAATAACTGAAACGTTGGAAAATATTTAAACGAATATCAACACAGACATGAACTGCGGACAATTTTGATATATATATATATATATATATATATATATATATATATATATATATATATATATATATATATATATATTTTAATCATTTCACCCCAAGCAAGGCGGGAGTGTCACTGATTCGCAGGAGGGTACATAGAGTGAAGGTGAGAGAAAAAAAAAACTGTGTATTGGTGGAATGAGGAAGGGATATAAAAGATGAACGGTGTTTAACACATCAGAAGATGGCGATTGACGTTGCATTTAAATTTTTGAAGATTGTAGTTATCACGAAAGCAAGTAAAAGGAAAAGAGTTCCATAGGCGGGAAATGTGAGCCGTTGGAGTAGAAGTGGCGGTTACATTTATCTATTTCAACGGTAAATGGGTGGGAACCTAGATGCTAGTCTAGTAGCACGGTTAAATTTATGTATTAGATATATATAGTAAGCACAGAATATGCCTTGCGGTCTTGCTTTGGCAATTAGTTGGAGATTCGTCTCCAGCTCAGCTTGTCGAACTCTCTGCCTGCGGGCAGGGTGGAACCCAGACGAGACTATGGCGAAGGACAGAGTCTCGTCTGGGGTGCTAGACAGCGACCCGACCCCGTGTATACATGGTCTACGGGGAATTTTTGCCCGAGCCTAAGGGGTCAGTTTTGCCCCGCATTAAAAAACGACCTTGTGCCACATCCTGCCTCGCGGGTGAGGTGAGGTAAATAAACTTGTTTCGGAAATTGCCTGCTAACCAATTCCCTGTCTTTCAGTAGTGTATTCTCTTTTACAATAAACCTTTTTTCTTCCATTTATGTCCGTGTTGCTGTTCCTTTCACTCGAGTACCACCTTTGTCTCTTTGTAACATTCTTTAAGGATGCAACAGTCTCCGAACACGAATAATTTAGCGAACAGGTGTAGGCCGTTGTCTATATTATTGAAAATACTATCTTGCACGCAACAGTCTTGAGAGGAAGGGGAACGGAATGGAAAGAAAAGATAGCTGATTGAGTTAAGTAGAGAAAGACGGAGACACAAGTACGAGTAGTTTGGAGATTCAAGAGAGTTTTCCGTAGACAGCGGGAGATGTACGAGGACATAAACTCCCAGATCATGCATGTGGACTTTAAAATCCTTTGTAAGTAGAGAAAGGTAACCCGGAATCGAGATATCTGAGGAGGGGAATAGAATAATTGAGGTTAGTCTCGCAGAGAGCTAGAATATTCGCAGTCTTTTCTAAAAAGAACGATTCTGCACTGCAGAACTTGATACGAACACCACGAATGTTGGAGAAGGAAAGGTTAAGGGGTTTAGGTGATTATTGTTGACCTGGTTTAGGTTTATATGTTGTTTACAGGCATTATGTGTTATATTGGTAATGAGAAGGTCCTAAGGTAGTCATAGCAGTCGGCCATTTGATGTGACATATGCAGAAGGGAAATGGCGCAGACTGCAACATAATGTGTCCTCGACGTTGCCCACCGGAGTTACCTGCAGGGACACCCTTCCACTCGCGACGTGACACTGCAAGAATCCCGATATTATGCAACTGTTGATCAGAGTAGCTTCTCAAGACGCTACGCAAGACTTCGTGCTCCTAACAACCAGTTGGGAACAGCAATCAGAAAACTGCCAACCCGGTACTCTTAGTATGAAGAGACGTACCCACCAATCATACACGTCACAAGAAACTCATGACAGCACCACTATTAACGCCTGAAAAGATGAAAAAAAAAAAAACAAAAACAAAAAAAAAACGGAAACCCCTTCCTACATAGGAAACAAAGGGCGAGCCTCTACTCTTGTCCAATTGAAGGGGGAGGAGTATGGACAGGAAAGCCTATCTACCGTGTTTCATGGTATGTTAGAATCTCACCCTGTTTCTTTAACACAAACAGTAAAAAAAAAGTACTTCACGAGTCTTACTCGAAATTAAAGTATATTGTGGGTTAATATTTCCCTATAGGCTACCAGGAGGTACTTTGCCTAACTCCTGAATACTGTAATATGTAAATGAGAGAGATTTTATATACTATTAAAGGTGGGAGGTAAAATAAGAAAGTAGCAAGAATATATAATAGTAAAATAGAACAATTATAAGATTATCTTCTTTAATAAACGTTATGTGATGAATAGAAATAAGTTTCTACATGAAGTTTTGCTTTATTTTGACTGAGGATTATAAGATAGAAATAGTCGTACCTTGAATGACCCATTACGGATGCATTTAGGGCCCCAATCGAAGTGAAAGCGACACAGGCTGATATCATGATGGTCAGGGGATTGTAGAAGCGTCTTATGAAAAGCTGAAAAAATATCAATATATCTTTAAGATATCTATACCGTTCTATTAATATCAAAAATAAAAAAAATAGCAAGAATTGAAGTAGAGAAAAAAAAGAGAGAGAACGAGAAATATAACGAGAGAGAGAAAAGAGAGAACGCTGTAAAATAACGAGAAAGAGAGAACAGTGTAAGATAACGAGAGAGAGAAGAGCAAGATGGAGAGAGAGAGAGAGAGAGAGAGAGAGAAGAGTAAGATAGCGAGAGAGAGAGAAGACTAAGATGGCGAGAGAGAGAAGACTAAGATGGCGAGAGAGAGAAGAGTAAGATAGCGATAGAGAGGAGTAAGATAACGAGAGAGAGAGACAGAGAAAGAGAGAGAGAGAGAAGAGTAAAATAGCGGTGCAGAAGAGTAAGATAGCGAGAAAAAGAGAAGAGTAAAATAGCGAGAGAGAGAAGACTAAGATGGCGAGAGAGAGAAGAGTAAGATAGCGATAGAGAGGAGTAAGATAACGAGAGAGAGAGAGAGAGAGAGAAGAGTAAAATAGCGGTGCAGAAGAGTAAGATAGCGAGAAAAAGAGAAGAGTAAAATAGCGAGAGAGAGAACAGTAAGATAGCGAGAGAGAGAGAGAGGGAGAGAGAGAGAAGAGTAAAATAGCGGTGCAGAAGAGTAAGATAGCGAGAAAAAGAGAAGAGTAAAATAGCGAGAGAGAGAACAGTAAGATAGCGAGAGAGAGAGAGAGAGAGAGAGAGAGAGAGAAAGGGAGAGAAGACTAAGATAGCGATAGAGACGAGTAAGATAACGAGAGAGAGTGGGAGAGACGAGTAAGATAGGGATACAGGAAAGACAGCGAGAAAAAGAGGAGAGTAAAATAGGAGAGAGAGAAGAGAGAGAGAAAGAAAAAAGAGAGACGAGTAAGATAACGAGAGAGAAAAATAACGAGAGAGAGAAAAGAAAGAACAGAGAGAGAGAGAGAGAGAGAGAAAAGAGAGAGAGATAAAGAAAAAAGAGAGAGAAGCGTAACATAACGAGAGAAAGAGAGAGAGAGAGAAAAGAGAGAGATAAAGAAAAAGAGAGAGAAGCGTAACATAACGAGAGAAAGAGAGAGAGAAAAGAGAGAGATAAAGAAAAAAGAGAGAGAAGCGTAACATAACGAGAGAAAGAGAGAGAGAAAAGAGAGAGATAAAGAAAAAAGAGAGGGAAGAGTAACATAACGAGAAAAAGAGAGAGAGAAAAGAGAGAGATAAAGAAAAAAGAGAGGGAAGAGTAACATAACGAGAAAAAGAGATATATAGATAGAAAGAGACATAGAAAGGAAAAGAATGGCACCTCCGTATGTTTCTGTCTTTATAGAAAAGATGACGTAATTGCATTGATTTAAAGATTAACAAAAACCTGAACAGAAAAGTGAAAGCGACATTTAAATACCAAAAGATACTTACAAGAGCCACTGCGTTGGATTGAAGAAGTTCGCGTTTTGATATCAACGTCATATAAGCCAACAATGTGAGAATGTATTCAGTTATGGTGACAATGAATGTAATTGTCACTCCTCGAGGCAAATCCCTGAAATAATACAGAACATAAGATTATTTGGATACGGGCACAAGATGGCAAGACAAGTAAGTAAGATTATTCCCGGCAGCGGATTAGCGTTAAGAGAAGAAAATCCGATGGAACATTTCTAATGATGTCGGTCCCTATTTACCGTAGGTGTAAACATACAACGAGGCCCTCACCTAGCTTTCCACCGACCGACCAATGACGACTCCATTCCAGTTCGTGTGTTATGGATCGATCTCCACAATTTCCTGTCCTTCGTAGCTCTTAATAATTTGTGCCTTTTTGTTATTTCTTCCGCCATCCATTTACTGAACTTCCCTAAGTAATGTATGCGTTGTTTTCATCTATAACAACCTGCTGCAAGCTCACAAGGAAAGAAAAGACGAAAACAAATGCCAAGGCGAGAAATCATGACTAGGAACGCTGTTTTCAATATATTTGGGTGTTTATCAAGGGCTTTACTTGGTCGATTTGGGTTGGTTTGTAGGTAGGTAAACACCTGGGACAATCTGTCTCATGTTCCTCCCTACCAACTCTCTGTCCTTCTCAACATTACAACGCGCGGCTGGCAACACGAACGGGCAGCACTTGGACTACCCGAGAGACAGTCTGTCCTCCGGCAATGGCTAACTGAAACTGACTACAATTCTGCTCGACATAGATTTTGTCACAAATGTGAATGTGTATTCCTGGCCCTATTCTATAGAGCACTTTTAGGGCCGATGATCATGATCCTGTGGGATAGAGAATTTCCTACCCAAACAAACTAGTCTTGCAAATCGTTATAAATTTCCATCTTGGCCTACAGATGGAAAAACTTCAAAGACATTTATATCTCTTCTTGACAGAATACACACGTCATACTATATTCATCTTAGAGGTTTTATCGTATATCAGTAGATAGCAAACTGGTCTGTTTATTATTAACGTAACCCGTTTGATTCTGAGTGCATTTTTTACTTGTGAACTTAAACTTGATAAATATATATTTTCAACCTTATGACCCCCGCATGTGTGGGTGCGTGTATATATATATATATATATATATATATATATATATATATATATATATATATATATATATAATCTAAATTTACTAATCTAAAAATATGGTTCCATCGCTACACAGAGTTAAAGATTTTAAACTTAAATCTATAATTAAATTTAAGGTTTAGTTTCTGTTTTTGAAACATGGTAATTGGTGTGTTGATGGGACCCTAATTTTAAATTAGGAAATTTATAATGTTTTGACTCTACCGAATTGTATTGAGCATTGTTTTTTTTTTTAAATAAAAATAATTAATAAGAACACCGGATTATAAATCTTACTGTTCTTTCTCATTATTTTAAATATATATATATATATATATATATATATATATATATATATATATATATATATATATATATATTGTAATGTGGTCACCGTACGAAATATAACCTGTTACATGTGCTGGTCTCCAAATACAAAACACCTGTCTGGGTCATGAGTATCATACCAAGGGTACATGGCACAGTGAATAAAGGCGTTAGTTAGATCCAGTGACAGGACCCAAAGAGTGTGAGGCAGTGGAGAACTTGGAGTGGGAAATTAACAGGAGATAACTGATAACTGACATCTATTAAGCATGGCACATGGAACTAGAACAGTCTGCCCCAGTGAGCGAAATAATTCGACATTCCAACCACATGAATAAGTCCGGAGCGTACAACGGCCGAAACGTTGTAATAAATATGGCGACATAGTCCGAATGTAAATAGTGTACATAATACCTCATCTCAGAAATATAGACAGATACAAAAAGCAAGCTTTTATGTTCATAGTTGTATTTTGGTGGTTCGTAATGTGCTGGTCAACATTTGCATGAAAGGCACTGAATTTCGACATGTGGCAAGTCAATCTACGAGTAAGTGTGGTGCCTGTGTGACCGATGTAATAATTTAATACGTTTTTTGATTGTTGATATTGGAGATGTAATTTCTCAGAGTGTATGAATATTCATAAACTTTATTTTTACATAGTGGAGATTTTGAGGTCCCGTGACTTTTTGGTAATAATTAGATGTTTTGAACTGAATGTATGGATTATTTGATGTGTCTAGAGTTATAGGAATGTTTTATTTACCAAACACTGTCAGCATATTGAGACCGTATATATATATATATATATATATATATTAAAAAGAAGAGAAGAGAGGTGCCGCAAACGTTTTTGGTTGTAATGTGTTTTTTTTTTGTTTTTTAAATGTTATGCTTTATTTTATGAAAATAAAGCATAATATTTAAAAAAAAAATCCACATTACAACCAAAAACGTTGGCGGCACTTTCTCTTCTTCTTTTTTAATATACATACTTTTCTCTCGTTGGAACCACTATAACCTTTCTTTTTTATATATATATATATATATATATATATATATATATATATATATAATGAGACATGTTTCATTGAATAATTTAGACAAGTTTTGTCTACTCATTTTCAACTGGATTCTTTCATATACACGGAATAGATTATTTTTGGTGTGATTGTAGAGGGCCGTGTGGGTTTGAGTGTTGTTGTATTAGAAATACGTACGTTTATTTCCTGCTAGAAGAAGGTCCAACTACAAAAAAATGGCGAACTCAAATTGAGTCCAACAGAAGATGTCAAGAAGACAAACGAAACAAGATATATATATATATATATATATATATATATATATATATATATATATATATCAACAAATATATGTATTAAACAATACAATTTTACAATTTTACATTTGGGTTTTTTCTTTGGTGAATGTTCGTACGTACATGCATGTGTGTATAATTTTCATCGCGTTTTCCCAAGACTAGGCAAAACGTGGATTTCTACGAGAGCTTACATTGTAGAAGTGTTCGCTGAAATGAAGAAATGACAAAGAGAACGAGACAAGAAGTCACCCAGTATTTATAGTGTAGGGAGAGTGACCTCTAGTGTATAATTAGGGAATTAAGGAAAAGCTAACACCGACATGATCCTTAAAGGAAGAAAGAAAATTACCGTTGATACATATTATCTATTCCGAGTACTTTCGACATTAGCACAATCACCAAAAATCTTGTCCGTGAATATGAAAGGAACCAACTGAAAATAAGTAGCCAATACTTGTCTAAATTATTTAATGAAACATGTCTCAATAAAAACATGCTGTCAAAATATACGATATATATATATATATATATGTGTGTGTGTGTGTGTGTGTGTGTGTGTGTGTGTGTTTAAACACTTACATGAATAATAGTGAGCAAGTGACGGCAAACTGTATAGTGACATGCTTCGTTCTGAGAAAGAGCTTATTCAAAACAAAATAACGCATTATTCGGACAGTTGTCCCCATCTTTATTACCATATTAAATATGGCAATAAAGATGAGGACAACGGTCCGAACAATGTAAATAGTTACAATACCTCAGCTCGGAAATATAGACAGATCCTGGAGAAGGCCAGGGCTTAAAATGGCCAAGACGTCGTGAGTATGACAACAAAGGTTTTCAAAATAAAACTTACCTGGCCGGGTTTTCCATTTCCTCTACTAGACTCATCACTACCTGCCTGGAACGAAAATGATGTTTAGAGATTTAAGGCTTACTGATTTATTTTGGATATCGTTTCGAAATATATAACGTATATTTTAGCTGCTTAAGCGTGTACATTTCTCTGTATTCCGTAGACTAACTTGCTATTTGTCTGCTCTTTTTGATGACTAAACTAGTGGCACTGGTGTTTTTGTTAGGATAAGCCAAATAATTCTTGATTAATGCTGTCTGTAATTTGGGTATACACGTTATGAAATGGTAATGAGCGAGGACTTACAAAAATAAATGCTATGCCGAATAGGATCTTTAGTTTAGGCACTACGGTTTTGAATACATTTAGCAAATAATTAGATACATTCAACCCAATAATGAAATTCGACTCTATTTAGCCTTTTGCTTTACATCGTCGTTATCATAATGCCGAATGTTTTTACATCAAAAAGTGATATCCATTGATTTTTGTTGTTAAATTTTACGTCTGTTACACCTCAATGCCCACTGTCCCATTTTGTGGGCTAGTGAACATTAATGGGTTATAAGTTTGTGGGCTAGTGAACATTAATGGGTTATAAGTTTGTGGGCTAGTGAACATTAATGGATTATAAGTTTGTGGGCTAGTGAACATTAATGGGTTATAAGTCTGTGGGCTAGTGAACATTAATGGGTTATAAGTTTGTGGGCTAGTGAACATTGGGTTATAAGTAGAAACCTATAATTAATACCGGATTATTTTTTAAATTACGGTTTTCTAAAATTAATTAACACTGGATTTTACAGTAAATTATCAATATTAATCATAACAAAAATATGGCCGAAAGCTTTAGAGCCGAAATGCTTAAGCAATGTCTACACAGAATCTATACGTAATTTTTCTTGTACACAAAAAATATTTTTGGTAAATTTGTTATAAGTCTTTAACAAAACGAAAATTCCTCATCACAAAAATTCATACAGAACTTTGAGAAATAAGTTATAAAATGGAAAATAAATTATTAAAAGCATCAACAAAGCATCAAATGTAACATTTATAATTACAAAATTTAAAACATTTAAAAAGTTTATTTTAAAAAAGACAAAATAATAGATTAGATATAACAAGATATTTTTAAAAAAATTGAATTTTAAAAGCTGAATATGCAAGTTAGTAACCTTCAATAAGCAAGAGTCGATAAGTTGGGACAGATATAAGACATATGCTGGTAGATATAAATTACAAAACGCTCGTGCAAAAAAAAAAAAAAAAAAAGAAAGAAAGAAAGAAAAATAGCACGTTCACAATTCTGCTCAGTTATAATGGACACAGTACCTCTCCTTCAGAAAAAGGTTACGGTTAATCCGTGGCTGGTGAAGCCTCACAGTAGGAAAATACCGAGAAAGTTAGAACAGATTTTCTCCCTAATCCCATGTACGCGTGGCGCGCCCACTTAAAACCCGGCCTTGTACTATGTTCCATTCCGTCCCAGTGGATGTCCGGATAAATTTATATTATAAAAGAAAGGTCGATTCATTGTCTGTCACACACTGTGATTGACTTTGCATGTGCATATGTCATGTTCGGTTTGGTTGTTTAGCGGCAACCTCTATGATTTGAATATATTTTGAACACAATTTTATATCTTCAACTACAGATACTTTGTACATCATTTTATGCTTTTAGAGTAAAACGTATATTTTTATAGATATATACTTTGTAGATGATCTATTGTAGGTGTTATATGTTTTGTTATAAACCTATTCCTTTAAGGTAGGACATTATGTTAAAATTGGGTACATTCAATTAAAATGTGTTTCACCGTGAGTGCAGCTGTGCATGTTGGTTGACCTTCTTTCTTCAGCAAGTATGAACGTGTGGGGGGATGTGTGGTCCAGGTGCAGTCGAGATAGCATATGTAATATGTTGTGGTGTCCTCCCTCTAAAAGTCTATGTTGGACTCTTCCGCCTACTATAAGATTCGTAGGAGAGAAGGCCTTGGGGGATCAGTCGACCAGGCTGTTCGTAACTGTCAAACTCTCTGCCTCGGCAGAGAGGAACCCGGACGAGGCTTTGCCGCAGGGCAAAGTTTCGTCCGGTGAGGTAGACAGTCCCTGAACCCGTTTATGCGGGTTCTAAGGGAATATTTTTGGCCGAGCCTACGGACTTGGAGAACCCACGGTAAACTCGACCTTGTGCCACATACTTCCCTCGTGGGGGGCTGTTAAATATAACAGTCGACTAGATTGAACGTTGGGTCAACCGACACACACTCACTAGTCGTGTAATACTCTTCTGTTGTACTTATTGTTTAATATATGATATATCTGCAACATTAAAATATAATGAATCCTTTTCAATTAAATATATGTGTCTGTGTGTGCAACTTTTTATAGTGCATAGAGTACAAGGTGACCCGTGGTAAACGTACTGATCGATATGCTATGCTAATAATCTTGTTAGTTTTTACGTGTACTGTAGTGGTTGGTATTTCATCCGTTTAAGTTTCTTCGAAAAGATATATAATTACCGCTGTAGAAAAAATAATAATTCAGTGACGTGACACAGCGTGAGAAAAAAAAAGAACGAAACCAAATCTTTGAGATTCAAATTTTTTATGAATATAATAGAAGAATGAGAAGAAAGAAGAAAAGTTTACAATAATGGTGTTGCAAAAAATGGTATTTTGCGGACTTATCTTGTCACTGAAAAAAGACGTCCTGTTAACTGTTCTTTGAGATCTTGTGATTTCTTGTTGTTGTGGTTGTGGCAACGACGTCTCGGTGTCCGGTCTTCCTGAGGATTGGGAAGATATTTCTTCATGTGGAGTAGTCGCTTCAATCTCGGATTCCACAGATCTGTTAGTGAAGTATTTTTTTGTACGTGCTACTCGTTGAAAGCCAACGCGGGATAGAGAAAGAAAGATTTAAAAGGGGCGCGTAGATTGGGACGAAGCAGCTTCAGTAAGGAGCCTTCTGATTGGTTTCTTCAGCCAGTCACAGGGATCGCTGTAACAATGCCAAGGGGCTCGTTCAAAGGGAGGTTACTCCGAAAGACTCGTAATAATTTCAATAGTACTTATATTAATAAAACAATTGATTAAAAATAAAAATCAGATAATAGAGTCAAATTTATTTATTTTGAAATTTTTTCCATGTCCTGTGTTTGTGATTATTTATTCAATAATATCTAATGGTTATTTATTAAGAAGTATTTTTTTATGTCATAATCTGTAACCAATAGTCACTGTGTTCTTTAATAGATTTTCAGTAACCTGAACGTGTGAATGAAGTGATTGTCTGAAAGTGACAGGTCTCACAAATTAGTCCCCGAGGAAGAAAAAAAAAATGAATAGTTTTGTGGTTCTCGTTTGTAATTTCTTCTTGACTGTGCTCAACTTCATTTGGAGATTCAATATGGCGGCTTCGTCTACTAGTGTTTTTTCTCTCTCTACTGTGTTTGCCAACATGTATACAAGATAGCATGCTCCAAATACCTAAAGCAGAGGGCGTGCAAAGACAGACATGGAAAATTATAGAAGTAATGCCACCCCACCAAGTTCACTGGAGGTAGTTCTAACAAATAAATATAGAAATAAGTTTACAGATCAAGATGGCCACAGAAAATAAATTTAATAATGAAAAGAATGACACTGGAGCAAAATAAATTGATTTTGTTTATTAATGTTGACCTAAGAGTAACTAAAGGTAGAAAGTTACCGAAGAAGGTTGTTTTATACCCGGTGAGAGTAAGAAGTGCAGTTTATGAGGATATGTGACTAAGGTAACGGTTAACACTAAACGTGAAGCGATTAAGATTATAGTGGTCGGCAAATCATGCTTTCGGGAGTCTGTTTCACAAAGTAGATGTCCGTGGGAAGAACCTGTCCGAGTGAAACTCACTTCTTATTAATGGAATACGAAGGAAATGAGGATGATTTGACCCGGTGTACCTGGCATGGAGGGCCTTATCTGTGAAGATCAGAATGGGTGAAAATAAAGAATGTAGCTTGTCAAGACATTTACTATAGAAATCGCGATAGAATTGCGACAGGCTCAACGTTTCATGTGTTGGAAAGGAGTTGTTGGAAGAGAATTAATTCATTACCCACAAGGATGCGTAGACACTCGACTGGCAAGTGAGGACTTGGCAGCTCCAGCCCAGATATGGAAGCAATACTCCATTTTCGGTCTGATCTGGATCTTAGGATTCAGGTAAGTACTGGAACGTTACAAAGAACCAATCATTTTCCTAGCATTTTTATCAATGGATTGAATATATGAGTTTCACTTGAGGTCTAAAGAGAACTTAAGTCCCAATAGGCGTTCCCCTTGAGAGAATACCTGTTCATCGCGATAGGAAAAAATTCAGGGCCTACTCGGAGATTAGGGAAATGTTAATCGTTTGGTTTTAAAAAGTTATTGAATGCGAAAAGCCAGTCCCCACCACCACCATTGAATTGTTAAAGCTGGGTCAGAGTAGTTTTCAGCTGGCAGTCTGTGGTCATTTAGAATTTTGTTATTGTTTTGAAATATAACCATCTACCTTGAGTGGCTCTTCGGCCTTGTATTGCGTGAATATTAATATAAAAATGAGAAATGATGAACTAGACTGAAATATTTCAATTGACTATTGCTCTGCTGACAGGAATCTTTCCTCGACACTGATAAGCATCGAAAGATGTCATGGTTTAACCATGTCATACGGCCTCTGAAAGACCATCATGCAAGGCACTATTGAAGGCGGACGCAAATGGGGACGGCAACGCAAAAGTTAGACAACATCAAAGAGTGGACGGACATGATAATGACGGAACTCCTGCCAGCCACCGCCAACAGATTATCCTGGATGAGGTGGTCTGTTTCTGCTGCCCTTAGGCCCCCCCCCACTCCGATGATTGAAGCAGTCAAAGGACTCCTAGCGAATTGATGATAGCTATACATTCTTTTGTTGATGAAAGCTTTGACGAGAGTAGATGATTTACATCATCAGTTACGTGACAAAGGGAGGTAACTATTATGACACCTTTCTTCGTAAGTGTTAACAGTATGGGTGTTTCGACGTGGTGTAATGTTTAGTCAAGCTTGTCTCGCTAAATCAATTATGACTGAAGTTATTATTCGATCCTCACTGGGTGCCCTATACTTTCGGCCATGTGCCACGTCTAGGCTCCGCATTGAAAATTAACATAACTGTTAACGGCAATCTTGATAATCCCTCTCTAGTGGGATTATCCGTACTGCTGAAAGCTATCGCGTTTTTGTCTTTGCCTTCTTTTACAGACATATTATCTGGACACCATGTTTAACCCCACTTTTTTTTTTTACAATTTCAGGTGGCTGAGTTTTGAATTCATCCTTCATAAGAGTTCATGATCGTTTCGCGCTCACATGGGAAGGATGACCTATTTTATACTAAAAAAACCACAGGCCCAACGTTGCTACTCTATCGCTATTTCCATGGCAAATGTTCAGATGAGCGTTACTCTTCAGTTGTATCCGTTAAGACCTACACAACCAGGACTCAACATGCTACGTACAAGGATCCGAATCATCCATATTTACTCTTTATACCAATTGTAAGGAGGAAGTTTCCCTTCAGACAGACTCTGTAGAAAATACACGCACTTGGATGCTTCCTTGAACACTACACCCCTAACCTCTTCCATTCAATGGTCAATCGTTATCTACCATTCTCATTGGCATTACTTCCTTCTTGCCCGCCTTACATTTATAATCATACACTTCATTCAGTAACCCTGTTCTATGAGTGGCTCTTGAGCATTGTATTGGGTGAAAAAGAAAAAATAGTTGTCTTAATCTTAGTTTAATTATCAACAATGAAAGACCAGTTTGCTCTTTTATTTAACCCATAGCTGAGGGTGAGAGAGACGAGTTGGATTCATGTCTTTGCATAAACGTATTAGTAAAAATGTGAGTTTAATGTACTCGACCAGAATTTGAATTCGGCTCGCCGATTTTTCTTTCTGAATCGCTAACCATTTTACACATCCAAATTAATTATAAGAAATTAAAAATTATGAAAGACTTGACGGAAGCGGGAAGAGGACACCAGGCAGACACAATCCACATAGATCAGACGATGGGGCGATAACCAAAGATTTGAGTCTCTCCAGGATGTAACCATGGCACTATGATTGTTTGCTTTGTAGTCTCAGGACAGGTGTTGCCATGCAGCAAAATTTACCGTCGACTTCCTTGTTCGAATTCCCAATGGATTTATTTTCTTCCAAATTATGGTATATATAGCATTTCTTTCAAAGCTGCCCAGTTTCTAATTTTCAATTTCTGGGAGCCTTCAGGACCTTAAGAATTATTTTTTGAATTCTGGCTCATTATTCTTGACTCACGCTTGTTGATTTGGACACCTCTATGGCTTATTTAATGCTGAAAATTAAATATTTTTTAACAGAATTGTATGCCTTCAACTACAGATAAAATGTATTAGTCATTTGCCATAAATAGGTATTGGTTTGGTTTGGTTTGTTTTAAGGCACCTCAATGAGTTATTTAATGCCGACAAAATTTTTATTGCTGGTAATACGTTTTTCTTCAAAAATCTTTTTTCTGGGAATATTTTTCCTTGAACAAATCTATAGCTGGTCATATTTTTTCCTGTATAGCTGTTTGTATTGCTGGTACTTTTTTAAAAGTATTGCTGATAATAATTTTTCCTTCAAAAATTATTGCTGGTAATAATTTTTTTTATTACAAAGTATTTCTGGTATTGAAACCTATTTTTACACAAGTTTGGGTGTTAACTATTTGCCCATAGCTGGGACCCTAACAGGTGCTACCACCCCGGGTCAGGGTGGACCTGAGAACACTAGCAATTAAGAGGAGGTTCCACGCTCCTCAAAACCTCCCGATCAGAGGCCTTGCTGCCGGATGTAGTTTATCGTCATACCCAGGACTAGACTCGCGCTTTTATCTACAGCATCATCGATATTGATATGATATTGTTTGTAATGAGGAAAGTAACTGTTGGATTCCTAATTCAGCAATAACAGTTGATGGAATTAGAAAATACGGAAAACTGCTTGTCACCAGTAAAAATTTTACAAATTCAGTGTATTTGGGCAGCAATTGTTTTATTAAAAGTTTGGTGAAAAACCAAGGAAAGTTCTGTCAAGAACTATTTCTTTATATTTTCTATACTTCAGTCCATTTTCCTGGTTTCCAGTAAAAATTTAAATATAAGTTGTCCGATATCTGAGTATTTGCGAAATTCGTAAGCCATTATCAAGATTTACTTAAGTGTATTAACTTTGCATATATCAAAAAGACAGATTATATTTTTTTCAAATATCACGACTTCCCACGTCATGCTTTTTTAAAGTATCAAATCTTGTGTAGTTTTAGGACAATACCTATGAAACAATTAAATTCATCACTTACAAAAAACATCCACTATGAACATCACTATCGATAAGAAAAAAAGCAAAAACAACAAACCAATATTGTCTATGAATTAGCTTGGAGATATCTCCAATAATAATTCAAATAACACATACATTAGCTACACAACCACTACATTATCACATCGATAATAGTTCAATTACATCGCATGTCATCAAACAACAAAGCAACAGAAAAGCCGATAAATCATTACCAATAATATAAAAATACGATATTACAAACACTAAAAGCATTAAGCACTAAAGACAACGACATGACATGAATAAAATTTTATCAAATTTACGAACAAACATATTAAATATATTTGATAATTAAAAATAACATAAAAGAACGATACAACACAAACTGACGCGTTATCTGAAAAAAATATATACAAGAAATGTTAGACAACTTTTTTGCTGAAAGGAAATGTGAAAGCGGAATATCAAAAATCATAAAAGGAAAAAATACTTGCGTGTCAGAGCAGGCAGCCATGTATGTGAAAAGTCTTGTCTTTTTGGCTCTATCTTCTATAGTTCCACAATATTTGTTCCTAGTTTTGAAAGTCTTAAAACTTAATTGTTTTATAGCCTATAACTTGGCATATTTATAAATTTCTTGAGGTTCTTTTCTTTTCAAGTAGTTAAATTTTAAAATGGTTTTCAGTTTCAAATTTTACTTATTTTGATGATGTTTTATTTTTAACACATGTTATTTTTCTACTAATGTTCACCCAATACAAATCCCAGGAATCACTCAAGGTAGAGGCTGACTGTGTGGCATTGTATGAGTGTAAGAAAAGACAATAAGTGCAGTTCATGAGCTTATCTAAATAAGGTAACAATTAGCCCTAAACTTGAATAGATCAAGATTGTAGTGACCGGGAATACATCCAGCCGGAGTCCATCCCACAAAGCAGCAGTTCTTGGTAAGAAGCTGTTCATGTCGAACTTATTTCTCACTGATGGAATACGAAGGAAATGTGGATGATGCACCATTGTGTTCGCGGCATGGTGGGTCCCAGCTGCAAATGTCAGAGTTGGTGGAACCAAGGAATGTGCCTCGTCAGAACCCTTTCCATGGAAATAGCGATAGAATAACGAGAAGTCTGCAACGTTTCGTGTGTTGGAAAGGGGTAGGGTGGAAGATAATTAGTCACCCACAAGGCCGCGTAGACGCTTTTGAACAATCAAATCAGGCAAGTGAGAATTAGACAGCTCCAGTAAAGGTTATGGCAGTAATACTCCATTTTGATATGCACGCTACAGATTCCCGACAGCTGCAGGTTTTCTTGATGAGAAAAAAAGAGTCAATTGTCGAATGCAGATTTTATATTCATCACGATTTTCACAAACAAAAACGTAATTTGTCCATAAACAAATCTTGAAGCAATAAAAGCACCAGCAATAAAATTTGAGTAAATTTCAAAGATACTTGTATAATTTTCTTGACACCCTTGGAGTCAAGAACTTCTCCATCAACCTTATAAAAAACCTTTACCTTAAGCTAAGTGTATAAAAGATTTGGAATATTTAATTGTACATTGAATATTCCAAATCGTTTATAGACTTGACCGTTTAAAATTCTTGAATGATAGTCTGTTAGATATGAATTCTTATCAGTTAAAAAAAATACTAAACTGATTTAATTCAACATTGTGGGGGTACGCGGACCACTTGTTGGGAATTTACCGTCTCGTATTCTCCTTTCAGAGAGTTAAGCTCTGTTTCAATAATTTAGATTGAAACATTTTCTTGAGAAAATACGATTTTATAAAAAAATATGATTTTATCAAAAAAAAAAAAAAACAAAGAAAAAAAAAAAGAAAGATAAATTATTTAAAAAAAACATAGAGAAAATGCTGGATATTTGAGACACAAAGAAACTATCAACGTATAGCGATGTTGGTAACTTGTCATACTATAGTATACTTCCAATAAAAAAAATCCAATTTAAAAGTATAATTTATTTACATTGTTATGAAGATTTTTTTATGTCTCAGTAAAATTGAATTTTTGCGGATTTAACTTTTCAAAGGAAAACTATTTTAAATATTCATAGAAATGGATATCTGTACGATAGAAGGAAAGTTCATATACAGAGTTCTGTAGAAATACCTCCCACATAATGGTAAGACATTTGTGGTAATGGTGTCTTCATCTAGCTAATGTCTTACTATTATCTGGGTGCTATTTCTGGGGGGTATATGCGAGAGGTATTCCTTTCGCATTTTGTATGTTGTAGGGGGTGTAGAAAAGCAATTATCTCCCTTTTGACAGGAAGAGTTTACTGATGTCTTAAGAGACCCATAAGAGTCATGTGACAGCCCATTGGTGAGACTTTTTCGCATAGTATGCAGCACAGACAGTCACCGAATATATTGACTGGTTTCTGTCATTGAATTAAGACTATCTATTAATGATAATCCAATTAGTGATACGCAAGCTATGTGTGACTAATAACTAAATCAATCACACAGGTATCAAGTTTTCAGAAAAAAAACATCTTCTTTCATCTGAATGAAGAAGTCAAGAGTAAAACCTTTTAGGGTTGGTTGGTTGGTTGATTTTGCTTAGCAGCATATCAACCTCTATAGGTTATTTAATGCCGAAATCTAAATATTTTGAATGCAGTTGTATGCCTTCAATTACAGATAAAATGTATTGTTGGTCATTTATATATATATATATATATATATATATATATATATATATATATATATATATATATATATATATATATTACTGGTGTTTTTACTATAAAAATTAATTTTTATATTTTCATAGTGTTTTGTTTTTGTTGTGGTGGGAGGTCACTATTTGCTCATATCTAGGACCTTAACAGGTGCTACCACCCCATCCCAGGTTAGACCTGGGAACAACAGCAATTAAGAGGCGGTTTCACGCTCCGCAAAACCTCCAATCTCTCGATCAGATGCTTTGCTGCTGGATGTAGTTTATTGTCGTACCCAGGACTAAAAACCTTTTATGGTTACCCGCGTACTACGAATGGGCATCCATGGCATCTTTTGTGGGACGGATTTTTGATATGCTACTGAAATCATTACACACTATCAACTTAAATTTTAAATATTACCGCAAATTCTATTCACTGGTATATCAGTAACAAGCTCTGGTGTCTAAATCCCTATTCACCTGTAGACTGGGGCGTAATCACCGACCTGTGGTAAATGCAAATGGCGGCGCCCAGTGTTTACGTTCAAGCGTGCATTTGTGTGAAATTTAAATCATCAAATGAATGAGTTATCAGCCTAGTTGCTGTGGATTAAACAGATAAAAAAAAAGAAAATCAGCCAGTGAATGCTCAGAAAATATTCGATTTACTTAATTCCTGAATTGAAAAGATTGAATAAGAGTAATTACGGTGGGAATAACATGGTGCCAGCTTCGAGTTTATAATAGCGACGGAAATGATCTGCGACAAATTAGAATTCGATCTAAAACTATATGAAGAACAAGATAGGGAAGACAGAATTGGGTGTCAATCCAACGATGCCGGAGAGAGAGAGAGAGAGAGAGAGAGAGAGAGAGAGAGAGAGAGAGAGTCTGTTAAAAAGGACAGAATAGAAACATTTTAGTCACAACATTTGATTTGCTACTGTGAGCTCCGGAAGCCACGAATATGATCTCTGGAAACCCAGAGACAAGGTTTCAAAGGATTAAATAATATAAACCTTGAGGTTGCATCGTGGCCGGAAAGTTGCAGTTTTCCAACCAACAAGGTTGGTATTCGTGTTCAGGTTTAAGGCTTTCGAATGATAGGGTGATCGGTGCAACACAGTCTTTCTCCTCCAAATCGGCACGTTTGGTAGACGTGTATTTCTCATCAGCACAATTGGCCGGTATTCAAACTAACTAGAGTTGCCGATTATCTTGCATTTTAATACTGAGGAACGTCACCCGTATTAACCGATGTGTGTCTTAAAATGCAGGACAAAAAAGTCCCGCGTTTTGTGCATCGATGATTCTTTTTGAAAATTACGCGTAAATTTTTGCCTTTTCTCTCCCTCTTTTTAAGATGTACTTAATAAACACGAGCATAAATCAGTTTCGCTCTAAGATTCTAATTGAACGGTTATTTTGTACTGACCGTTTAAAATTCTTGAAAGATAGATACGAAATCTTAACAGTTAAAAATACTAAAACTGGTCTAATTCAGCTTTTTGGGAGATGCGCTGACCATTTGTTAGGAATTCCAAGTCTCATATTCACATTTCAGGAATTTGGTAATTCTAGGACCAAGGTAAAATCTATTGCATTTTCGTGCTGTGCAGTAGAAAGCTAAGCTTAATAAATATCAAATGCATGTGTGCACACCCGGAAGTAAAATAAGGAATCAGTGAGATTTTTTTTGTTGCTTTTGAGTGGAATGTGGATTTTCCGGATAATCCACCAAAGCCTTGGAGAAATAGCGCAAAGCGTTTTGAGCTTATAAATTAATCCACGAATGTAACTTACCACCCGCCAAATGCAAAAACGGAATAGAATATAGAGAGCGCCAGTTTTCCTGGATCGGTCACTGTACTTTCAAAAAAGGGTACGATATTTTCGATGTGACCTGCAATGAATTTATACGAACACAATCTTATCAGCTAATTTCTTCAGAAAATCTACCGTTGCGCTTTTATTGTATAGTGACCTTAAACATAGTATCAGTAGCAGCCCTAAAATAACACTTATCAACAGCAGCTCTCGAATATAAAAACACATCAACTCTGAAGTGAATTTCTCTCTTCTGGGTTTTCCTCTTTCGAACTGGTGTCATGAACTTTCTACGCTGAAACTAAAAGAGCTGTGAACGCTATACACATGAAACACACCAAACAAAGAAATTCTTGCTTTAAACTTTTCTTTTGTTAATTTGTTTAATAAATGTTATCTTGCATTGCAAATCAATTGGTCTGTTATTTTGTGTATGTATTCACCATCATTATTTCATGTACTATAAAATGTTCCCATAAGAAACCTTATGCATTTAAGCATTGAAATAGCTAATCACCAAAATTGTATCGTAAAACTGAATTTACTTGGCGTTACTTCGTAATGGTGAGATGAGCAGTTTCTATACAGAAAACTTTCAACATTCATTGACCGAACAGATAGCGTTACTGCCGATTAAAATTTACAAAATCTATTAAAACAATTTTTCAGGAAAATACATTTCTTAAGTTATTGCCCTTTCCAGATTGATGGGAGTTTCCTTCCTAACTTTTTGTTCGAAGTACTTTAGAACGTCAATATATGAATTATTTCATTATTTTCTTTTCGAGTTTACTTTCCATTTTAGTTGTTACTACTTTTCAACGTCCTCCAGTGATTCAGTTTTTTTATTATTTGGTACAGTTCTTAGTGATTTTGTAGCGCCAGTTCACGAATTTCGACCCCCCACAAAAAAACTGTCCTCTCCAAGATCTACAGGTTTCACGTAGGCAAGACATTAGATACTTAAATTATTATTTTTTTGTTTGTTAATTTTTTAGTCAATTCATACGCAAAGTGTTACAAGACAAACAGAAATATTCTTACCTTCGTAGGCTTTCATAGCGGCGCCAGCTATGATGATTAAAAGGGCAATAATCTTCGTGGCGGAGAGGTAGACCTGGATTCTGGAGACAAGGTTCTTGCAGAAACAGTTGAGGAAAACTAACAAAACTGAAAAGACATTAAAAGTGAATTCCTAATACGTCGGCAAAAAGAGAGAAGTGCGACCGAGAGTTTGTGTTTATTCGCACTAATACCCTTGGGAAAGGCATGAATCAGTCTTCTTCCCATGCTAATAGCAGACTGAGCTTTCAATGCAGGTTATTTAGAGCCGGAAAATATTTTTAGATTGTAAGAATTTTTGGGAGATAATAACGATTTACTGATACAAGTCACACTAATTAACCCATAGCTGGGGGAGAAGAGGTGGATTCATACCTTTCCCAAGGGTATTTGCGCGTAAGTGAATATAACGAACCCAACTGGAATTGGAACTCGGCTCTGATTTTCAATTTCGAGCCATTATCCGTTACACCACCCGCACAGCCAAGCTTACAGAACCTAGTATTCCTAAGCGGTCACCCATCTAGATACTGACCAGGCTCGGATTTGCTTAACTTCGGTGATCGTAAGAGAATCGGTGTTCCAACGTGTTTTGGTCGTAAGCCTGTATGCTAGCAGGAGAAAGGCAGCATTCAATCCAAATAAGGAACGAGATCACTAACAGTGGTTGAATGTAAACTTTGCCTTCCTTTCAGTAGCTACGATAGTCAAGCAGATGTCATTACGCTGTTCTGTGGCACTTATCTCTCATTTCCTAGTGTAGGTTGCTCGAGCAAACTTGATTTTGTTAGGCAGTGCCTCTTTTTGTTCTTATTTCTTTCTTCATCTTAAACTGACAACCATCAGGCAATATTGTTTCCTGTGTCTGCAAATGTCTATATCCCTAAAACGCATAAATGATTTTAGCAATAATGTTCATCACTCTTCTAACAGAGATATAGCAAATTTTAAACAATACATTTATTCCACTTTCGAATTTGGAAACGTTGCCAATTCGATCTGTTATAAGGATTTTTAATGTCGTAACAAAGCGAATAATATATTGTTATTTCATTGAAGAAAACGTTCGATTTGAAATTCGTTGAATTTTACTGGATGCTATAGAACGCATGATCCAAAATCGAAACAGTAAAAGTAGGATATTGGATTCGCTAATTAATGAAGCAATCCTAATAAGTCATTTCAGCGTTTAGTAGTGATTTAAATGCATCAGTATTGACATTATTCGGACTATTGTCCTCATCTTTGTCGCCATATTTATCACGACGTTTCGACCATCGTTCGCTGCGGCCTTCTTTAGGTGGTTGGAATGTCGAACTGGACCCTTTATTTCGCTCACTGGGGGAGACTGTTCGAGTTCCACGTGCCATGTTTTAATGGGTGTCAGTTATCAGTTATCTCCTGTTAATTTCCCTCTGAAAGTTCTCCATTGTCTTAACCGGGTATTGAGCTCACACTCTTTGGGTCCTGTCACTGGATCTAACTAAACGAAACGTTGTAATAAATATGGCGACAAAGATGAGGACAATAGTCCGAATAATGTAAATTGTGTACATAATACCTCATCTCAGAAATATAGACAGATACTGAAAGGCCGAAACGTTGTAATATATATGGCGACAAAGATGAGGACAATAGTCCGAATAATGTAAATAGTGTACATAATACCTCATCTCAGAAATATAGACAGATACTGAACGGCCGAAACGTTGTAATATATATGGCGACAAAGATGAGGACAATAGTCCGAATAATGTAAATAGTGTACATAATACCTCATCTCAGAAATATAGACAGATACTAAATGCATCATTCATAAATTTTGAAAGAAACTAGTTAGAAATTTCATTTATTCATACTTTTGTCGGAGATGTTAATTATTTTCGCTAGACACGAACGTTTCAATAACACTATCACCGACAGTAACTCCTTTTCAGCTTTTGGGCATGCATAAAAAGAAAACAAAAAAAACAAAAAAAACAAAACAACAAAAAAAAAAAAAAACGCGGAGCATACGTGCTGTGAACCCGAAAAGGCTAGTTCTCTTTCACAGCGGACTGACATCAAGATAGGACACTAAAGTTAGCGCTCTGTGCAATAGACGCACATGGCATAGACAATATACCTCACTTGCTCGTTAATTCATCAGCAGTTCAATGTTTCCTTCATTCTTTATAGAGACTCTTAAGGGCACTGTTTGAAATTTTGTCTACAACAAAACATTTTCTCGATAGAATATTTCTATCTTGTTTTGTTTCACTCTTTTGTTTGTCTATTTTCTCAACTAATTCAACGCTTTTAGTTTTTGTTCAGCGCACGACATCTTACTTAGCAGCAACACTTTCAAATAAAAGAAACCATTGTCGTGTTAATAGCATTCAAAATTCTGTATACACATACGATCTCTCTATAAATCGAAAAACTAAAAAAAAAACAAAAAAAAAAAACAAAAAAAAACTGAACTTTTTTCACAGAAAAAACGTCGTTTTAAAAAAAAGCACATCAGTATTATTATGGTCTAACTTTATCTCCTTTTTTATAGTTTTAATTTACCCCAATCAGTGCGAATGTTCATAAAGGTCATCTCTAAATCGACTAATAATGTATTTGCACTGTTCTTTTTAATGAAAAGTCCTTTCAGGACGGAGATCATCATGTCTTTCCATGGCTACCTTTTTGTTAATATTTGAATAGCCATCCGTCCTGGGTATGACGATAAACTACATACGCGTCCAGGGTAAGATGATAAACTACATCCGACAAGAAGGCCTTTGATCAGGAGGTTTTGAGGAGCATGGAACTACCTCTTAATTGCTGGTGTTCCCAGTTCTGTCCTGACTCTGGGTGGTAGCACCTGTCAGGGCCCCAGCTATGGGCAAATAGTTAACCCCCAAACTGGGGTCAAAACACTATGAAAATATAAAAGTAGGTTTTAATACCAGCAATACTTTTTTGGAAAAATTATTATTAGTAATACATTTTTGAAAAAAAAAATTACCAACAGTAAAAATCTTGTCAGCATTAAATAACCGTTGAGGTTGGTATACCGTAAATCACAAGAAAACAAACCAAACATGAATAGCCATGATCTCTTGGGAAATATGGTTGAGTTGTTTCCCATTACATCGGTTTTGAATTCAAAGTTATCATTCTTAAATCGTTGTCGCCTAAAGATCGAAAGAAGCCCAATCTTTCCTGCTATTTATACATTATTTCGGTTAGAAGGGACAAATTCATACTGCCTTTCCCCAAGAAAAGCAAGAATTTATATCTTCTCATTGCCCGCCCCCCCCAAAAAAAAAGAAACATTTTCTGCTGACGAAGTGGAAATATTATATTGAATTGTTAGGTTTGCTGCTAGGAAAGTTGCTTCTCTTTGTTTTGACAATTGTTCTCTCCAGAATCTATTTTGTATATTTATGAATTTACCATTCATCCATGCTTTGAATATTGCAGCCACATATGGTATGTTGATGCTGCAGATAGTTACAGATTCTGGAACAAAGAACAATCTGCAATGTTATTGGTTTTGTTCTGGGACCCTTGCTTCAGTCACTTTCCCACCGCCGTAACAGCTTCTCTGTGACTTTACTACAAATACTTTCATGGTATCTATGCTGTTTCTCCTCTCGCACTTCTTGCTTGTGAAATTCTTCCGGTATCTTCCTTTTCAGTTAACTTTGATCTCCCAAAATTTAAATCGTTATCTTCTGTTTTATTAATTCCTGTTCTTTTATTGTTCTCTTTCCTTAATAGTGTTTTTTCTCATTACACAGTAACCCCTTGCATCTTAGTGGTTTTATTGCCTCGCTTGGAGTGAAATGATTTTTAAAAAAGAAAGACCAGGATGAAATTTAAACTCGAGTCGATGATTTCATTTTTTGAGCTAAAAACAGTTACGCATGCGCACATCCATTTCAATATGCAACAAGTGTTTGATTCAAACGTTAGGGACAAGAGACTGCGGATCTATATTTTCTCTTAAAACATTTTAATTTTCTTCCAATAAGATATTTTATATATAACAGTGACAATGTGACTTGAACTGGTGTTTGGCAACTACGGTCATTGTTCCATAGTGGACTGTATCAGTTGTGTAGCTACGTTTATCTTCACAGCTCTCTTCAGACCAATACAGAAAATCTCACACTGAAAATCAAATCAGCCGTCTTCTCAACACGAGAAAGATAGTTTTTTTTAAGCTATTAAATGGTACAGCGCATATGGTTTGTATTGGATAGTTTTATTATCCCCAGTAGGTAAATTTAACAAAAACTTCCTAATCCTAGCATTTATAGACTCATGTTTTCCTATCAAGGGCGGAAATTCTCACTGAAAACTTTTTTTTTTAATAGGAAATTTAGCCTTTTTGCAAATCACTGATTCGTCATTTCACGATCCAAATTAAATGTCCCTTAACATTCTTTTCCCTTTTTTAGCGAGTGCTTATGGCCGACAACTGACTCTATAAATAAAATATATCGTATTTCAGAACAACCTGTGGGGATATTTTTTTATTTTTATTTTTTCAGTTAGATTTTTATTCTCCCTAATCCTTATGATTCTCTTTTCTTGAAATCAGGATACTTACGTATAAGAAGGGCAGCTATCACTTTTACAACGACGTCTGGCGGGGAGCAGCTCGGAAAGATCGGTTTTATCCCATACACAGCGGCTGTGTAAGACAGAAATGACCAAAACGGACCCGTCGCCAACATCATGTAACTCCAGAGCATCATGAAACCGGCCAGAGGACCACAAGCTGCCTTCACGTAGGAATACGCCCCGCCAGCCTCATCAAGGGAAGTGCCAAATTCCACGAAAATCAGAGCCTGCATCCAGTTCACAACGCCGCCGAACAGCCAGACAACAAGAGACACACCCAAAGAGCCCGTGTTCTCCAAGATGGATGACGGAGTGATGAACACGGCCGTGTGGCCGGTCACTGCTATCAGACTGGCCGTGACTTGCAATAGCGAAATAGATTTTTTCATTTGCATGGACATCTTCCTTCTGGTCAGCCGTTCGACGAGAGATTTTCGTCGGACGGTTGTTGATGGGGGACGCCCACTACGCCTACCCCCGGGATCGCTTTCCTCTTGCACAATGCCATGGCCAACATCGTTGTCATTTCTAACTTTGGTGCGTTGTGTTTCAAGTGTTGTTTTCTCTTTACGTGCGCTATTTTGACATCGAAGGCTCTTTTTATGCTTGCCCATTTTACCCCACCTGTAAAAAGAAAAAAAGAAAAGAAAAACTAATGAATAAATGACTGACATTTTATCATTCGAAACAATGATATATATATATATATATATATATATATGACAAAGTCCGACAATTATTTTAAGACATTTTTTTTATGTTTATACACTCTTTCTATAGATACAAATATTTAAGTAAATGCTCTGTTTATAATAAACAGTATTAAACAACATTTACTGGCCTGAATGTCCGAAAAGTTTTCATAGAAAATATTCGTCCTCCGACAGGAATCGAACCTGTATCCTATAAGGAAACCATCATATAGCCTGACGTGCCTTTAACCACAGAGGAGCGTTCGGTTAGCAAAGTCAATTTTACTGTCTTTGTCCATTTCATAATGTGTAACGTCATTTGTTTACATTTGGATAAGCCATGAGCAGATATGAATGTATGTGAGAGATTCATGGAAGATTGTAGTTTAAAGACAGTATCCATGACACACCCATACAAGTTTACTGTACCTGGTATTTCCAAGTGGAAATCTTGGTACTGACCAGGCAAATTGTTAATCGGAAAGTAGAGTTTCAATTCCAGTCAGGTTCGTTATATTCACTTATGCACAAATACCCTTGGGAAAGGTAGGAATCCATCTCTTCTCTCCCCAGCTATGGGTTAATTAGTAATAGTTGTACCCCTAAAACACTTATAATTTTCAAAAAAATAAATAAAGTAAAATTGCGTACAAAATATTTAGATTTCGGCTTTAAATAACCCATAGAGTTGTCGATATGCCGCTAAAGAAAAATGACCAACAACCAGACTTAGTAGAAAACAGTGCGAGCAATGACTGATCTGTAACAACAACAACAATAATAATAATAATATGAGATCTCTCTTGACCTTGATAGCGGAACGAAAATAATCTATTTTCGGAGATTAAATAAAAAAAATTCTGGTCGAAATTTTGTTCGAGAAAGTAAATGTGGATGATATACTATCGTAACATCGTTTCTAAAAGTGGCCGTCGGCCTCTACAAGAAAATATAAAACAGGAGAGAATAACGATAAAACAAAGTTTTTATAATAAAAAAATTAAAAAAAAAAAAAAAACAGACTCCGAAGCCAGACTCTTGAGAAAAAATTCCCATTTGCAGAAATAAAACTAGGAAACCGGATATGTAGAAAATAAATATTACCCACAATCCTTTATTGAAGAAAAGAATAAGAAAAGAATAAGAGCAGCAATATAATTGTCTCTCGACAGAAGCCATCTTTGCAAAAGTGTTAATGAAACTTGATTTACAAAGTTATTTTGTTACAAAGAAAACATTTTTATTCATATGTATTTGTATATATATTAAAAAAAATAAATCTTGTTGGTATGAAATATAACTTAAAAGGTTGATATACCATAAAACAAAACAAACCAAACCAGAATAATACCAGCAATGTAATTGTCTCTCGACAGAAGACCTCTTTGCAAAAGCATTACTGAAACTTGATTTACAAAGTGATTTTGTTACAAAGAATACATTTTTTATTCATATGTATTTATATATATATATATATATATATAATTGTTGGCATTAAATAACCTTTTGCCATAAAACAAAGACGGAGACAACAACGACTAAAATATAAAAATATTAGTACAAAATATAAATAATAATGAAATTATAATAATCTGCTATTATTGACAAACAATTATCAAGTAAAAGAAAAATCTATGCTGTTTTTCATGTCCTCTTTTTTTTCCAGTTCCAAAATCAACCTTCGAATCGCAGAAGCAGTATTTTTCACCCATACGAAATCTACTTTACAACCGTCATAAAGTGTATATTTACAATAGAAACGTGTCGATTAAAAATTTAAAACTTGATTGTCAGAACTTGTTTATTGTACGAATGTAAACGTGAAGCAGAGGCAGCTCGTAGAGCCTATACAGCATTTGGTAAAGGAATATAGTGATTGAATGACATTCAAAATATTTTCAGCTCAAAAGATGTATTTCGTAAAGCAAGGCTTATTAACATCGATGATGACAGCGGACACTCCGTGTTGAATGTAAATCTGCTTCAAAAATTCAGTTCTTTGCATTGTGGTTCTAATTTCAGATGGGATTTTTTTTATTTTACTATTGTTCATCCAGTACAATGCCCAAGAGCCACTCAAGATAGAGAGATATTGAATAGATGTAAGAGGAGGAGGTAAGATGAGTAGATTATGAGGGTGTGTTGCAAAGATGACGGTTCACTAGAAATTTGAATAGGTTAAGGTTGTAGAGATTGAGGAAGCATCCTCTTAGGAGTCTGTTCCACAAAATAACAGTTCTTCAGAAATATAACTTTTTTTCTTACAAATAAAATACGAAGGGAATGAGGATGGCGCGCCTCTGTGGCGGGTCTGAGCTGTAAAGGTCTGAACTAGTGGAATTAAAGAATATAGCTAGTCAGAATATTTTTCATGGAAATAGAGTAGAGGCCTTTGACTGTGTGTCTGAGAAAAGAATTGTAGGATAGAAAATAATTAATTGCCTACAAGGTCGCGTAAAAGCTTGTGAACTGTGTTGAGTCTGGAAAGAGGATTGGATAGCCCCAGTTCTTGTATGGCAACAATCCACCATTTCTGGTCTGATATGACTTATATAATTATTTCAGACCAGAATGTCTATTTTGTAGGTTATAACATTTCAATGAAGAAAGCTAGAGAGTATAACGTCCGAAACATTGCGTACATAAAGTGTGTTTGATATCGGAGATTGAACATTTATATATATATATATATATATATATATATATATATATATATATATATATATATATATATATATATAGAGAGAGAGAGAAAGGACATAAGAATCAACACTGCTGGGTGACAAGGTTGATTCCTTTGTGCATACTATATAATTTTGCGTGCATTAAAAAAACACGATCCGTAATAAGACTTTATGAAATTTTGCTTTCTTTTTTTCGTCTATTTGGAATAATTCCGAGTCTAGAATTTCTTTTTTTTTTCACTGGTGAAATAAGGCCATTCGGTGCCAACCGATGTTGCTGGTTTGGAAGTGAGTCATGTGTTAGCCATTTTTCGTATTGTGCCCCGAGACATAATAAACATGACAAGAAAAGAACAAGTAGAAAGGAAGGTGTGTGTGTGAGTGTGTGTGTGTGTGTGTGTGAGAGAGAGAGAGAGAGAGAGAGAGAGAGAGAGAGAGAGAGGATATACGAATAGAAACGTAAACAAACAAAAAGAAAGCTGCAGCTGCTTCAGCCAACTTCAGTTTCCATATTACTTGCTACTGACTGGTTGGTTCGTCCAGTGACCAAAAGTAGTTATCAATGTGTCATACTAGACAAAATTGTGGACGACTGATAATATATTTTTTTTTTACAGAATATCATTGGGCATGAGTAATTATTTTAAAGTTTCATACAACAGACAGTAATGTGTTACATGATATCAACAAGCAGAATTAAAGAATACCTGACTGCAAATCGTGTGTTATCCTTGCATGTTTGTGACCAAATATCTGACGATAGTAAAAACAGGAGAGAATTTTGATTTTGCATCTCGGAAAAGGGCAAAGGCGAAAGTTTAAGTCTGTTCATCTGTTCCATTAACATCAACTTAATTACTGTACAAATATTTACTGAGCTTAGTCGGATACAGGGTCATAGATGCTTACCTTTCCATACTGTTAACTATACACAGAGTCCAAAACAAAACGTTAGGAAGGAAACTGTCATTAATATAAGAAGAGCTATAATATTTAGAAGGATTGAAAAATATTTGAGAGAAAGATTTTATAGACCGACAGTAATGCTAACATTTTGGTTAATGAATGGCGAGGTTTTCCTGAATGGAAACGGTTACATTCACTTTGGAATTGAACGTGTCGGAGTTGGTTCTTCCATAATTCCCAAATTGTCACCAGGGGTCTCT
Source organism: Acanthosepion pharaonis (assembly GCA_903632075.3). Taxonomy (NCBI): domain Eukaryota; kingdom Metazoa; phylum Mollusca; class Cephalopoda; order Sepiida; family Sepiidae; genus Acanthosepion; species Acanthosepion pharaonis. The sequence continues at coordinate 364,678 of CAHIKZ030000415.1, forward strand.
CTCCCTATACTATAAATACTGGGAAACTTCTTGCCTCTTCCTCTTTCTTCTTCATTTCAGCGACAAAATGTAAGCTCTTAGAAGATCAGCGTTTCCCATTTCTAGGAAGACGCTATGAACATTACAAACATACACGTACATACGAACATTCACCAAAATACAAACATTGACCAAAATACAAACATTCACCAAAATACGAACATTTACCAAAGAACAAACACAAATGTTCACACACACACACACACAAGTAATATTGTCTACGTCCATTGTAAAATTATTTTATTTTTTAATACATATATTTGTTTATATATATATATATATATATATATATATATATATATATATATATATATATAAAAAAAAGGTAGCGAAAAATAACCATATTTTAAATCAATTAATTAATATATATATATATATATATATATATATATATATCGGTAACACGCAACCACACACCAAAAGCTTACAAAAACGTACCTGCGGTCGTCCATGACAAGAGATTTGGGCAATTTTGTCAATAAAAAAGGATTTTGTAAAGGAAGGTGTAGAAAGAGCCATGAAAAGATTTGCAGATTTAAAGGCTTGAAAAAATGTCTTAGGTAAGATAATGAATGTTTTATTTAGTTTGTATTAAGTTGTATAGTGTAATAAACTCATTATTCTACATTTTCAGTTTTCCTCCATGTGAAAATTAAAAAAAAATACTTGTGAAAACGCCAAAGTTCAGTTCTCACCACTAATATGATAATAGTCGTTTCTCTACAAGGAAACATTTGGCATTCATTGATCAAGCATTCAGTACTGTTTTTAGTTGAAAGTTATAAAATCTTTCTCTTCAAACAATTTTTCAGGAAAACAGGTTTCTCAAACCCAGTAGTTGTTATCAGTTTTTCCAGTATTGATGAGAGTTTATTTCCTAACCTTTTGTTTGAAGTGGTGTGGAAAGCCAACATCTTAATTAATTCATTTTCTCTTCTAGTTACATGTGCTATTCATTTTAATTGTTGCTGCTGTTGGTAATCTTCAAGTGAAGCGGTTTCTGTTATTTGACACAGTTCTTTGTGATTTTATAGCGCTGGTCAACAATGTTCAAAAAACGATGATCGTGGCTAAGACCCCCAGGCTTCACTCGCTTAAAGTAACTTTTCACCATTGATCTTAGGTAGCAGTTGTAGACAGCTTAGATATTTCAAAACGGGTTTGGCACCATTCATAGCATAAATATGAAAGTTTCAATTAGATGAGGCTATTTAAGAATATGACCCAAGTTTCCAGGTTTATGTTTTGGTTTTGCAGCAATTTGTGGTGTTAGGAGAAACTACCTCGGGTGCAACATGTTCTTTGTTCAATTTCTTTTTCTCCTATACTTAGTATGTTATAGCGCTTGCTCTGACAAAAGTCGTTAAAATATCAAACATTATTCGGATAAGTGAACATCTTTTTCGCGATGTTGATAATAATACAGTGTTTAGACAGATTCATTGGCTGCATGATCTGTCTAGCATTTTATTAAGTTTAATCTGACGCAAAACTAAATATATAGGGCTGAGATATGTTCTAAAACCGTCAGTGGCTGCAAGAAGCCGCGGACATTTCTGAAGCCCGTGTTGTGTTTTATATATTTTTTATCAAAGTTTAATTTCTTCGACAATAATTAACAACAACAATTATTAATGAAATAGAACAATTATATAACAAAATTCAGTAAAAGTTAACATCTCGAGGCGGTGGAACTGGCTGGTTCCATTCAATGCCTTGAACACCAAACTAGTTACATTCTCTCATCGCCTATCGGATTCTGAATTACAAACAATCACGATGAACGGATGTTCTCTAAGGGAGGTCCCATGCCTATTGGGACTTAAACTCACTCCAGACATCAAGTGGATCCATCGCTAAAGATGCTGGAAAAATGGTCTGCTCCTTGTAGCGCTCCAGTAAGTTCCTGATTCTTCTTGCTTTTCTCTACCTTTACAAGAGCCAGATCAGGCCGAAAATGAAGTACTGCTGCCATATATGGGCAAGAGGCTGCGCACTCTTTCCAGTCTCAATAGAGTCCAAAAGCGTCTCCGCGTTCTTGACGAATTATCTTCCACCCTACGACCCCCTTTGCCGCAGACGAATCGTCGTAAGCCTCTCGCTGCTCTTTCGCTATTTCCATGAAAAGTGCTCAGCCAAACTACATTCCTTAGTTCCACCAGTTCTAACCTTCACGGCTAGGACCCGCCAGGCTACGCCCATTGTAGCGAACCACCCTCATTTCCTTTATATTCCATTTATGAGATGTAAGTTTCCCACGAGCAGAAGCTTCTTACGAATCACTGCTTTGTGGAACCGACTCCCAAGAGGATACTTCCCCGATTATTGCAATCTTTAACTGTTCAAGTTAAGGGTTAACTGTTATCTTCGCCATATATCCCCAGAAAACTGTGCCTCTTACTCTGTAACACTCTTCTTGGAGTTGTCCAGGCAGGGCCGGTGCATACTACCTCCAAAACCTCCGACCGAGCGGGGGCTGATTTGAAGTCCCGGGCAGTGCTTTGTGACCCTCACTATCTTATCAACATTTGCTTTTTCCTACCTACATTTATATATGTTACAAATTAAATTAAACACAACTGGCTATTAAAGGATGAAAAGTTTTCGGATTTTGATGTCATTTTGGCATCTTTTTTTTTTTTTAGGACAAATCCGTGAATTTGTTTTGCTCATGTTGTCTCGCAAAAATACTATATAAAATTTGCTATATTTTTTTATACATAATATTGTATGAGCTAAAATTATTCAGCTTCTTAAGAAGAAAAATTTCAAGTTGATGTTAAAAATTGCCGCAAGACATTGATTTATTTAAGATTCTATGATCTATTATGACAGGTCTCTAATTTATATTTAGATATATTGTATTTTTGATTTTAAATTTTAGTTGAATAGTTCACCTATATTGCATATAATCCATTATTGTATAGCTTATAATAAAATTTGTATTTTATATGAATACAACCTTATGAAAATTGAGATGCAATAGAGTGGGGGGCGCAGTCATAGATCAGGGGGTCACGAGACCATTGCACCGGTCCGGGCTTTGTACAGGGTGAACATAGTAAAAAAAAAAAAGTGATTACTGAAAATTCATCTTTATCGCAGTTCTTAGCAACTAACAATTTTATTTGCTTATTAAATGGAACAGTTTACGGTTTATCGTAGATTTCAATTACCAGCTTCCTAGGACTTGTGTCGCAATTATTATCTTTTGGTGTTGGTCGACGTACCTTTAAGTTGAAAAAAAAAAGAGCGTACCATGTACCATATAATTAATGAAAACGATTGTAAATATTCTTTTTATTGTGAAAAATTATTATTCAATGTAACCTCACTGTACTTAAAAGAACACTGATAAGCTCTGTCTCTTGTTTAAGATAGTTGTTCTCCCTGAACTCTGAATACTGATTTTCAACGTAGGCAAATCTTAACCATTTAGAAGACTGGCGTATTAAAAGTTTCATCGAGACATTTATTCGCTACTAGTTAGCCTTTGACTATATTAAGATTAGCGTCTTAAATTTTGAAAGCTTTCATAACTTTGAAATGCAAATAATCCAAAGAAACTGTTAAGGTTTGTCTCGTAGCTAAGACAGTTGCCTACTAGATCGAGAGACAAAAATACGAGAACGGAAATATGATTGGGAAAGCGTGAAAGAGTAAGAAGAGGAAGTGGACAAAAAAAGATATATTAGTCCTGACCTGGCATCTCAGCTTCAGTCCTTTTCCAACCTTCGTAACGTAGCTTCTCTGTGTCTTTTCTACAAATACTTTCATGGTGACTGTTCGAATGAACTATTCGCTATTGTACTTAGATTATAAATTAAAACACAGTACTAGATTGCCGGCAAGATGTCATCAATTTACAGTTGAATTGCCTAGATGGAACCGTAAGTTCTATGCTAGTAGTTTCTTTTCTCGCAATTTTCACCTATGGAAATCTTTTCTTGCTTCTTGCTTTCCAACCAACTTTAACCTTCAAAAATTTAAATGTCATTTTATCTGCTGTATTCTTGATTATTCTTTCAGTGTTCTCGCCTCTTAATATTTCTTTTTTTTTTTATTTTTCACACTCAGTAGTGGCTTTACTGCCTTGCGTAGGGTGATACGATTAAAAAAAGAAAGAAAAAAAAAAACAGATTTTGGAGAGGTTTTCATGCGAAGACATGACGTAAGCAATTTGCTGGAAGTTTGCCGTGTGCTCAATGAATTTAACAAGAGATAAAACTTTTTTTGGAAACACTTCGTGACAAAATGCCAGACATCAAGGGAATTACGCGTGCAAAAGATTAAAAATCTCACCAAAAGAGAGAAACGAAATTAAAAAAAAAAAAAAACTGTCTCTATAGAATGAGAAAAAAAAAATCCTCTTAACCAGAATGGTAAATTTTTTCCGCCCAAAACGTCCCCCAAAGTCTGTGATAGAGTCCAGTGGCAGGAAGTTAGATATGAATAAATTTACGTCATTTCCGGTACACTGACTGAAACAATGTCAGCTTATTTAGACCAAAGAAAGAACAACTACTTTTTCTTTCTTTCTCGCAAAAAGAGGAAAAAACAAAATAATTTAAATATTTGTTAGCAATTACTTTTTTCAAAATAATATACTGGATTACATTTTATCCTGTTATTCTTTTAGCAAATTAAAAACAATTTTGACTAGCTTCTTATATTTATTTACGGAGCCCCAATAATTAATTTTCTTTCAGTCCAATTTTTTTTTTGTACACTTATCTCGAAACGACTGCTTAGATCCAATTGCGGCGACTTTTCTTCCAGGTCTGAGTTGGATTAGAAAATTGGCTGGATTATCGGATTAGTGACGATTAACGAATTCGTTTTCTACGGTTTATCAACTTTGTAACTCATGTAAAGACAGAAAATATGTTAAGCTGTAAGAAATATTTTTTGAGATAATGATTTACTGATAAAAGTCTTACTAATTAACCCATAGCTGGGAGGAGAAGAGGTGGATTCATACCTTTCTCAAGGCTATTTTGCGCGTAAGTGAATATAACGAACCCAACTGGAATTGGAACCCTGTTCTTCGATTAAAAATTCCGTGCCATTATCAATTACACCACCTGCACATCCAAGTTTACAGCACCGGGTATTCTCAAGCGGTCACTCATCTGACCAGGTTTGATGTTGCTTAACTTCGGTGATCGTATGAGAACCGACGTTTCAACGTAATATGGCCGTAAGCACTTTATACTAGCCGCACATCCAAGCTAACAGCACCTGGTATTTCCAAGCGGTCAATTATCTGACCAAGATCGACGTGGCTTAACTTCGGTGATCGTACGGGAACCGATGTTTCAGCGTGATATGGCCGTAAGCCTGGATTAGTGACGAGGTTAGATTGAGTAACAACATCTGAACAAAATACTTGACTTATGTACCTACCATATTTCTAAGTATCACGATGGACGTACAAACAATAATGAGAATCAATGACCTTGATCAAACGGTGTTCCAATTAAAAGGGGAGCCAACAAGTCTTATTTTCATAAGCACTAACATATAAATTCAAATTAAGATATAAAATTGTCGCGTCTTACTCAGTACTATAATTTTGCTTAAAGTCGGCTCGTCAGTTGGCGTGTGAGGACAATTTTAATAATTCAACCCACGGAGATAATGTACCATAGAATATCTTAAATTTGCATATCTAATTAAGTAAATCATTAACCTGGCGTCAAATGTACTAATACATATTCCCCTACGTGTTTACCTTTTATCAATATCACATATATTTTATTCAGCAAATTCGCTTGGTTGGTTGATTGATTTTGTTTAGTGGCATATCAACCTCCATGGGTTATTTTTTAACACAATTTTATGGCTTCAACTAAATCTATTTTGAATGCAATTGTATGCTGAAGACAAAATCTACTGTTGGTCATAAGTATGTGTTGCTGGTGATTTTACTATAAATATATATTGTTGGTTGGTTGATTTTATTTAGCCGTATATCATCATCACTATGGGTTATTTAATGCCGAAATCTAAATATTTTGTACGTAATTTTATGCTTTCAAGGTAAAAGTACGTTTTTTTTTAAATATATAGTTTGTAAATCATAAAATGTATTGCTTGTAATTTTATTATAAAAATGTAATTTTATTATAAAAATGTATTTTTATATATTTTTAGCGTTGCATTGTCATTTTGCTATAAAATGTATTGTTGATCATTTTATTATTTTGTTTGCAGATTCACTATTTGCCCTTAGCTGGGACCCTAACAGGTGCTACCACCCCGGGCTAGGGTGAACCTGTGGAACAACAGCAGTTGAGATGTGGTTCCAAATTCTTCAAAACCCCCAATCAGTCGGTCAGAGGGTTTGCTGCCGGATGTAATCTATCGTTATATCATGGTCGGGAAAACGGCCTTTAGGCAGTTACTATTTAGGCGAAACCATCATATAATAACTGTTTTCGTCTCTCCCTTCGTTATTTACTTAGATCGCACGACCATTATGTCCTGCCAATGCCTCGTAAATAATGGACTATGCCGTTTTGAACACGTGGAAAGAGGGGAAAAGACTACCTAGCTTCAGTGAGAAAATGAGCGTTTCCTGCCAATACGGCATATATAATGGACTATTACGTGGAAACACAAAACATATCAAAGGCGCTAGTTGGTTTCAGCGAGAGAATGAAGTGAAGAAAGAAGTCCTTAACTCTTTTAGCCCTGACCACCTCTTTACCGGAGGTAGAGAAAAATGACGTAATGCCTAGTCACCGGTTGAGCAGTGGTAGAGAAAAATGACTTAATGCTCAGCCACCAGTTGAACGGTGGTTAAACACATGTAATTATTTTTACAGTGAGTCCCCCGTATTCGCGGGGTTTAGGGACCAGAACCGACCGCGAATAGTTAGAATCCGCGAATTAAATTAAAAGTGCTTATAAGTACCTATTTTGAATGTTAAAACCCGATATGCCTTAAAATTTCATCCCAAATACTTTAGAAACATTTCAGACTCTTTTAAAAACATTTTTGAAAAATAGTATTGGTGGCCATACACTTAGTGTAAAATTTTTTCATCCGTACAATGACCGTTTTTAATTACGCATAGATCGATACAACCATTGAAAATACTGTATAAAATATGTGTAACAAGACATAAAATATAAAGTTTAAAACATTTTCTAAAAACGGAACTGTGATGATGCCCCCAAACTTAGAATAAACCTCTTTTAAGACCCCAGTCGCAGCCCCTAACAAAGAACAAAGCCCAAGCACTAAACATGTTTTTGCGTTTGTTTTTTACAATGAAGATGTACAATTCTGCCAATTTTTACCATAAAAATGAACTGTTATACGTTTTAAGTCACTTAAATAACAGGAAAAAAAATACAACAATATTTTAAATATGTTCTATCGAAAAAATACGCGAATCGAGGGAATTCTCAGCGAATAATTTGTACATATGTTCTTCAGAATATTCGGGGTTTCCGCGGATAACAATATGTTCTAAAGAAAAATCCGCGAGTGTGTGAAGCCGCGAATGCTGACACGCGAATAGGCGGGGCTCATTGTATATCTACCGTGAAACATTACACACCAATTATTTGCTATTTTTGGCTCAGGGGCTCAGGCAGAAAGGTTAAAATTGTTCCGAAATGCAGGGTTCAAAGGGCTAACGGTTGTTTCAGTGAAGTGGAGAAAGTTAATTTCAAATCTTTTCATTTGTACCCACTTCTTAAAATAACGACCAGGATTCATATCTGATGATTTTTATTGCAATATTTTGTTAAAGTTGTTAAGCTCAAATATTTAGCAGTGTAAAAGGGGAATTTATACGGTTATTTTATTGTTAGAGAACTTATAATGACCCTTTTCAATAATTAACTTAACAATTAAGATTCATAAGAATATTTAAATAGGAAAACCATGAAATTTTCACGTGTCTTTCTAATAATAATAAAGACTTATGGTTTTTTTTTTATATCTTAATTCGAACTTTTTATATTATTCTGTTCGGAAGAACATAACAAAATAAAATTTTTCAACGAGCATTCTTTGTTGCTGCAACTATTTTCGAAACGGTGGGTGTCCTGGGCAAGTCGATAAATTACGTCTAACAGCAAGGCCTCTGGTCAGGAGGTTTTGAGGAGCGTGGAACCACGTCGTAAATGCTGGTGTTCCCGTGTCCACCTTGACCCGGGGTGGTAGCACCTGTTAGGGTCCCAGCTATGGGCAAATCGTTAATCCATAAATTGGAGTCAATGAAAATGTAAAAATAGGTTTTAATACCAGCAATAAATTTCTTGAGGAAAAGTTATTACCAGCAATACATATTTGAAAGATAATATATTACTAACAATGCATTTTTGTAAATAATTATTACCAGAAATACATCTTTGAAAAAAAAAATTACCAGCACTACATTTTTGAAGAAAAAGTATTACCAGCAGTACATTTAAAAAAATATTAGCAGCAATAAAAGTCTTGTTGGCATTAAATAACCAATTGAGGTCAATATGCCGTAAAACAAAACAAACCAAACCAATATATACTGAGATAGATAGATAGATAGATAGATAGATAGATAGATAGATAGATAGATAGATAGATAGATAAAAAATGTTACTAGCAATAAAAATCTTGTTGGCATTAAATAACCAATTGTAGTCGATATGCCGTAAAACAAATAGATAGATAGGACAACAACCCGAACAATGTAAATAATGTAAATAGTTAAGATAGCTCAACTCAGAAATATATACAAATGTTCGAGAAAGCTATATGGTTGCAAGCATGAAGTGACCAAGTGTTTGAGCGTACAGGCGTTGTTCAACTAGTGATCGCGCAAGATTAGGCGCTCTCTTACAGAGATTGTAACTAAGGTCAGCTCAACATATTTGCATTCTAAACATACAGGTTGGCATCGTAGGTGTTGAAGAAATATTAATGTACCTGAGCAGGCGTTTGCAACAGGGATTTACTAGATTCTGGCAATTTCGACGTGTTGTCGTAAACTGGACCTCAAAGACAGGAAAGAGCCTCACAGAATCCGGGTAGTGAACGAGAATGAAAAATTATTTCTTAAAACTGGTTTAAGCATGTTAAGGGGCGGTGGATTTGTCCCTTGAAATGAAAGCCAGGAAGAAGTCGGCCATTGTTTGAAGATTGAGGAAATACAAAGTAAAGGAGAATCTGATCACCATTACACGAAAAAGTTGAATTATTGAAAGATGCAATACGCAAAAAATGACATAAAATTAAAAAACGAAAACACTTTAATAGAATTAGATGTAAACGGAGTTATAATATACACAAAAAGCGCATATGCTTCCTTGCAACCTACGTTCTTCAAAAATTTGGATGCAACGTGAATCGACATCTGTCTTCCTGAATTCTGTTCTTTTATTCTCCTTACTAAAGACTTCTCATTCGTTTTCACTCACAGTAACCTTCTTGTGTCTTAGTGGCATTATCGCCTTATTCGGAATGAAATGATTAAACATGTTTTACCGTCAAGCCTCGATAGAGTTCAAAAGCAATTACGCGGCCTTGTTAGTGATGAATTATTCTCTACCCTGCAGCCCACAGGCAAAACGTCGCTAGCATCCCACTATTCTATCGCTATTGCTATAGCGGGTGTTTGGATGAGTTGCATAACTTTTTTTTCCACCAGCTCAGACCGATGCAGCTAGGAACCACCGTGCCATCTTCATAGCGGCACATCATCCCTTTGTGTTCCATTGTTAAGAAACCAATGTAATTCAAGTAGCTTCTTCACCAGAACTGTTGCTTTGTGGAACAGACTCCCCAGAGAATGTTTCCCTGACAACGACAAACTTGGTCTACTCAAGTCCTGGGTCAACTAATATATATCTTGCACAACCTCATTATATACATTTCTTACATCCTTCTTCACCCTCCCTTACAATAATCTCACTCAGTAACCCTCTACCTTGAGTGGCTCTTGTATTGTGTGAAATAACAGTGTGTGCGTATATATATATATATATATACACACGCACACACAGAGAGGGTGCGATGGGTAAATTGTCACCATTTTATATTTTTAATTTCGCGCATGCGCGTTGTTCGCTTTTGATTTTGTCGCTGCACAGTATAGTAAAGTCAGTTGAGCACCATCTGTGAGAAAAAGAGCACCAATGACGCAATTCACTCCACCAGAAATTTGAAAACGATATGTTGTACTGCTTGGCATTCACACCGGAAGCTTCAATACGAACATTTCAGAGTGTTTGGGTGTCAATCTGAGGACAGTGCAGGGGGTTCAGAAAGAGGTGGATGAATCTAATGATGATTACGAAGGTGTTTGTTGTGATCACTGGTGATAGCGACGTTATGCCTCCATTCATCTACCCACAAGGCCTCAGATTCAACACGGAGGCCTACATCAAGTGCTTTGTGGAGGTAGTGCTGCCCTAGGTCAAGAGGGTGGCTTCTGGAAAACTACAACAGGACTCTGCACCACGCCACACAAGCAGGAAAACCTAGTCATGGCTGTCAGACAATGTCGGCGACCGCATCACATCTTACATCTGGCCACCTAAGACCCCAGACTTCAACCACCTTGATTATTATGTGTGGGGCGCAGTTGAAAACTCCTTGTAATACCATGAAGATGAACTGGAGGTAACGATTATGGCAGCAATCATCAACTTAAACAGGGAGAACGTCCAGAAGAGTTGCAGGAGATTCCGAAGTCGTCTGGAGGCCATGGTTGAAGCCAATGGCGAATTTATTGAATACATTTACACTTTAATATTTCACGATATTTTTGTGTAATTTTGGTAAATATATCTGTTAAAATCTTAACTGAGATGATAGTGTTATTTTCATTTTTTTTGCGTAATTTAGACAACAATTTATCCATCGCGTGCACACACACACACACACAAACACACATATATATATATAAGAAACAAGTTATAAAGTTCATCGCAAACAAAGTCCATACGAAAAATGTTTTTTTTTTTACAACACCAAAGAAAAGAATTATGTTAGTATAGGGTGAGAAGTATGTGTAAAATTATCACGGTAAGATCTACAATTTACGTTATTGTATGTGTGTATAACGTAAAATTTCTGGTTGTCAGCTGATAATATCAGTACTACTACAGCTTTTAGAATTACGCTTTGTTTATGTGTCGCTTGTGTGTTTTCATAATGTAAACTGGTTCATAAAAATACTTTAAAAGAGAGAACTTTAGTACTCAATAGGTTAATGCAGAAATTTGAGTAATCAGTATTATATACATCCCGGTTATACTGAAGATAATTAATTTACGTTACGCTATTTACGAGTAAAAATCGGATAACAGGAAGTTATTAAGATTTATTAAAATCAGAACTTTTATTGGTTAATAAATATATTTTTCATTATTACTATCGATTTTTAGGGTTGAAAAAGATTGTTAATCGCTTTCTGGATGTGAGCCTTTATTTTTTAGCATACAACACAGAAATGGTTGTCTGCTTTTTCAAAGCTTGAATGGCGTTTGGTAGAAAATCCCCACTGGTTTGTTAATAAATGCTAATGTGGGAATTTCTATTTCACGTTTGTGTGATCCTATTTTTGCACAGAATTGGGATTTTAGTGATACGGCTTAAATCTAATGATTTTTTTCGACAATTCTTTTATCTGAAAATTTCACCCCAAACAAGGCAATAAAGCCACTAAGACGCAAGAAAAAAAGAAAAAGAGAGAATAATAATAAATAACAGGAATTAAGAAGGCAGAAGATAACGATTGACATTGCAATTAGATTTTTGAAGATCAAAGTTAACTGGAAACAAGAAGTCAGAAGAGAATTCCAGAAGCGAAAAGTGTAAGAGAAGGAACTGTTAGCATAAAACTTACGGTTACATCTGACCATTTCAACAGTAAAATGATTACCGTTGTTGTCGAAGTCATAAAACCCATAGAAGAAGTTATTGTAATTCATTTTTTAAAGATTTCTGTGGATCAATTTTGATTGTAACATCAAGAACAATGTTGATGCAATGCAGATTTCAAGCGATTTTGAATAATTCACAACTATTGAACTGTGTTATCAATTATGTATGCCTAAGTTGTATATGTTAGATTTTATTATGAAAGTTAATGTGTTTCAAAAATTCGTATTAACCAATCAATATGAGGAAAAATTTAAAGATAACAACGCTCTCCTACCGCCCATCAGCATGGCTGATGCTAACCTCCATGAAACTAACTCGTTGTGTTTTCTCGGCTGACATGAAGTGGAAAGACTATATTGAATTCATTTCTAGCTGAGAAGAAAGTTTATTCGCTGTCGTGCTAGACAATTTTTCTGTCCTGAATCTATCTTTCATATTTATAAGTCTACCATTCGTCCATGCCTTGAATATTGCTCCTTCTGTATATTTAGAAATCCTTGATAAAATCCGAAGAAGAATCAGCAATATTATTGGTCCTGATCTGGCATTTCGGCTTCAGTCACATTCCCACCGCCTTAATGCAGCTTGCCTGTCTCTTTTCTATAAATACTTTCATGGTATTTGTTCTGATCAACACTTCGCTATGGTACCTAGACTTTATGAATTTAAGCACAGTACTAGACTGGAGGCAAGGTCTCGTCGTTTCACTGTTGTATTCACGAGATGTAACCGTAAGTTTTATGCTAACAGTTTCTTTGGCATCGTGGTGTTATCAAGTATTTGCAGAAAAAGGATTTAGCCACCCACTCAAACAAACAATAAAAAACAAACATTCAAGCTCTCATGTTTGATACATTAGGGTATGATGCATTAGCTTTATCAACAGTGCAAAAGTTGGCCGCTGAATTTAGATGTGGGGGAGGATGGAGAGTATTGACGATGACCTAAAGTCTGGATGCCCTGCAAATACTACTGTCGAGGAAAACCTTGACGATGATGGGATGCGACACATTTTTTTTTAATCGTATGACTCCCCACCACACACAATTAGGAGTATGAATGTTCTATGGAAACCTTATCCAAAAGAAAGATTTAAAATATGCACACATATTCGATCTTATTGGGTTTAAGTGTACTAATTAATATTGCACATTCACTACACAAGCATTTGCATTTAGCTACCATATTTGCTAGTATTTAAGATGAAACTATTTTAGCTATATGTTCATGCTCAGCAATGAAAGTTATTTTTAAAAATCATTTCACCCCAAGCAAGACAATAAAGCCACTAAGGCGTAAGGACTTACTGAATGCTAGAGTATATAAGAAAAAAAACAATATTAAGAAGAGAGAACAATAAAAGAACAGGAATTAAGAAGACAGAAGATAACTATTAATATTGCATTTCAGTTTTTGAAGATCAAACATGACTGGAAAGCAAAAAGTCGGAAGAGAGTTTTACAAGCGAGAAGTGCGAGTGAAGATACTGTTAACATAGAACTTACGCTTACATTTAGCCATTTCAGCTGTAAGATAACGAGATCTTGCTGCCAATCTAGTACTGCGTTTAAATTCTAGATACCAAAGAGGAAAGCTCATCAGAACAATTACCATGAAAGTATTTATAGAAAAGGCACAATGAAGCTATGTTATGGCGGTAGAAAAACGACTGAAGCCGAGATGCCAGATCAGGACGAATAACATTGCAGATTTTTCTTTGGATTTTATCAAGAATCTCTAAATATATAGCAGGATCACCAGACCATATGTGGCAGCAATATTCAAAGCATGGAGGAATGGTAGATTTATAAATATGTAAGATTGATTCCTCTTTGGATTTTATCAAGAATCTCTAAATATATAGCAGGAGCACTGGACCATATGTGGCAGCAATATTCAAAGCATGAAGGAATGGTAGATTTATAAATATGTTAAGGTAGAGAGAAACATTGCAGATTCCTCTTTGCATTTTATCAAGAATCTCTAATTATATAGCACAAGCACCAGATGTTGCAATGATATTCAAAGCAAAGACAAATAAATGGTAAATATGTAAGATAGATTCTGGCGTCACAGTGAACTAACTTTCCTAACAGAAGGCTTAGCAATTCATTCAAGATATGCTCTTTTTACTTCATGTCAGCTGAAAACGTTAGTCCTAGAAGGTGCAATGATTCACTCTTCTGGAGGTTAGCATCAGCCATACTGATAGAAAGCATAAAGTTATCATTTATATGCTTTTAATTGTTATGAACCACACTAATTTCTTTAATTAAAAATCACCATAAAATTCTGTATAATTGGCTTCATGCCTTCACTTCGCAACAAAATGAAAGCAAAAATGTCAATAACTAACAATCTTGACACACGAAAGTAACGATGAAATTTTGTCAGTTAAGACAAAAAGAACAAAAAGCATCGAAATATTAAGCCTAGTTGAAAGAATCAAAATGAAAGCATCGATTGTATTCGCCAAATTGGACAAACATTGGTGAAGATTAACTGAAGCCAGACTTTTTGGAGGAAAAAGCCATTTGTAGAAAGTAGTAACCCTTCGCTTATGCATGTTTCATTACAAACGACAGGGAAGGTACTACGGTTAAGCTTTTTATTTAATTTTTCTTGTGTTCGAACAAGAGCTTTTTTTCTGAACAAAGAGTGTGCGTTTTATAGTTCTAGGCGCTTTCGGCTATACCTTTAGATATTATCAAGGATGATTCAATTTTTCAGCTTAATTGAGTGTGTGCATTATGTGTAGTGTATGTTTTAGTGTGTTGTGGAGATGTTTTTAATTTCGAATATGGTTAGTACATTGTGGCCTTGTTCGTAGTTAATATTGTTATATATATATAATATTGTTATATATATATATATATATATATATATATATATATATATATATATATATAATATTGTTCCTAGGAACCGACAGCCAGACACCAGTACATATGATTTGATTATAGTGGTGAAGGTTTTGTGCAGAACCAACCACACTTTTTGAATACAAACGACCCTCTGTAGGTTTTGAATTAAGAGTTGTCTTTCTCTTAGACCAGTTGCCATCCAAGGCTATATAACCCAGTCTGTCCTGCTATTTACCCTCTTCTTCTCCCCCAGCTATTTACCCAGAAAAAGAGGATTCATACCTTTCCTAAGGGTATTAGCACGTAAGTGAATGTAATGGATTTGACTGGAATTCGAACTCGGCTCTCCGATTCCTCAATCCGAGCCGCTATCCGTGATTCCTAATATATAGGTCCGGCAGAAATACCTCTACATAATGGTAAGACATTAGCTAGGCTGTAATACTGCCGCAGCCTGTATAAGAAAGAATCCCTTTAACACATGATCGGTGTTGCTTAAAATTCTTTCTTTCAAATTGAAAGCAAACATGCCTAGTCATACGACAAAAATGTCTGTTTAACATAAATCACAAAAACAAAACCAAAAAACAAAATGCTTCTTAACAAGTATTAAAATAACGAATTGAAAGAATAAAAGTCCTACGTGCATAACAAAGGTCTAGAAATTTATAAAGTGTTTATAATATTTCAGTAAGCTTTATTTTAAAATGGTATATTAACCAAGAATAAATTAACGCTTGTACGAACAATTCAAAGACACGTCTTGGATTACACCTTGGAGAAAACTCTCAATAATTAACAATACTTACAGTTCTGGGAAATGGTTTGAGCATTTATTCAAAGGAACCACTAAATTAATCCCAAAGAAATAATCTCATTGTAGGATTTCGTAGTTAGCGAAGAACTCTTTCTTTTTTTTCTTTTCTTTTTTTTATGAGGAAACGAAAAGAAAATATGTCGACCAATCAACGTCTTCCAATTGTCCTTTTTAAGTCGAAAAATAGATTCCCGGGTAAAGTCCGTCTTTAAGTTTTATTCCTTTTTGTTAATTATTTTTTCTTGTCGCATAAACATTAATGCGGTAATCATTGAAAAAATACTCCAGAGAAAATAAAGGAATAAAGAAATCTGTAAACGTTTGTAAAAGGTATAAATATCGTTGAAATATTCTTAAACGCGTAGGTTCGATCCTTCGTTAGGGCGACAAAATTTGAGAAGGAAGATGATTTGAAGCGACCGCTTAACGTATAAAACTTAAATGCCTATGTTATTTTTTTTTTCTTTCTCAATATTTTTCTTCTTTCTTTGTTTCTCACTCGATCTTTCTTTCTCAGGCCTGAGTGATTTTCATGCGTCCCCAGGCACTATGTCCCTGGCTCGTTACAGACTGTTTATCAGTTATTTTGGCACGGCTTTTTATTGACTGATCCTAAATTGGTCATGACAAACTGAATGACACCCGACAATATGATTACGACAGACAGAGCCATTCGCCAAAATGCAAGAAACGCCAAATTTTCTTTGAATAACCGACGCTTCACATCAGCAGAAGTAACAACCGCAATTTCCTCCAACAGACACACAGATATTTAACTTTTTCTGAAGTTAAACAGATTACTTTTGCTTAATTTCAAAATTATTGTAAAGTAACTCCGAAGAATATAGTTACAGGTAATATTTAACCACATATTCACGCATGCTGTGTCTATAAAAATATAAACAAATTAAAATTAGCGCCCTGGGTATGACGATAAACTACATCCGTGTCCCGGGTAAGACGATAAACTACATCCGCGTCCTGGATATGACGATAAACTACATCCGCGTCCTGGGTAAGATGATAAACTACGTCCAACAGCAAGGCCTCTGATAATACGTTTTTGAATAAATAATATTACCAGTTATACGTTTTTGAATAAATAATATTATCAGCTATACGTTTTTGAATAAATAATATTATCAGCTGTATGTTTTTGAAAAAATCATATTACCAGCTATACGTTTTTGAATAAATAATATTACCAGCTATGTATTTTTGAAGAAAAAAAATATTAACAGAAATAGATTTTTGACAAAACAAAAATATTACCAGGAAAAAAAAGTTGTCGACATTAAATGACCCATTGAGGTTGATATGCCGTAAAACAAAACAAATTAGAATTAATTATATTGTAAAAAATAATTATAATAAAATCACTATAACATATTATAATTATTATTAATTTATTCTTTCTAAACCAATGAGAATAGACCCCACTTTTCTCCTCTACACATACATAAAAACGTGACATTCTCACTATCGATAAGCAGTTCACACGGACAGGGCGTTAATACGTGTATCAACGAAAATTTGATATACTTTTCCTTTTTCAGGTCTTTAATAATAACATTTATCTTTTAGCGCTCAACAAAAATTCAAGGTAAGAAAACCCCAGACACTTCTTGTATTTTTCCAAGTAAATTATCTGGACACTCATTATACACATCTATAAATAAACATACAAGAAAAACTGTATACACTTTACTTATTCTTTATCTTATCATTCTCTCGGATTTCGATCCATATTTAATCTATCAGGTTATCCCATAAGTTCTGTCTGGATTTTGAATAATAAAGAATGAGTGATCAAATCTTACATTTTATTGAAATTTATTCATCAATGAAGTTTCCGTGATTATCTAAGACTTCCTTCCATTCGCTTACAAGATTTTTAATCCCACTAATAAAGAACTATTTCTATTTCGAAGAGAAGAATTCTGAAATGTCAGTTTCGACCTCCTCGTGGTTTTTGAGAGTTAATCCATTCAAATAATTCTTTAAACTACGGAACAAATGGTAGTCAGAAGGAGCAAGATCGGGAGAATAAGGTTGATGAGAAATTCTTTCCCAACCAAGTTCTTCAATCTTCTGGGATGTGATTTTTGTAGTGTGAATTGTCCTGATGAAACACCACTCCGTTTCGATTTACTAAAACAGGACTTTTTTTCTTCAAAGTCGCGTTCAAACGCTCTAATTTTTGACTGTTTGTTTGTTGTATTAGTTGGTAGCAATTCAAAGTTAATGATTCCTTTGCAATCCCACCAAATTGAGAGAAGAGCTTTCTGCGCATGAAGCTCCCTTCTCGGTTGTGTTTGGGCCTTTTCCCCATTACTAAGCCACCGTCTAGGTTTAATATTTTGATAAAAAAATCCATTTTTAATCACCAGTCACAAGTCTACCCGAAAAGGGTGAGATGAGTTTACGAGAACGAATAGAAGAGCAGATTTCAGCTCTGGATTTGCGGTTGACTTCAGACAATTCATGAAGCACCCATTTTCCAAGTTTAGGAACCTTTCGAAGTTGTTGAAGATGACGATGAACAGTTGTAAGGTTTGAACGAAGCTTCATTGCCAATTCTTTAACTGATACTGCAGGATTTTCTTCAAGTGATGCCAAAACGAGTTCATCATCAAACTGGGCGTCTTGCTCAGTCTTGCGCTTCAAGGCTGAAGACCAAACAGGAAACCGAAGACCTAAATTTCCATTTCTGAATTTGGTAAACCATCTTCTGCAAGTTTTTTTTTCATTTAGGAATTCTTCTCTATAAGCTGAGTGAATATTTTGAGTCTCTTCGGCTGCAGAGTTCTCTTTTTTAAACTCATAAAGCATTATGTGCCCGTGTGCCGTAAATGCTCCTTCAACGCTTCCATCTTTGAGGGTGTCGGAGTTAGCTCCTCCTTAATTCCCTAATTGTTCACTAGGGGTCTCTCTCCCTAAACTATAAATACTAGGCGACTTCTTGCCTCTCTCTCTTTTATCATTTCTTCATTTCAGCGAACACCTCTACAATGTGATCTCTCGCAAAAAGATAGCGTTTCCCATTTGTGGGAGACGCCATGAACATTATACACACATACACGTACGTACGAACATTCACCAAAGAACGACACACAAATGTTAATGTCTCTGTCTATTTTAAAATTGTGTTGTTTAATACATATATTTGTTTATATATATATATATATATATATATATATATATATATATATATATATATATATATATATATATATTGGCCTTGTTTGTTTTCTTTACATTTTCAGTTGGACTTAATTCAAGTCCGCCATTTTCTTGCAGTTGGACCTTCTTCTAGAAGGAATAAATAGCACGTGTTTCTAATTCAACAGCAATCAAACCAGTCCACTACAAGGGGCTAATTTGAGTAAATTATTATTAAATTGTAAAAAGAAATATTAAGTTAAAGGTTTCTAAATTCATATGATTATCAATCGGTACATTTGACATTTTAGAATAATGTAAAATTTGATTGAAATTACATATATAATATTGCGGACAGAACTTCTAGGATAACCTTATACATTTGACCCCAAACTCACTAATTTTACTCAGTATTGGTATCTCTCGTGTCTCCAAATCCACGTAACAACCAGATAATAAATAATACACATTTTGTTGTTTCTACGTCTTGCTCTTTCTCATTTTTACGAGTATTTTACTGTATATAAATGTTAGTATTTACTCAGCTACAACTCCCCTATAAATCTATTCAGCAAAATGTACGAAAGCCTCTAACGGGTAAAAAAATTACTAATCATATAACAATCATATAATAAGGCTTTTTTAAGATAATGTAAACACTGGGAATAATTATTTTAATTATACACTAGTTTTTTTTCTTTACTGTTTTTTATCCTTATTTCTAGTGAAAAGTAGGATTCAAATATACAAGGAGACTAATAATAATAATAATAATAATAATAATAATAATAATAATAATAATAATAATAAAACACAACTATATAGTAAATCTTCAGTCAAGACATGGTATAGTATTGACGTTGATTTTCCTCGTCTCTTAAGATACAACATCCAGAGCAGCGTCATCTGTTTGCTAGTGTAGGCCGCGGTGATTGGCTGATTTTTAATTCTCTTCACACGTGACCTACATTAAAGCAATGTACACCCTTGTGGAAATTAAGTGAAACAACCGCTTTAGTTTTTGTATATATAAATGTTAAGAGGTTTATAATTATTTATAACTGCCCTACAGGTATAAGACCAGGTTTAAGGTGGAAATTGCACGCGTATACGAGAGAAAGGACAAGAGTTACTCAAACATTACTGTGTTTCTCCTTTTGAGAATGCAACAGACGACAGAAATTAACCCCAGCTCCCCACACCTTAAGAGAGATATTGCGTCGGGGGAGGAGTTTCCTGGGGATGAACTTAATTACAGGTAATCCATGTTAAAAAAAAAAAAACAACAAGAATTGAATATGGTGGATTTTGACAGTATTTCAAGATATACAGAGTGATTAAAATGCTACCACGTCTAGAGGAAGGAATACAGTTCTAATCAGAGGTATCGTATACCTGTGGGTTATCCTATTTGACTTTGCAAAAAAAAAAAAAAGTCGATAGGTGGCGCTTCTTAAGCTTATAAAAAGGCGTGCGACTTTTATACTCTCTCACACACGCTTGTTACGCACGCGCAACGCTTTATCTTTTTTTTAAACAGATAAAATCTATATTATTGTTTTAAAAAATAAATAAACAGACGCACGACGTGAAGAAGAAGAAGAAGAAGAAGAAGAAGAAGAAGAAGAAGAAGAAGAAGAAAAGAGCGTTAAGAGGTCATTTGATAAAATCGCCTGAGGATACCGTAAGGTTGAAACCAATGTAGCGGATTCAACTGACATCCAGATTTTTAAAGTAAGTACATATATATATATATATATATATATATATATATATATATATATATATATATATATTTATTTTTTAAATATATATATATATATATATATGTACTTACTTTAAATATATATATATATATATATATGTACTTATTTTTAAATATATATATATATATATATATATATATATATATATATATATATTTATATATATAAGGCTCAAACACTAATATTTCATGGTCATAATTTATTACATTGGAATCGAAATCATGACCCAATTCATCAAACAAATTCAAAAAGCTTTGTAGGTCTAATGAATTGGGTCGTGATTACGATTCCAATGTAATAAATTATAACTATGAAATATTAGTGTTTGAGCCTTTTATATTATATTCTTACTCTCTCTTTGACATAGATCTCTACCTGAATTTTATCCTCTTGGAGATATATATATATATATATCATTCGCAGACTACTGTTTCACTTTATCACATCTCTTCAGTGCGACTAGACAACTGAATGCGTTAAGCCAGGATTGAAACCCAACCGATTTGGTGTCAGTCAGAGTTTATACCACTGAGCTATCCTCATTCGACAGAATGAGGCAGCTAGATCTAGCGTATTATTTTTGCAAATGTAAACAAATGTTAAACAGCCGGAGTGCTTCATTCATTTTACTGAAGAGCTTCGCATTAACGCAGGTGGCTGTTGTTTGTAGAATTAGTTTGTCATTCAACAGTGCTCTATTGAAAAAAGTTCGTGCTCAATTCGAAAATTAAAAACAAAATGTTTACATACTCACAGAAAAAAAACATTTATTTGTCAAATACATAATCCCCATTGTTTTTAACAACTGTCTCCCATCATTCTACAAGCTTGTTGATGACATTTTTGTAAAAACTTCGTGTTTTTTATTGGAAAAAGTTTGCGAGGTAAGCATTGAAAGACTTAAAAACACACCCAGAATTCTCCTGGTTGTAAAGTTATCCAAAAACGAATCATCTTCCTTCGTTCGGCGTCATGTGTGATGCATGGTTAAGCGATTATGTCTCTTTTCGATTCATGATTTACTCGGAAGAAGAATTCCCGCAGTCAGCTGGAGTTAAATTATGTGTTCGACTAGTTGATAACAAGTCTATAGGACTCTTTATGTGCTACTATTTGATCCATACATGGGGTAAATCATATCAGAGTTACGTATTCAACTTTGCATTGTGCAACAGAAATGAAGAGCACTCGGTGTGAATCAAATACATTGAAGGTTAATATCTAGGTTCCTCGCTGCCCGAAAGCAGAGAGTTCGACAAGTCAGGCGTGAAATGTCGGCAGATCTGGACGGAGTTTTGTATTGTAAATCTTGAAAGGGCTGAGTCAGCATTAAAAGTTGCTTCTATTAGATCATTTTAAAAGATCCTACCCGATTAGAAAATAAAAAATGTTACATACTCGCAAAAAAACAAAAAACAAAACAAAAACAAAACAAAACCCATTTATTAGTCAAATACATAATCCCAATTGTTTTAACAACTATCTCCCGTCGTTCTGAAAGCTTGTTGCAGATTGGCGAATGTATTTTGTGTATCAGAAGGTTAGGTTATCAGAAGTCTTAGAAATGTAGGTGTTCACAAGGCATTCAGCCACAACAAATATAAAAATAAGAACATTGAAAGGTAAAATCATTCAGGAGGAATCAAAAAAAGGACAACGTGATTAAAGGTTTAACAAATAACATTCATTTTATATCAATCAAGATAGATATTGCTGATCGAGTGTGACCAGTTGTAATAAAATATGTAGAAGGATTATGCTGAGTTTCAATGTGTGTAAGTTTGTGGTCAGGATTTGTGTATGAAATTAAACAAGATGTTTTATCATATTACAAAATGTCTTTTGTGGGAGTTCAGTCACTAGTGTGTATGTGTGCGTTTGTTAAAGTTACTGTTCAAAGTTTGTAAGAGTTGTGTACCTTTAGCTGTTGTCTTGATGTTGGATTGAGATTTACAAATACTGTTTAGTAGTGGGTCAATTTACTTTCTTTAGTATGTTGTAATTAATGTTCCTGAGAGAGCGAAGTGCTGTTTGTCGAATCAGAAGAATTAGCGCGCGAAAAGTGTAGTTAGGTCAAAGTTTTGGCTAGTCTGGATTTGTTTAGCATCTCTCCAGGGTTGAATTTCTGACTGTTTGAATCGAATTGAATCGAAACGCTTCTATTTATTGAGTTTGTGGTCTCATATCGGCTCCAAAAGCGGTACGCGGGAAAAGGTATTTTTGCTCAAACTTGCTACAGTTTTAAGGTCTCAGCCAATGAAAAACCTAGTTTGATGAAACTAAGATGCTGATCGGTTAAGAGGTGATTATGCGTGAAAAATGCATTATCCCGGAGAGGTGACAGGTAGGTATGGAATATTGATGATGACATTTTCGTAGAAACTTTTCAGAGTCATTTTTTATTGTTTAAATTGCTATTTAGAAACCGGAACAAATGAAAATCTGAAGAAGTCAAGTCAAGAGAATACAATGGGTGCTAGAAAATCTGAAGAAGTCAAGTCAAGAGAATACAATGGGTGCTAGAAAATCTGAAGAAGTCAAGTCAAGAGAATACAATGGGTGCTAGAAGGTTTACCATTTCAATTCTTTAAGCTTCTGCAAGGTCAGTTTGGCAACACGAGATTTTGCGTTGTCGTGGTGGAAAATGACACCTTATTCGATTTGCCAATTTGAGTCGTTTTTCTTGAACCCACGTCTCTTCAAATGACGAAAAGCAGTTGAGATATTAATTTTCAAACACTTACTAATCTCTTCTGTTGAAAACTTCGGTTTATTCTCTACGATGGCAAATAGAGCGTCTTTAACGTCGGAAGGTCGCCTGGTGCGTGATTGAAAATTTTAGTTTAAAATCACCCTGTTTGAAATCTGCCAAACCACTTTTTGACCTCTGGAAGAGCTAGAGAACGATCCAAATAAACCTCCTGAAGTGTTTTTGTCGCAGTTCCGACGCTTATTCCTTTCCGAAATTCACAGAGCGAAATATGGCAAAAGTGCAACTTTTCATCCTCTATCTTTGAGGCATTCATTTAGGAAGAAAACGTCAACATTCAACAAAGTGATCGATACAATATTTCAATCTAGAACACACCAAAAATCGGCACAAAAACACCAATGTCAACTTACGATCATTTGCAATGATTATATATATATATATATATATATATATATATATATATATATATATATATTAATACATGTTTCATTAAATAATATAAACATATAAACAAGTTTTGTCTATTTATTTTAAGTAAGTTCCTTTCATATTGTCTGATAAGCTTAATCACATTATCGTTGAAAGACGAAAGGAAAACATCATATTGATACATGTTTAAATCCAATCTAAGCTTTCGGCTTACATAAGCCATTGTCAAAGATGACAATTTCAATAAATCAGACAACACACGGACGAAACAACGATGATAGTACCCCCTTGCCGCATGAAAAATTTCAAAGTAACGACAAACTCGTATATACGAGACGGGGAAGCGAAAATCTCGTCGCAGCTCGTGACGTCATACATGCGAGAGTGAAAAACGATAAGTCTTAAGTATGGGAAGCCGTTGGTATAACCCAATGGCTTCTGTTATAAATTATAGGCATTTAAGGATATTTGAGGAGATTTCATAGTTTATTTTGTTCAGGTTAGGTTTGAACTGTTTTATGTATAGAGCTTCAAGAATTTTTGTTTATTGTTTTCATGTTTAAGTATAGTTGTGTTGTCAACAAGGATTTTTCAGTATTGAGTACGCGGGCAGACATGTTGTTTTAAATAACTAAAAATATTAGAGTTATCAGTTAAATGTAGAGTCAAGCGCCGTGAAAGCGAGTTTGTGGTGTGACCAACATAAACAATATGAAAGGAACTTACTTAAAATAAATAGACAAAACTTGTCTATATTATTTAATGAAACATGTATTAATAAAAAAATGTTGCCTAAATACACACAATATATATATATATATATATATATATATATATATAGGTATAGGGTTGGGTAAATGAGATAACTAGATATTAGCGACCGTATACGCGTGTGCTGGCGTGCATACGTTGGTAAGCAAATAAATAATTAACAAATTTTGCAAGAGGTGTAGTGCTCAATGTGATTAGACAGAGCTAAGAGATATATGTTAATAAATACATATATACCTATATTCGGTGTGCGACTCGAATTTCGTTGGTTACCCAATTCAAACGTAGGTATATGTGTATTTATTAACACATACACTCACACACATATTATATATATATATATATATATATATATATATATATATATATATATTATTTATTCGAAAACTATAACATAAATATGTTATAAAATCACTACAAAAATAACCATTTTGTTTCAACACTTCTGGTGTCTTATCAAGTGATGGTGTTGAATGTAGAACCATCACTTGATAAGACACCAGAAGTGTTGAAACAAAATGGCTATTTTTGTAGTGACTTTATAACATATTTATGTTATAATTTTCGAATTCATCATTATATTTGCTCTACCTTGTATTGAGCATCCTTTTAAGAATAGTATTTGTTGGTTATTGGAATTTATTCCGTATACACCAATCCTATACTTGTATATATATATATGAGACATTATTGAATAAATTTTCGACGTCAAGTGAGGCTATGGTTTCATTATTAGTTATTTTTAAATTTGAATTACTGTATTTACCGGGGATGTATAGTGTGATAAGTTGGTTGATAATTCTTTTTAATTGATAAACAGGAGTGGGAATTTGAGATATAACAGGACGGGGAGGATAGTTTTGTTTGTGTTTTTATAGTGTCATATTTATAACCAGGTCTATAATCACCCACTATTTTAGAAAATTTTAAACATATCCCTGTTGCAGATAACAGTTCAAGGACATTTGTGTTTATTCAGAATGAGAGAATGAAGAAAAAAGGAAAGAGAAACGGTAAAAGGAGAAAGGTAGATGTAGGGATAGTAAGAGAAAGAAAAGAGAGAAAATCGTTGTATAATCATCGTCATTATTAAAATCTGTGAGCTTTTTATAAGTTCAGATAAGGAGTAAGAAAAAGGGAGCATGAGAAAGTTATAACATAGAATCTGATTTTTTTTTTATAAGCCGTACCAAGTAACCACATTAATAAAAGAAACACAACAGACACTATATTAATTTGAAAATATATTTAATTTTTTTGTAGAATCTTCAGAAATGTGTTAGAAATTGAAAAAGATATATTTTACAAGCATGCAATAATAGTGAATTCTAAAACAAAATCTACTGGAAAACTCCAGTATCGGATTTGCAGACGACACCTGCAACTTTTGCCAAGCTAAAGAATATGGAGGTTTCATCTTGATATAGTTTCTTCGGCGAATCGAATTCTTTTATTTCTCCGGCATCAAGTATCATGATTCTGTGAATAGATAAAATTACAAAAGTAAAATAAAATAAAACATATTGCATATGTATACAAGCATGTACACATACTTTCATGAGCTGATGCCCCCAATCCCGCCAAAGAACAGTTAACCAAAATTGTTTTTTAATTCATTTATAATCTATGAACGGATTTTCTCACGTTTTATGAGTTCCGTTAAATCTGATTCCATGTATACATAATATATATATATATATATATATATATGAGATCCAGTCTGTATATTTGTGTAGGAAATAATTCTATATTTATTTTTCAACCAATAAAATCCCATCAGAAGGTTTGGTTTATTTCGTTTTATGGCATATCAACCTCAATGGGTTATTTAATGCCGACAAGATTTTTAAGATGGGTTTGTATGAATAGAATATGCATTCTTTGTAAGAAATCAGTTTGTAGATTAGGTTTCATTGACGAATTTTTCAGGTTCAAAACAGTTTTGGAGGCCAGTTTGCTCTACACGTACATACGCACACAATAGAAGAGATGACACCAAGTAGCTGCTGACTAAGGCCTGGTCTATACACTCACAGACACATTAGGTTGTCCACACATCTCACACTGTCCTAAGAACACTTAATTACACTATTTACATTATTCAGACTATTGTCCTCATCTTTGTTGCCATATTTATCACAACGTTTTGGCCATTGTATGTTCTGGCCTTATTCTAATGGATGTCAGTTATCAGTTAATAATCCACTTAAGGACACATAGGGCAGTTGATAAAGGTGTTGGTTAGATCCAGTGACAGAAACTAAAGAGTTGTGAGTTCAATATCTGGTTAAGGTAGTGGAGAACTTGGAGAGGTGAATTAACGGGAGATAATTGATAACTGACATCCGTTAGATATGGCACTTGGAACTAGAACAGTCTACTCCAGTGAGCGAAATAAAGGGTTCAGTTTGATATTCCAACCACCTGAAGAAGGCTGGATGGTACAATAGCCGGAACATTGTGATAAATATGGCAACAAAGACGAGGACAATAGTTCAAATAATGTAAATAGTGTACATAATACCTCATCTCAGAAATATAGACAGATACTGAAAGGCCGAAACGTTGTGATAAATATGGCAACAATTATGAGGACAATAGTCCGAATAATGTAAATAATGTACATAATACCTCATCTCAGAAATATAGAAAAACACTTAATTACTTTATAAAAAACAAACTTACTGCAAGAAAAATTGAACATTTTATTGTCATTGTATGTCTTTGAAAAGAATCTATAAATTTTATTTCAACTGACATTCTGCCTCTTCTTTTCCTTCAGAAAATAACATTTTTCATGTTTCATTTAAAAAATGTGCTGTTGTTAAATTTTTGGAATCCCAACACTAAGATAAAAACAAATTGGCTAGATGGATTGTACAGGCAGGTCACTTAATTTAGCATATGCTGCAATCTTTCAATAATATAAGTCATGTACTTAGAAGATATAATTACAGAACAGCTTTTACGTAAGCTCGAACATCTCTGGACCTGGTGAAAAAAAATGCAACTACAAAACAAATTACATCAAAACACAGTGGGCATGGCTGATCATGTATGGAAAGGAAGGGGTAGTCATCAGCCCCTGTGGAATGAAATGAAAATACTGGACAAGGAAGAACACTGGAGAGTTAGACATATGAAAGAATATGCACATATGCTAGGCTATGACAACCTCCTTAGTAGGCCAAGCATATAAATAAATACAATATGGGAGCTGCTAATAAAGAAAGACCAATGACAGCAAGTCTTCAACAGCAGAAGCAGATGCAACCTAATCAGAAGCCAGGTTAGGTTTAAGGCTCTAAGTTTACTACAGCAAATTGTCCTATGGGTAAAAGCGTTGGTTTGTGAATTTGGTGACATAGCGGTTGCGAGTTCAATCTCTGAATCAGGCAGTGTGGAAATAGGCAAATAATAACTGAACAATACTAAATAAAAATAAGATAACTCTAGACATGAGCAGTGGGATGAGAACAGTATACTCCCATAGATTAAATAAAGTGTTCAATTCAGAATTTCCTGTAGGTTACCCAGATTAGGAAGTTGGAATGTTATGATAACAACAACAAAGATGAAGGCAACAGTCCAAATATAAACTGTGTGAATCCCAGAAATTCAGACAAAAATCAAAACAGAAATATGAAGATGAAATTATAATTGCTGGCTAATCGTTTTCGAGCACACCTGTCTTCTAGGGTGGTTAGCCAATCCCTATTGCAGATGCCTGTTCATGCAACACATCTGAAAGCCCGAAACAAATAATGGATGGTACAATAGCCGGAACATTGTAATAAATATGGCAACAAAGACGAGGACAATAGTTCAAATAATGTAAATAGTGTACATAATACCTCATCTCAGAAATATAGAAAGATACCGAAAGGCCGAAACATTGTGATAAATATGGCAACAATTATGAGGACAATAGTCCGAATAATGTAAATAATGTACATAGCGTTAAAGGTTATTTAATGCCGACAAGGATAGCATGACTTAATCTTTTTATAAATGGGAGTCCTGCTGCCTGACTTATGTTCTTCACAATGCAATATTTGTTCAACACCCACAGAACCCACCTGGGATTTATACTGTAACTATTCTGAGCAGACCTTAGAGTTTCTAGGAGAGTGCACGTAATTTGATGTAATCAGCTGTTTGAACAAGGCCAGTACACTCAAACCCTCGATCACAATGACTTGCGATTTCATGTTAGCACAACTATTGATAACCATCAAACTGTTTCGTTTACTAAATTTCCCTCACAAGACATGGGGCAATCTGTGATATGGTTATGTTGTGTAGAAAGATGGACAACCTGCTCTACACAAATTGTTGAGCATGGACTCATCTATTCGTATGAGTAGAGTGTCTACTCATAGGAACAGTTGTTGCAAAGTGGGTTGCAAGTTGTAACGTTGAGTTGTATGCATTGCCGCACTGAACAATGGTATTTACTATTATTGTATACTAGCCAGAAACTATGAGGTTATATGAACGTTATAACAGGTTTACAGACTGTTTCAAAAACGCCACATGCTGGGATTATCTTCTTACACGAATAACAACTAGAAGGTATCTCTCTGACACATCAGCCATGCTGAGATTTGAACCTGGGTCTCATGTGAAACATATATTTGAAGAATGCATATTATTATATAAAAATTGGGTCTTGCTGTTTATTTATTATTTATTAATTAGTCTCCCATATCTCATTAACTTCTGAGAGGAGGGAAGGGATAATTTCAACATTCCTGGTGCAAAAGGAACTGGCAAGGCATTGCACTATTCTGCTTTGAGTGTGACCATGAATCATAATTGTGAGATGGAGGGGTGTGATGACTACAGCAGCACAAAATGAGCTAATTGAATGAATGCACACCCTACCCTGTTATTTGCTTAAAGTGGAGATCAAAAGAGCAAATGGGACTTATCCGCGACATTCCCATTTATAAAAAGATTAAGTCATGCTATTCTTAAGGATATTAAGATAAAATGATTACAAACTATTTCAACCAGAATTTGAACTTGATTCAGGCAATTCTATTTTCCATGCTGATAGCCATCACACCATCTTCATTTTAGGTTTTCATACAAACATAAAAATGTCAATGTTTTCAATCTCTAAAGCAAGAAAATAATAAAAGGAGATATTTTCAAAAATGCTTTTGTATTTACCTGTCATAATCCATGATAGTGTTGAGTCTATGAGCAATTGTTATAATTGTGCAATCATTGAAATGCGCCCTGATTGTTTGCTGTATCAGATCATCCGTCTTCATATCTACGGAAGCAGTGGCTTCATCTAGAATTAAAATTTTTGTCTTGTGCAGTAGAGCTCTGGCCAGACAGAGCAATTGCCGCTGCCCTACACTGTAATAAAGGAAAGAAAACACAATTACTTTTTAAATCATTGGCAACGGTAGTTATCTGTGAAGCAATTAGTAATGCCCAGACACAACATGCATGAATGAATATATATATATATATATATATATATATATAGGCTGTGCTGAATAAATTGTCGTCTAAATTATGCAAAATTGAAAATAGCACTCTAATTTCATTTTAACACATATATTTACCAAAATTACACAAAATTATCTTGAAATACTAAAGAGTAAATTTATTCAACAAATTCTCCATTGGCTTCAATCAAGCCCTCCAGATGACTTTGGAATCTCCTGCAACTCTTCTGGGCGGTCTCCTTGTTTAAGTTGGTGATTGCTGCCATAATCCTTGCCTTTAGTTCATCTTTGGTGTTACAAGGAGTTTTTTTGGTCTCTGGATCAACTGCAACTTACACATAATAATCAAGGAGGTTGCAGTCTGATGAGTTAGATGGCCAGATGTAAGGGGTGGTGTGGTCGCAGAAATTGTCTGACAGCCATGACTGAGTTTTCCTGCTGGCATGGTACAGAGTCCTGCTGCCTGACTTATGTTCTTCCAGGAGCCACCCTTTTGACCCAGTGCAGCACTACCTCTTCAAGACACTTGATGTAGGCCTCTGTTTTGAGTCTAAGACACTCACCAAAAAAGTCGGGAGTCGTTTTCTTATCAGAGCGGAGTGAGTTTTCCAAGCTGCCGTACCTTTGTAATCACCATTAGACTCATCCAACTCTTTCTGAATCATCTGCACTATCCTCAGATTGACACCCAAACACTTCTGAAATGTTTGTATTGGAGCTTCCGGTACAAATGCCAAGCAGTACAGCATACTGTTTCCAAATTTCTGGCGGAATGAATTGTGTCATGGTGCTCTTTTTCTCACAGATGGTGCCCAACTGACCCTACTATACTGTGCAGTCGACAAAATCAAAAACAAACAATGCACATGCTTGAAATTAAAAATATAAAATGGCAACAATTTACCCATCATACCATGTGTGTGTGTGTGTGTGTGTAAACGTTATTTTCAGTGGATAAGCATATTTGAGTAGGTGCTTCGTTTATTTTTTAAACAGTATATTTACTTAAAATCTGCCCAATTAATAAAAAAGAAATCCATGAATCTTTTACAAAAAAAGGATATATATATATATATATATATATATATATATATATTACTGAGGTATATTGTCTGCTTTGTCTGTGGCATTTATTTGCACTGAGTGTATCAATAGTTCCAAAATCTATGGATGGTTCTGCACAAGCCTTCACCACTTTAATCAAATCACTTGTGTGGGTTTTCTGGTGGTTTACCTTGATTCGTTCATTCTTATCTCAAGCTGAAAAGCAACTTGTCAGCTGTCAATATACCACATAACACCCTTGAGTGCTTAGCCTTGGAGCGGGTAGAATGGAGATCAACATGTTTTAGAAAACTCAGCAGTTTTCAATCTGCTTGTCTGAATCATCTTCAAGAAGCGAGAGCAAGATCTAAAAGGTCACCCAATCTAATAGTGATCTCATCCCACAATCCTCACTCTTGCTCCATATGTGGCCTCCTTTGTAAATCACTAGCGGGTCTTAAATGCCAATTAAGATTATCGCACAAAATTCCATAATTGAATCACTTAAGCTGTCAGATCCCCATACATTGAAACTGATGGCAGAGTCCATTATCATTATATGTATTTGGACAGAAATTTTTAATTTATACAAGTTTGGTTAACAATAAAACAAAAAATTCCCAAAAATCATTAACAAACAAAACTATAAAATAGCCACAAAATTGCATTTGGATTGACAATTATTTCCACTGAATAACCCCTAGAATCATTTGAAACATAACTGCTACCAAGCACCTAACTAAACAATACAACAGACCTATGCATAATGTACCACAGAACAGCATAAATAAATAGTTGAGCCAAAACCCAACACACATATATGATAGGGTTTTCATCAGTTGAAATAGATCTGTGTTTCATCCGATGAAAACTATATCATATTCAACTCCGGTGTACATACTATATATATATATATATATATATATATATATATATATATATATATTCGCTTGAAGATGAAATGGAACTAATGCTTTTAATTTAATTGCAAAATTAAATTTGGGGTTTTAGCTTCTATTTTGAAACATGGTTGGAACTGTGTAGCGAAAAAAAAACATATTTTAAATCAATTAATTTATAATATATATATTAATTTATATATATATATATATATATATATATATATATATATATATATATATATATATATATATATATATATACCAACGGATTTATTACTTTACTATATATATATATATATATATATATATATATATATATGATTAATACAAATATAAAATTTGTAAGCTAATTGATGTTATTTTCAGTATCTTGACTCTAGAGTTTCGTATATGGACCAACTAGCCATTGCTCCATTCACTCGTTGGAAGATATCAGCAATAGATGGTTTATTTTCTCATTTTTACTCACCTTTATATTGAGTTCAAAATAATTTATAGACTTTTCATTGGTGCATCACTTCTCTTTTTGATTGAAAATATAGAAGGTGATTATCTCTCTTACGAATTTACTGATGTCTTAAGGGGCCTGTGAGAGTCACGTGACAGTGTGTTGTTGTGAATAATCATTTGTTACTTAGCTTAGGATAGAGTTGGATGCTGTACTCAGTTGCATTTTGGTTGACCAGAATGGACAACACAATACCTATTAGCCCTAAATAGGAACCTAAAACATATCACTAGAACTATATTATGCCCCACTTCACATACTGGTTGCTTTTTAATTTCTTTGAGTGGAACAATTCATGATGTATATTTATGTATTGCATTTTAGTATGATTTATAGTTGCGTCATTCCATGTTGTGTATAAAATGTTTTCATGTATAACTCATCTTCGGATTCTAGTCCTAGCTTCCACAATGTTAAAGTGTTAATGCTGAGAATGATATCAGAAAAAGCAATACAAAAGCAGAAGGATGATAACATTTGTTACAGATTATACAAAAGCATTTAATATTGCATTTTGCCCAAAGAACTGTTTGAACTACTAGGTAAGCTTGATTTATTTGGGAAAGATATTAGAATAACCAAGAAATTATACTGAGAGCAAACCATCTGCATACAGACAGAAAACAAATTCAGTAAATACACAAAAATAGAAAATGGAATGAGACAAGGATACATGTTCTCACCAGTCTTATTCAAGCTTTACAGCCTAAGAGAACTAGAAATCCTACCAGGATTTATTATTGGCAGCCACAGTCTTAAAAACATGATGTAAAGAAGACACAATGTTGGTAACTTACAAAGAAAGTAAATTGCAGGAATCCTTAGAGAGTGGAATAAAGAAAACTAAGGAGAAAAGAGTAAATATCAATTGCAAGAAGACAGAAAGTATAGCTGTCAGCAAGAGGAACAGCCTAAGATGTGAACTATGAACTGAGGATGCCAAAATCAAGCAAGGACGAAAAGTGAAATATCTGGAAAGTGTTTTAATGGAAGACAGAAAATATGACACCAAAATATGAAAGTTCATTGGAATAGCCAAAAATGTCTTCCAAAAGCTAAGCAAAGGATTAAGAAACAGGAAAATTTCATTAGAGACAAAGAAAAAAGTGCTGAACTGCTATGTATTGGCTTTGTCAAAAAGGTCTGTTCATTTATTAAGTAGAAAATTTCAGCTAACTCAGTCCTCCTACATCTTGTCAGCCCTATTCAACGAAAGATGTTTGAAAGAAAGGTTGGTGCCAATATATATATATATATATATATAAATAAATAGTGGTACTTGTTTGGAAAAACCTCAGATAGCTCAACTTGTAGTAGAAGAAATCAGTACCTGAGGAAAAATGGGTAATAAAAAAAGAAAGAACCAAGAACAATCGTCCAGTGATCACGCTCCAAGTCCAAAGAAAAAAAACCCCAAAACGAGTAAAAAGACAACTACATAAAGTGCTCAATACACTAAGTAGAGCAAAACCTAAGATAATCCTAAGGAGCCAGGCAAGCCTACCTAGGTTTCACCTAAATGGATCATCAGGGTAAGAGCCGGCATTGCCCTGACGATCCGTTTAGGTGAAAAACTAGGTAGGTTTCTGGCTCCTTGGGATTATCTATATATATATATATATATATATATATATATATATATATATATGTATACCTTTCTTCATCATCATCATCATCATCATCATCTTGACTTTTGTAATCATAATTGGCATTTGAATGCAGAAGCCACACCAACTCTTTTCCACAACAGTCTATCAATGGCAGCCATCAACAATTCTGGTAGAGTCATACTTATCCATTGCTTGACATTCTCCAACCAGTTTTTGTGTTAGCATTCTCTTCTATGTCCACCTTCTATACTGCCTTTTATAATTGTCTTGCACAGGCTGTCATGCCTTGTAATGTGTCCAAACCACACCATTTTTCTTCATTTGACTGTGGCGAGAAAAGGTCCCTGGTGGCCCACAAAACTTTCAACCCTTTTCCACACAAACTCATTGTTTTTTTTTGTTTCCAATAGAAAATGCCATGGAGTTTTCTCATGCATCAAATGCTTGGATCCTTCTCTCTGTTTCTGCAAACAGTATCCATATTTCATATCCATATAGAAGAATGGAGACTACCAGCAATTTGCACTGTCTGTATTTTGAAAGCTGATTTTATGCCTCCATATTCCTCTAACATGGCAGTAGAAAAAAATCTGTCAAATTTTAAATAGGCTATGCAAAATTAATTGGTTAAATAGGTTATGTAAATTTGAAATTTCTTAGTTATATGGCTAAAATATTATTTATAAATAAAATTGTGACTAAAATAAAATAAAATAAATAAATAAATAAAGTAAATAAATAAAATAAAATAAATAAATAAAATAAATTAAAATAAAATAAGTAAAAATGTATCAAATTGTGACTAAAAATACTGGTCACAGCACTTAAAAAAGGTTTTTCTTCACTGTGAATAATAGTAACAAACCTGTTGTAATGTACGGTAAGAGTCTGTTGAGATTAGGGGAAACGCCTAACCGATAACTCTCCCAGCAACTATGGGGGGTGATAGGGAGAGTGTAAAGAGATGGGAAGAGGGGTTAACAAAAAATAACACTGCCTCAAAAACCACAGCAACTTGAGGAACAAAATGCCAAAGGGACCAACTTTACAAGACACTGTATTTTCCTAACTGCTGTTTTCCCCCAGTTTTTATTGGCATGAAGCATTTTACAAAGACCCAGATTTTGACTAGTTGCAGAGAGGCCTGTATCTAGACATGCCAAACTGTCCTGCTGCTAATAGCAAAAACCCAGATGCAACTGGTGTTGACAAACATGTTTGCATGTGATCTGAGGGCTCTTTTGCATCTGTACTGATGTGTGTTTGCCAAAAAACCTCAGCCAATGAGAATTTCCATTTCTCTTCAACACTAGACAGTCAATCCAATCCAATTTAAGTTTTGTTTTGTGTACTGTTCATTGGGAATGGAGACAAACTTACCTGAAATTTTTTCCCCCTTCATCACAGCAATAGTAGATGCCATTCTCAAGAGCTTGAATCTTTTCTTTCATGTGAGACTGTTCCAAAGCCAGCCAGATTTCATCATCGGAATAACAATCAAATGGATCAAGGTTCATTCGAATGGTACCTGAAAACAGCACTGGATCCTAAAAAGTGGGGGAAAAATGTTGAGTAAAGAGGTTGGAATATTTCAAAGAGAAAATGATTTCTTTAAGCAAATAGGTGAAAATTCTCAACTTAATAAGTTAAAAAAAAAGTGAATGCATGAATCCAATTTGATATGTTTGGATTTTATTAAATTTCTAAAATTAGATTTTAAAACAGTAAAAATTGCTGAGGGATTCTACAGTAATTGTAATATCAAAAGAAAATCCATCCTTTTGATACACTTTTTTTTTTACAGTACTAAGTTAAACTTTGCCTATTCTTTTCTTTTTATTTCAAGTTCGTTCAATGTTGCAGAAATGAATTTTTTGATTTAGTTATCCAATGGCAAAATCAGCAGGAGAATTTACACCAAATTCATAAAATTACAATCCAGCCCCCTCTGAAAAATATCTTGTGTACATTGACATAATATTAATAAGTTTTATTCTGGTAGCAAAGTAAGAAGTTGAGTTCATGGTAGATGACTTGTATTAGGTTAGGGTTAGTATTTAAAATGCCTCATGAGCAAAGTCATGGCATGTTCATTGATGCTAGTTAGTCACTCTGATGATGCTATCTCAAGAATCAAATACAAAACAGCAGCATTTGTTTTTGCTTTTTGACCATCCAATGATTCAGAGAGTGGTACACTGCAACCCACACTTGGAAGTAATCAACCAATTTGAAATAAAGAAACTTTGTGACTTGTTCAACCTCTCTTTTTCTTTCCATTCTGCATCCAAATAATGCAAGGATTATTAACTACAGAACAACAAATTAGGCTTTTCTACAACTATTGTTGGTTTCAATACTTAATAGGAATGTATATTTATTCTGTACATAATACAAAATTGTGGCACAAGGCTGAAGTGGAATTGGGTTAAAGGCTGTTCAACACAAACTATCCTAGTCCTAGTTAATCACAATTATGACCTATTCATTCAATACAATATACTCAATCACCAAAAGAACTTGTCCATCACCTTTTAATTCTACATATACCACAATACTGCATATTCAGAGGGGGACCTACAAAACACCCCAGTATGTAAAAATTTTATAAATGTTTAAAATGTCTCTTTTTGTTTTCTTTCTTTTTTTTAACAAAAATATGTAAAAATCTATTTAATAATGAAAATGATGGGGGATGGAATATCCTTAATAGGAATGACTGCTGAACACTTGCTCTTCCAATTTTATAGGCAGAAGTCCACAATGCATGCTGGGATATTTTTCTTAGACAATAAAATAGGCCAGTTTACAGTTTGACATGACTCAGTCCAGATCTACCGATTCAGGGGGTTTGGACTGACTTGTCAAACTTTCTGCCTTTGAGTAAAGAGGAACCCAGACAAGGCTATGTCAAAGGGTGGAGTCATGTCTGGGGCGGTAGACAAACCTGACCCTGTGTATGCAGGGTTTGTGGGGAACTTTTGCCCAATCCTACAGGCTTGTATTTGCCCCACATAAATTAATGTCCTTATGCCACATCCTGCCTTGTGGGGAGGTGAGATAAATAACCTTAGTCCAGATTTGATGACTCAGGTGGTTCACTGCCAGGTGTATGGCTGGTTTGTTGAACACTATACTTCCGGGCAGAGAGTAACCCATGGGTTATACTGAAGAGCAGAGTCATGTCTGGGGATAGACAAACCTGATCGCATGTATGTGTGGTCTATCAGGGAATTTTTGCTGAGTCTACAGGTTTGGAATCACCCCACATAAAAAATGGCTATGCACCTCATCCTGCCTTGTGGGGAGGCTAAGTTAAATAACCTCAGTCCAGATCTGCCTTATCTCGAAGACAGTGCACTATGTTTGCTTGTCTGAGCTTGCTTTTGTGTATCAACACTAATTCTTAGTTTGTGAACCTTTTATCTTTTACAGTATCTGTCTATATTTCTGAGATGAGATATTATGTACATTATTTACATTATTTGGACTATTGTCCTCATCTTTGTTGCTATATTTATTACAACGTTTTGGACTTTCAGTATCTGTCTATATTTCTGAGATGAGGTATTATGTACACTATTTACATTATTCGGATTATTGTCCTCATCTTTGTCGCCATATTTATTACAACATTTCAGTCCTTCAGTATCTATCTATATTTCTGAGATTGGGTATTATGGACACTATTTACATTATTCGGATTATTGTCCTCATCTTTGTTGCCATATTTATTACAACGTTTCGGCCTTTCAGTATCTATCTATATTTCTGAGATGAGGTATTATGTACACTATTTACATTATTAGGACTATTGTCCTCATCTTTGTTGCCATATTTATTACAACATTTCAGTCCTTCAGTATCTGTCTATATTTCTGAGATGGGGTATTATGGACACTATTTACATTATTCGGATTATTGTCCTCATCTTTGTCGCCATATTTATTACAACATTTCAGTCCTTCAGTATCTGTCTATATTTCTGAGATGGGGTATTATGGACACTATTTACATTATTCGGATTATTGTCCTCATCTTTGTTGCCATATTTATTACAACGTTTCGGCCTTTCAGTATCTATCTATATTTCTGAGATGGGGTATTATGGACACTATTTACATTATTCGGACTATTGTCCTCATCTTTGTTGCCATATTTATTACAACATTTCAGTCCTTCAGTATCTGTCTATATTTCTGAGATTGGGTATTATGGACACTATTTACATTATTCGGATTATTGTCCTCATCTTTGTTGCCATATTTATTACAACGTTTCGGCCTTTCAGTATCTATCTATATTTCTGAGATGGGGTATTATGGACACTATTTTACATTATTCGGACTATTGTCCTCATCTTTGTTGCCATATTTATTACAACATTTCAGTCCTTCAGTATCTGTCTATATTTTGAGATTGGGTATTATGGACACTATTTACATTATTCGGATTATTGTCCTCATCTTTGTTGCCATATTTATTACAACGTTTCGGCCTTTCAGTATCTATCTATATTTCTGAGATGAGGTATTATGTACACTATTTACATTATTAGGACTATTGTCCTCATCTTTGTTGCCATATTTATTACAACATTTCAGTCCTTCAGTATCTGTCTATATTTCTGAGATTGGGTATTATGGACACTATTTACATTATTCGGATTATTGTCCTCATCTTTGTTGCCATATTTATTACAACGTTTCGGCCTTTCAGTATCTATCTATATTTCTGAGATGGGGTATTATGGACACTATTTACATTATTCGGACTATTGTCCTCATCTTTGTTGCCATATTTATTACAACATTTCAGTCCTTCAGTATCTGTCTATATTTCTGAGATTGGGCATTATGGACACTATTTACATTATTCGGATTATTGTCCTCATCTTTGTTGCCATATTTATTACAACGTTTCGGCCTTTCAGTATCTATTTATATTTCTGAGATGGGGTATTATGGACACTATTTACATTATTAGGACTATTGTCCTCATCTTTGTTGCCATATTTATTACAACATTTCAGTCCTTCAGTATCTGTCTATATTTCTGAGATTGGGTATTATGGACACTATTTACATTATTCGGATTATTGTCCTCATCCTTGTTGCCATATTTATTACAACGTTTCGGCCTTTC
The DNA here is from genome assembly GCA_903632075.3 of Acanthosepion pharaonis. Lineage (NCBI taxonomy): Eukaryota > Metazoa > Mollusca > Cephalopoda > Sepiida > Sepiidae > Acanthosepion > Acanthosepion pharaonis. Next base: position 403,803 of record CAHIKZ030000415.1, read on the forward strand.
AGTATCTATCTATATTTCTGAGATGGGGTATTATGGACACTATTTACATTATTCGGACTATTGTCCTCATCTTTGTTGCCATATTTATTACAACATTTCAGTCCTTCAGTATCTGTCTATATTTCTGAGATTGGGTATTATGGACACTATTTACATTATTCGGATTATTGTCCTCATCTTTGTTGCCATATTTATTACAACGTTTCGGCCTTTCAGTATCTATCTATATTTCTGAGATGAGGTATTATGTACACTATTTACATTATTAGGACTATTGTCCTCATCTTTGTTGCCATATTTATTACAACATTTCAGTCCTTCAGTATCTGTCTATATTTCTGAGATGAGGTATTATGTACATTATTTACATTATTTGAACTATTGTCCTCATCTTTTTCGCCATATTTGTTCCAACGTTTCAGCTGTTGTACGCTCCAGGTGCTTGGAATGTCGAAATGAGCCCTTTATTTCGCTCACTGGGGTAGCACTTGCCATGTTTAATGGATGTCAGTTATTAGTTATCTCCGGTTAATTTCCCTCTGAAAGTTCTCCACTACCTTAACCGGGTATTGAACTCACACTCTTTGGGTATTGTCACTGGATCTAACCAACACCTTTATCCACTATGTGTCCTTTTATTGTTAATTTGCGTTGCATTTCTTGATATTATTTCATCTTTGCCATGTACCTTTTTCTTTTTATTGCAAACTTTGTTCTTTTTGTCGGACAGTTCTGTCTTTTATTTTGAATTTGACCATGGCTACTCACTACACAACTACCATTATGACTGAAGATCATTGGCAGTTAGCAAACATTATAATGGCAAAGAATGATTCATCTAAAAAATTTCAGATAAAAATGGTTATATTTTTTCTGCTTACCTGTGGTAGAATGGTGAGTTTTGTTCTAACATCATGGAGTCCCATATCAGCTATACAGTGACCATCAATAGCAATCTCCCCAGAGGCAGCTTCAATCAGTCGGAAAAGAGAAAGTGACAATGAAGATTTTCCTGCCCCTGTGCGTCCCACAATTCCAACCTGAGAAAGGAAGGGAGAAAAATATTTGAATTCTAGATAAACATACAAACATTGTAAAATGTACGAGTCATTATTGGGAAAATCTGAAACATTAAAAATAGTTTTTATTCTGAAGAGGATGATTATGCCATTAAATAAATTGATTACATTTGAATGGATTAGAAAGATTTGAGGAATTTAAATAAATTATATGAATACAAAAGAGATTGCAGGGATAGCAATAAATAAATTACTACATAATCCCCAACCAGTAGTAATTTAGTAGTCTGGAACCAAAATAATTAATAATAAAAATAAAAATTAAGCAATAAAAATACTTTAAAATACACATAAGAACGGTTATTAACAATAAAGAAAAAGTTAAATTATAAAAAAAAAACAATTAAATAAAATATGGAATATTCCCATGATACATCAGAACAAGATTTTTACTGCTAATTGAAACCAAAATCAAAACTTTCTCTTGCTGAAAATGCAGACATTCTGGAATAAAAAATATTGCCCCAACAGATAAGCAATATTTCTTTATTTCCATATGCATATATCTTCTTTAAAATATATAATCATTTCTCTGAAATGTATATGTGGGGATTGTGTATTGATGAAAAAAAAAAAAAATAAAAAAATAAAATAAAAAGAAGAATCTCCCAGGATGCCCCCGACAGGAAGAACAAATGGCACATGCAGGAGAGAAGAGGGGCTTCCTGGTGCCAAAGACAAACTAGAAGAATCGTTCTCTTTTTCCCTTGGACTTTCAATGAGTAAACATGTGTCTTTTGCTCAGGAAGGCATTTCCCTTCAACAGACCGTTGTTACCATAATAAAGTTCCTGAATCCATTTCCAGTGTCTCTGCCTCCTCCTTCCCTTTGTACCTTTTATTTCAGGAAGAGCAAGAATTCAATGTGGTTTTGGAGTTTGAACAGAATAACCCAAGAATTATAATCTCTCTCTTTTTGTTCCTCTTTAAAACTTCAAATATACCAAAGCAATTTATTGTTTTTTTTTTTATGATTATTTCATTGTATCTCATATATGATTTTCTTTGTAATATTATAATCCAGTTGTGGTCATGTGATGTTCTTTTTAATCCTAAAAAAATACATAGATAAAAAAATTACATTCAGACAAGGCCAACCAAAGCCAGGAAAACCACAACAAGATCTTTTACAAGACAACACACATTATTTGAGCATTGTAATGAATCTGACCATAATTCTGATTTAAAAATGTAGCTTAATTAAGAGAAAAAATAATTTGCTAAGATGAAAATCTTTAGAAAGTGCACTGATTTCTGAGTCATCCACAGTAAATTTGCATTCAAGTTCTTACAACATGCCATATTTCTTATAAATTTTCTGTTGTTGCAGTGTGGGATATTTAAACGAAAAAGTAATAAAAAAGTGTTGAGAAATCGAAAGAGATCAGCCAGGCTACACATCTTAACAGTTTTAGAATTTAGTGTTCCTACTTCTTCACATTGTCCACCTTGGAGCATAATTATAACTAACATTTAGGTTAATATTTTCCACTGTTCCTACATATATATATATATATATATATATATATATATATATATAATCCCATCTATAACAACATTAGCCTGATGAAGTCCTTTTTATAGGACGAAACGTGCTACACAAAATTTTCCATTTTGTCATTCAATTAACCGATGCGTGTTTATGTGATGCCCAATTTAATCCTAAAAAAATACATATATAAAAAGAAATTTAATTCCGACAAGGCCACTGCATCACCAGGAAGACTCGTTGTGCATCATAATGAATCTGACCATAATTCTGATTTAAAAATGCTGCTTTAATTAAAAGAAAAAAATAATTTTCCACTGTTCCTACATATATAATCCCATTAATAACAACATTTGTCTGATGAAGTCCTTTTTATAGAATGAAACATGTTACACAGAATTTTCCATTTTGTCATTCAATTACTCAATATTGTTCTGATGCATCGAAATTTATGTATCATAATATTCTCCCAAAATGATTTACATTTTACATTTCTTTAAAATAAAAATGTATATTTACATTATTTGCATTTGAACAATTTTCGTCATCTTTGTTGTTGTTGTTATGTGACAATAGCCTAGTGACAATAGTCATTGGTTTGCAGGGCAGTATGTACCTGGACTCAGGGAACAGGGCTAGCAATAACTAAGCAGTACTAAGATATGAAATCAATGAGACATCCCTAGAGAGGGGAATGTGAACAGTCTACCTGTGTAGATTAAATAAAGGGTTCAGCTCAGAATTCCCTGTGGATTATGCAAATCAACACAAATGAGATAAAGACTAGAGGACACAACAGCTGAAATGTTGTGATAACAACAACAAAGGTGAAGACAATAATCCACATGTAAATAATGATAAATCCTCATCCCAGATATTCAGGCAGAAAACATATGATAATCCAAAAGGCTGTTTATTGTTTACATTAATCACTTGTTCGAATCTATAAACAAAAATACCGTATTTTCCAGCTTACAAGATGCTGTGGCTTGGAAGATGCACTCTGATATTGGAAAGAAATTTTTAAGAAAAGAAAAAGTCATTCTCATACAACAACACATTCACCTTGTATCCCTCACATACTGGTGCCATGTATTGTTTAAATTAATCACTCATTTGATTTTGTTTGTATGGCAATGACATACTAGTCAAGAGCAGAAAGGCTCCTAGTAAACAGAGCATATTTAAGCTTGTGGCTCGGCTTCAGGAAGGTTTATAGTCTTGGAAATTCTTTAACAGCTAAGTACTGAGGTTACATCATATAAAAGTCTGAATTAGATAGCTAACATTATAGTGTAATGACTCAACATACAAATCCATGTTCCTATCAGTTAAGCCAATTAGGTAACTGTCCAAGCTTACTTGAGCCTGGGTATTGCCTTAAATTCATCTTGGAAGATGCACATATATTTTTCAGGTTATTTTTTAGGAAAAAAGTGCATCTTGTAAGCCAGAAAATACAGTACATCAATTTTTTGAACAAATATAGTGATATGACAGCTTCCATAATACAACGAAAAACAATCAATTTGAATGAAGTTAGTTAAAACTAAATGTTCATAATGATATATAAACATGGAACTTTTCAGGTTACCCATTACACTGATGTGAAATTATCATTTGTCTGTTTGGTCGTGTTATTATAAAAAGAATATTAAAAGCCAAAGGTGAATTGGGATAGTGAAAGATGCCCTCCAAAAGGTAAGCATAGCCAAGCAACGATGCAACAGTGAAAATGTTAAACATCTTTCTTCGTCTTCTATGCTCTGTGTCCCTTCAGGGTGTTATGATCATGGCCCTCCACAATTTCTTTTCCTTTGTAGCTGATAGCAAATTTTTTGTTGCTATATCTCCTAATCCTTGTTTCTACCAACCATTTGCACAAGCTTATTACATAGGTTATTCTCTGCTTTCTTCTGTCCCTCTTGCCTTCAATGCTCTGTGAGTGTCAAATTTTCCAAGCCGTCTTTCCTCATTATGTGACTGAGAAATTTCAACTTTCTCTTTCTGATGCTATGTATCAGTGTCTTTGTTTCCATTTCCTATAAAACTTTGTCGTTCAGTCAATGGTATTCTCAGCATCCTCCTGTAGAACCACATTTCTGTTGCTTCAATTCTCTGCTTCATGTGTGAGATTGTTTGGTTTGGCTTGGTTTGTTTAACAACATATCAATCAACATTTAATCCAAAATTTTATGAGTCATTTTTTTGTTTCCCAAAAAAATTTTAACTTTTTTTTTTTCCATTGATGATTGCTGGTAATTAAAAATTTTTTTTTACTCCGGTAAAATTTTTTTTTTTTTGTTTCCCAAAAATGTATTGTTGGTAACTTTTTTTTTCCATTGATGTATTGCTGGTAATTAAAAATTTTTTTTTTTACTATGAAAATGTATTGCTGGTAATTTAATTAAAATTTTTTTTTTACTATGAAAATGTATTGCTGGTAACTTTTTTTTTTCCATTGATGTATTGCTGGTAATTTAAAAAAAATTTTTTACTATGAAAATATATTGCTGGTAACTTTTTTTTTCCATTGATATATTGCTGGTAATTTAAAAAATTTTTTTTTACTATGAAAATGTATTGCTGGTAACTTTTTTTTTCCATTGATATATTGCTGGTAATTTAAAAAATTTTTTTTACTATGAAAATGTATTGCTGGTAATTTAAAATTTTTTTTTTTTACTATGAAAATGTATTGCTGGTAATTTTTCTTTTTATATTTTCATGCTTTGACTTCAGTTTGGGTGTTCATTATTTGCCCATAGCTGGGACCTTAATAGTTCAGAGGTCACCTGATCAGAGACCTTGTTTTCATATGTGGTTTATTGTCATAATCAGGATGACAGATATTTCAGCATTCACTGACATATAGGAGGACTGATATTATGTAACAGTTCAGTACTATTTTCTTTATTTTTAATGAAATTTTCCTGTATCTTAATACTTTTCATCACTTTTGGAAGGTATTGTTGGCTTTAAATTTCATCTCACTGATATATGTTGCAATCTATTAATTTTGGTATCTTTTGACATGTTGGGCTACCGTATTTTTTGGAATAGAAAATGTGCCCTTATTTTGAAGATAAAGTTTTGAAAAAAAGTGGCAGTCGTACTTGAAAGATTTTACCAGACAAAAATTCAATCTGATGCTTTAAAAATTAATATATGTTTTTCTAAGTACAAAACTAATATATACTGTCCTAAATAAAAAATTAATATATGTTGTTCTAAATACAAAAGAACTCTAAACATCGAAAAAGAAAATGCAGTAAATAAAAGTTTTACTATTATTTAGTTTTGTTCAAACTTACAAAATACTAATTGCACAGTTACATGTAGGAAAAGTGAAAGAATGATCTCAGTCAAATGTTGGAGAATTGAAAGAATGATCTCAGTCGAATATTGGAGAATTAAAAGAATGATCTCAGTCGAATGTTGGAGAATTGAAAGAATGATCTCAGTCGAATGTTGGAGAATTGAAAGAATGATCTCAGTCGAATGTTGGAGAATTGAAAGAATGATCTCAGTCGAATGTTGGAGAATTGAAAGAATGATCTCAGTCGAATGTTAGAGAATTGAAAGAATGATCTCAGTCGAATGTTGGAGAATTGAAAGAATGATCTCAGTCGAATATTGGAGATTTGAAAGAATGATCTCAGTTAAATTATGGAGAATTGTATGAATGATAGCAGTTAACTGTTGAAGAATTGAAAGAATTATTATATTATCAAATATATGTACTCACCTTTTCTTTGGCTTTTATTAAACAAGAGATTCCCTTAATAATGAGTTTGTGCCCTTCTCGATATCGCATACTAAATTTCTTGAATTCAATCTGACCTGAGTCCGGCCATTCTTTTTTTGGTTTAGTTTCTTCAATGGTCCAAGGAGCCTTACACAGAAAATTAGAAAATAATAGAGAAATTAATGAGAAAATAATTGATAATAATTATCAGAATTTATTTACAAAAGTCATTAAAATGCATGAAAGTAAGAAGCAATCCTGAAAATGAAAAACTGTAGATGCAAATTGATTTCTGATGTGCATAGATGAAATATTTTTATTTTTCAATATATTGGGTGTGGGAAAAGGTTTCCAGCCTCAACATTTAAAAAGAAATTTAAGTCAGTACACAGTAGAAAACCGTTTTTTCTTGTTGATAAAAAACCTAGAAACTTTTGCATACTAACTTATATTTTTATAACCGATGACCTTATCTTTTTTGATTTTCAACCTAATTATGACTTACTCTGCCTATCTTCATATGCATGAAAATCATACACAAAAAATTTAAAAAAATAAAGCTTCACCCACTTTGAAATATTCAAAGGGATAAAGGAGTAATAAGTCTCAAGATAGTAAACTTTGTCTTTATTTCGGTGCTGTATTTCCCAAATTGTGTTTCACTTGCTTTTCTTTTCATTCTTTTCCAGCTTTAATAGTAAGTACCCTCCACTTTTCTTCCTCCATATCATCTTTTTCCCTTCCTTCTCTCTCTTTCTTTCCAAATTTTGTTGTGTGGAAATGCACAGAGAGGCATTTCAGAGTTAAAGACAAAGAAAGAGAAAGAGAGAGAGTGTGTGTGTGTAATGCATTTTACACAGTGCACAAATATTACACTGATCATAGGCTAAATTACTAGGAAGCAATAATTTTATCCAAGACAGAGCAAACATATATTCTGATCTGAGACAGAAGTGCTGATCACTATGTCAATTTCATTATTTTTTTTTATCTGTACTGTTAGGGGGAAGCTGATTTACTTCCCCTATAAAGGATGATAACTCAAAATACAATCAAGTTACTTCCCTTGTCTTGAAAATCAAGTGCAACGCTTCTGGATTAAACATGGTGACTAGCTGACATGCACATGGAATTAATGGTTTCAATTCAATCAAATTCTTGCTGTTTTCAGACAGTAAATGAATAAAAATTGTTTTTATTTTCATTCATTTTTGTTCAGCCCAACAGCCTCACACTCTTTGGGTCCTGTCACTGGATCTAACTAATGTCTTTATCCACTGTGCCATGTGTCCTTGTGAGTTCAATACCCGGTTAAAGCAGTGGAGAACTTGGAAAGGGGAATTAACAGGAGATGACCTATAACTGACATCCATTAGACATGGCTCATGGAACTAAAATAGTCTACCCCAGTGAGCAAAATAAAGGGTTCAGTTCGACATTCCAACCACCTGAAGAAGGCCAGAGCATACAACGGCCAAAACGTTGTGATAAATATGGCAACCAAGATAAGGACGATAGTCTGAACAATGTAAATAGAATATGAGAAAAAAAAAACATTATTAAGGAGAGAGAACAATGAAAGAACAGAAATTAAGACAAAAGATAACAATCGACATTACATTTAAATTTTTGAAGATCAAAGTTGATTTAAAAACAAGAAGCTGAAAGAGTATTCCAAAAGTGAGAAGTATGGGAGAAGAAATTGTTAACATAGAACTTATGGTTACATCTAGCCATTTCAACTGTAAAATGATGAGACCTAGTTGCCAATCTAGTACTGCGCTTAAACTCATAAAGTCTAGGCAACAAAGAGGAAAGCACATCTGAACAATTACCATGAAAATATTTGTAGAAAAGGCACAGGGGAGCTACATTATGGTGGTGAGAAAGTAAATGAAGCCTAGATGGTATGTCAAGATTGATAACATTGCAGATTCTTCTTAGGATTTTATCAAAAATTTCTATATACCTAGGTTGGTAACTTTGTTATATCTTTTAAGATAATATTCAAGCATATATATATATATATATATATATATATATATATATACATATGTGTGTGTGTGTGTGTGTGAAAAATATATAGAAAATAGGAATATATACACAAAACCCTTTCAGAAAAAAATAAAAAATAAAATAAAAAATAAATAAATCTCCATAGACACTTAACCAGACGATGTCACCTTCCGCTTTAAATTTACACACCTCAACCTTACCCTGACTTGACATCTGTGAATGTAACTGAGATATTGATACAAATTATTAACACCTTACGCCCCTTTTCTTTAAACAATTGCTCTAGCCATTACCATAGAAATTTTGATTTCAATAATGAATATGCTTATAAAACGCGTAAATTTCAGAAATAAGTTATTCCCAAAAGAATTTTGCTTGAAGATGGAATGGAGCTTAGTACTTTAATTCAATTTAATTCAAATAATTATATTGAAGTTTTCGGCTCTTGTTTTGAAACATGAGAACTCTTATGTAGCGTGTTGGAATCATATTTTTAAATAAATAATTATATATATATATATATATAATTAATACAAATATAAAACTTCTCACTTAACCGATTGATGTTATATTCAGTACCTCTATTCAGGAGTTTTGTAGATGAACCTTTGTGTAATTGTTCAATATAAATATAAAAAATATAAAAGTGTATATTGAAGGTTTTTCATGCCTAAAGCAACTGTTGCCACTGGGTGTTGACTTCAATGTTCACTTTTATATTTACATATGCTCTATTCCTGATACTGAGGGCCCTAAATCATTGATATAGCATATCTTAAAACTATATTTTTATTATATAAATAGACATTGAGGTCAACACTGGGTAGCATCAGTTTGTTTCATGCTTGAGAAAATTCTTCATAGCCTAAAGATTGCACTCAGGAAGAAAACAGATTGTCGCCACTCGGTATTGACCTCAGTGTCCACTTTTGTATTTACATCTGCTTTATCTCTCATATTGTGCAATTACATATAGTTTTAATATTTATTAACATATAAATACATCAATTTTGCACAAGTCTTAATTTTGTCTTCCAATACAGGTGTTATATGACTTCAGTACACAAACACAAACTATTTACCCAAATACTGAAGACAACAATGACTTGACTGAAACCAAAATACCAGTAAAAAATAGTTATAAATATTCACAAGAATTAAAAACAGTCACATAACCTGATAAGACCTGCATAAGACATTGTTAGGCAGAAAAGTAAATCAGTTTCTTTTTTTCCTGGAAGTTAAGGTATCAGGATGCATGCAATTCAGGTTCATGACAAACTAAACAGATAAGTACAAAAATTCATATTGTTTTTTAGTACATAGTCTTTTGAAAGTAGATACATGCTAACTTGTAATAAGAATTTCAAATATAAAATATATATATATGCAGATGCATGTGTTTTTATACGAAGACATTTATGTTTTATTTGAACTTTCATATATTTATGTTGTATGTTCATTCAGTTTGTCAATAAGGTCGATGTTTCATATCTGTGTACAACATATCTAACCTAACACCATAATCATTATAATGGGTTCCGTAACACATTAGGGTTGTATTGCAGCCATAGCAGCAGTGCTGTGTCTTGGTCAGGATAGCCTGTTGGAACTCAACTCTTTCCAGGGTGGTTTAAATTTAGAGTTTTTCTTGACTGGTTGCCAATCCAGGCCATAGGGTTTAGCCTGTCCTGCTATTTATTCATAGCTGAGGGAGAGAAAAGATGGATTTGTACCTGTCTGAAGGGTATTTGCATGTAAGTGAATGCAATGAACCTGACTGGAATTTGAACTTGGCACTACAATTTCTTGTTCCATGCTGCTGACCATTACACCACTGTGCATCCTAACACCATTAAGTGAAAATGAGGTAGGAAGGCCTATGTGCCCTCACGTTGAATAGAATGCAATTAACTTACCTCTGGTTCAAGATGGGAGTACTCTTTGACCCTTTCAACAGAGACAGTGTCCGTTTGCAGTGAACAGATTCTTACAACCAACAAGTTGAGATAGAATGTAATCTGTGAGATTAGAAAAAATGTTTATTTTGAGACCAACAGAGAAATAATTGTCAAATTTATTAGATGAAAGCATTTCAAAAAGTAAGGTGGCATTTTTGAACATGGAATAAAACCAAATCAAATTAACAAACATTAAACATATTTGTTAAAAATATTATTATCATTATTTGTGTAACAATATGAGACTTGAGTATATTGCTGATACAATATAACTGTGCTGAATGATTTAAAAGGAAAATATCAATTCTCACGGTCTAGAGGAGTGTGTTCACTCACAGCTGTCAGTCAGGGATGATAACAGAGATTTGAAACAACAGGTATTTTGGGCTAGTTTGCTGACAGGGTAAAAAGTTGAGAATTGTCAAAACCATGATATTGCTGTGCCACAATGAAGACATGGTAAGTGTATGTGTACAGGAAAATGGGGAATCCCAAAACTGCATGTGTGCTGAAATTGGAAGGTCGCAGGTATGAAGTAGGACCGTTTCTGAGTAAGTACATTGTCAATATTGATCAATTGGATCAGATTGTTCTAGTTCCACGTGCCATGCCTCTTCTGGATATCTCAGTTTCAGTTAATTCCCTTTAGTAACTCAACTCTCCAAGTTTTTGTTCACCTCTGCTGTGGCTAGGTATTGAACTCACAACTCTTTGGGTAAAGTCACTTTTTGGATTACTTCAACCAATACTTGTATCCACTGGGCCACAATGAATTAAAGCATTTGTTGAAGTAATTCAAAAAGGGACTTGACCCCAAAAGGCATGGCACTTGGAATTAGAATAATCTACCTCATGGATTAAATAATGTGTTCGGTTTTAAATTCCATTGTATATCACCTGAAGAAGGCTGGAGTGTACAACAACCAAAACATTGTGAATATGACAATAAAGATGAGGATAATAGTTTGAATGATGTAAATAGTTACAATACCTCACCTCAGAAATATAGATATTAAAATCATTATTATTGCAAAAAAAAAAATCCTTACAATTTAAACATACTTTCTGGCTTTAAATAACTAGCAATGGGTTGATAATCCATAAAAAACAAATCAGTTATCAAAAAACTAACTTCAAGACCAAGGGATACAGAAAGTCTTTGAAGTGTAAGTATTTTTTATCTTTTCATGAAGAATTTGTTTGATGTCGGCAATTCTAGCAAGTCTGTTGCAATATTTATCAATACAAAACTAGTTTGGCATGAGGCTAGCAACTTGATCCTGTAAAAAAAATCTACCTACTATGCAAACCACAGCAAAAATGCCTAATATGGTAGGAGCTGTGGTCTCATACTACTGAGGATATGTAGGAGATTTGAGCATGAGTGTATATATAAGTTCCAATTGAGGTTTGGGGTGAAGTTGAGTCTCAATAGGTGTTCAGATCAAAGAGACTCTATTGAAAGTACAATCACACATCATGACTAGAGAAAATTCAAGGTCTGTTCAGTGATGATTAAACATTACCAGCTTGGATTTAGATTTAGTGTTACAAACAAGTTTTTCTGCCTTTGACCTGTTAGAGCTCGATCAGATGATAGATCAGCTGCCAGGCTCTGGTGATCAAGGGTTTTGTGAGGTGCAATAAAACACTATACTATCATCCACATAGATATTTACTAATGAAATATAATGTCTCTGTTCTTACGTCAAGAGCATACATCACTGAAAGACCAACTTGTCCACCATTTAAGTGATCCCTTCCAGCTACACAGAGAAGAGCAGTGACAAAAGTAGCCAGATTCGCCATCAGTTCCAGACGGTAACTAAGCCATCTGGAAAAAAAAAAACAAACTTAAGATTAATTGCCATTTTAAAAAAATCTGTAAAGAAAAAGTAATTCTGTAGAATTAATATGAAAGAAAATTTAAATCCAACTTAACAAAAATGGAAACAATAGTCCACATGTAAATAGCATAAAATAACGATAACTTCTCATCTGAGAAATTCAGACAGAAACCAAATCATTTGTGCTTGAAAAATTCATGGAAAGAAAATCAACTCATTAAGCATTAAAACTTCCACTGCTGTGAGCATATTTACAAAACTTACATTGCCTGCTGTTGACATATATATACATTTTCAGTACATACATATACATCTTTACAAAACTTACATTGCTAAAGATGGTAGAATGATATATCGGTCCTCTCTCAAGGAGGCTCCTTGCCTTAATTGTTTATTGGGATGCAAGCTCTCCCCAGACCTCAAGTTGAACTCATATATCCAATCTATTGTTAAAGATGGTAGAATGATACATGTGTTGTCTCTCAAAGAGGCTCCTTGCCTTGATTGTCTATTGGAATGCAAACTTTCCCCAGGCCTCAAGTGGAACTCATATATTCAGTCTATTTGTAAAGATGGTGGAAAAATGGTCAGTTCACTGTACCACTCCCCTTGCCATACTCTGTCTTTAGAAGAACCAGATAAGACCAAAAATGGAATATTACTGCCATATCTTATATAGAGCTGTACAATCCTCACCTGTTTGTCTTGAGCTCAAAAGTGTCCATGTGGCCTTGTGGGTAATGAATTATTCTTCACTCTACAACCCCTTTCCCACAGATGAAACATTGCAAACCTTCCCAGCCATGTGTTCTGATGAGTTTCATTCCTTAACCCTCACACACTGAAATTTACAACTGGGATCAACCGTACGCTGTACACAAGAGTAAATCACCCCCTTTCCTTTGTATTCCTAGAAAGACTAGTGCATTATGGAACATAATCCCAGCAGGGTGTTTTCCCAATTGCTACACTCTTGATAACTTCAAGTCTAACTGTTATCTTTCCTGTAGAGCTCTATGAACTTCATGTCTTTTCCTTTCTTATGCTCACATACAATAGCATACACTAACCCTCTGCCTTGAATGGCTTTGGGGGCTTGTACTGGGTGGACATTAGTATAAAAAAAAGACATAGTGATTTATCAGTTGATTGATTGAGTTATTATTATGGCTTATACATTTTTGAAGAAATTATTACCAGCAATACATTTTTGGAAAAAAAGTATTACCAGCAATAAAATTCTTGTTGGCATTAAATAACCCATTGAGGTTGATATGCCGTAAACCAAACCAAACCAAACCAAATTAACTGATTGTGTATTATTTCATTCAATAATTTCTTTTTGTATTTGAATATTGCATGGACAATTTTTTGAGAATAACAATGATTGTCCCAGATAGAATTCCAACTATTTAACTCATAGTTGGGAGGAGAAGATGGATATATACATTTACCTAGAGTATTTGCACATAAGTCAATGGAACAAAACTGACTGGAATTCAAACTTGGTTCTCCAATTTCTCATTCCCAACTGTCATCCATTACAGTATCAAGATACTACGAAATGTTGGTCCATAGTGTTTGTGTAATAAACTTGTACTTAGCACTATTTCCAAACTACCATAAAAAGATAGCATATGACCCCTTTTTTGTGACTTATTTTTATTATATTCTTTGTTGAGGTGGGGGTCATTCAGTCTGTTCTGCAGGGTATCCAGTCAAAACCAAAATTGCAATGTTATCAGTCTTTATAGTCATTTATTTGCAGTAAATGGTCATTTTCTATTTTTCCCCAAAATGGGCCAGCACAGCCAGACAACAATGCTATAACAATAGGGCAGTGAAAGGGTTAAGAAAATCAGATATGATAGTTTTAACAGTTTGTAGTCGGCATAATTTTAACAATATAAGATACAGATGGCACTGTGTTGATAGTCAACTCAGAAAAGGAAACTACTGTACCTCCCTAGGGTAGGGTAGTAGAAGAATGCAAGGAAAACCTGATAGCCATTGACAGCAAGAAAACAGAAAGTGTGGTCTTTAGTAAGAGAAAAAGCCAAAGATATGAGATATGAACTGGAGATATAAACATAGGCTTAAGGGATATATAAGGCTAAACAGGAATGTAATATTTTAAACGGGGTGTTTGAAAACCCCGCAACACTAATACTGTGACAATGCACCATAGGACTAACAGAGGCTTAAGTGATATCTAAAGCTAGAAAGGAATATAATATGTTTAACTCACCGGTTTGATGCTAGATTAGTTAACTTAATTGCTTGGGTTTTGTCTACCCTTTTAAGAAGTTCAGCATAGAACTCAGACATCATATTGAAGGCACGAATACATGTTACTCCAGACAGTGTTTCATTAAAATGCCTGTAAATATGTGAGGTTGAAATGGAAGAAATTCGTCTCAGCTGTCTTGAAATTGGTATATAGTACCGCTATAAACAAACAAAAAATAGAATTAGAAATAATTACATGAAATAGATAATTTTGTTAGAAACAAAGAAAAGAGTGCAGAACTGCAATTTAATATTTATTTTCATATATGATTGTGAATACTAGCCAATTTTTTAACAGATGAATAGGAAACTTGAGGTAACAGAAATGCGATTCTACAGAAGGATGCTGAGAATACCATGGATTGAACATGTGAGCAATGATGAAGCTTTAAGGAATATGGGGACTAAATGGACACATAATTAAAATCAAAAAGATTTAAAATTTGTGGTATATATAACAAGGAAGAGAGGTTTGGAGAATATAACACTCAGATAACATTTTGGAGAGTCAGAGGGAAAATGTGAATAAACAACCTCATGATAATTTAAACTTTCACTGGAAACCAAGGAAATAGTGTGACATATACAAAAAATAAGCAAAGAAAATCATGAACAAAGAAATTTCATTGGTCCTTAACCAAACTTGTATAAATAATAGATATTATAAATATTTAAAAGAAAAGGAAAGATGTGGAGAGCCATGATTACTTATGTTTTGAAGTGAGTTTATGAAAAAAAATTAAAGAAAAATTAAAGATAATTTACCTGAATGAAAATATATAAAATGGCAAATGGAAATACAGCCGCCAAAAATATTGGTGTGTTGATACTAATAACGAGAACACTGCTAAGGATTAAAAATATATTCACAATGGCTGCACGGAATATGACAGGCAGAGTGTAGTCGATGACCTCAATGTCCTTTGAAAAACGATTCAGAATCCTTCCAGTTGGGTTTGTGTCAAAAAATGACATGGGAGTTCTCAGGATACACTGCAACATGTCTCGATGGAGAATTCGGGAAGCCTTCACCAAAGCAATGGCAGAGATAAATGAAAATAAGAAGACTGATACACCTGAAAAATAGTTGAAATATATATAGTAGAGGTAAAATTGTGTAAAAAGCGAAGAAAAGAACTAATCTTCAAAGATTGTACTACAAACTTAAATAATTTTATTATTGAACATTGTGCATAGCATAAAATTAGAAGCAGGCAGGTTGTAAGCCAATTAATATCAGTGCAACTATTGCTTTTATTACTATGCTTTCTTTATGTGTTCCTTGGGTATTTTTGTAATGTAAACCGTGCAAACTGCTTCATGAAAATACTTAACAAGAAATAATTTAAAAGACAGAACTTTATTACTTGATAATTATTTGAGTAGACAAAATTTTGAGTAATCAGTATCATTTATATCCCTGTTGAAGTTATACTGAAGACTATTAATTTATGTTATGTTATTTATAGGAAAAAATGGATTACAGGAAGTTAAAAGTTAGATTTATTAAATACAGAAATTTTATTGGTTAATAAATATATTAACCAAACTTTAATATCAATTTTTAGCATGGAAAGTGTTATATACCATACATACGAACACTAATGGGTATGTCCCAATCTTCATAAATATGTTGGATAGTATTGTAAGTGGGGTTAATATGCTGTCTAAGTAGTCCATCACTAGTAGTGGTTTACCTACTTCATGCCGCTGGCGAGTATTGTATTTTGTTGATGTTATAATGATTACCATTTCATTTCCAACCTTAAT